>VZSZ01007856.1:752736-870381 GCA_013398815.1 Ibidorhyncha struthersii | reverse complement strand
CCCACCTGTGGTTTCCCCCCGGCGTGTGGCCTCGCACCCCGAGCCTGCCCCCTTGGGTTGCCAACAAAGGGCGAAAGAAGAGCCCCGTTCGTGGAAACCCCCTTTTCTTCCTCCCCACTCCCCCCTTGTGGGGTGCCCGCCCGGTCGGGGAGCGTGGGGACTCCCTCAGGCAGCCCTCGCGCCCCCCGCAAGCGCGCGGAAGGTTTGCCGGGCCTGGGCCGCCCCCGAGCTCCGGCCGCAGGGGGGGCAGCTGCGGGCGGGAGGGCTTCGCCCGCGCGGGGCGCGACCCAGNNNNGGCCCGCGGGGCGGGGAGCGGGGGGAGAGGCGCTGGGCTGCGGAGGTAGCGTGGGGGCAACGAGGGCAGTGCGGAGGCGGAGGGTGCGGTGGGGGTTGTCGTCTCGAACGACATCCCGTTGCTGGGGGGAGTGCGCCCCAGCCGCGGGTGACCTCTGGGCTTTCCCTCCGCAGGCTCTGTGTGAAGTGGTGTGAGCCAGGAGGCGGATAAAGGGGAGATTCTGCTGGCTGTGAAAATAAACTGACACGCGCCCAAGAGTATATAGAAGCGTATATAGGGGTGAGAATCCGGAATGTGTGATAGACAGGGTGTTCTTTTTTGGTTTTGTTTGTTCATTTAGAGAAATCGGTGAGATTTCTCCTCCTTCGGGTGGAATTACTGATCAGGCTTTAGCACTTTGAAAATTACGAGGCACAACTTGGTCACTTCATGGCAGAAGATCAGAGGATGCCACAGTAACTGTCACTTTGATCATATGCTTGGGAGAAAGTGGTGGGAGTGAATGTTTTGACAGCATCTTGAAACTTTCACTTCTGTGAATATAGGGTCTGGGAAAAGAACTTTTAAGGTTTTCAGTTCTGCTTGCTTCTTGCACTGGTCTTCATTTCCGAAACTCTGTTTTCACATGGCTTTCTCTTTCTGTACATCTCAAAGAGAGATAGAAATATATTGGAATGTCACAGATGTCACAAAGTGCACAAAGGGACTCGGAAATATATGCACTGTACTGTTAAGCATATATTTTAATTAATTTTTTGAACGGAGAAAGGTCAGAGATCTGTCCATAGAGCAAGCTAGTCACGTTGACTTACCTTTTAATCTTATTTCCAGCTAATTGCATTTAATTTTATGTATGGTCCTATACATATGCAAAGTTAATGCTATTGAACATTTGGCATGCCTGGTTTTGTTTTGTTTAGTTTCAATTTCTAATGGAGGAGGAGAAGACCCATTTGCTTTTGAGAGGAAATTGGGCAATTTTAACATTTAGCATTTTGAAGGCTGCTGCTGGGTGAGTCAGGCAGGAGCAAGGTGCTAGTTCGTGCTGCAGGAGCATCACACTCCAAATACTTGTACTGACCTGACGCTTGTCTGACCTTTTGGTGAGCAGACTGAGTTTGTTATTCTAGGAGAAAACTGAAATAACTGGGTGAGGGAGGGAAAAGCCATAATTTTCCTCCAGGTTATTGAATTGAATTGGCTCAGTGAGTGTTCAGGGGTGTGCTAGAGGGGGTGGAACCGTGCAGCAAGAAGTAGGACTTGCATGGACAGCAGGCTTTTAGGTATGCTGTTCACTTTATCTTTCTGTACTCTGAGAAATGGCTGAAGAGCTCCTACCCAGATTTTCAGTGTCCCTCTCATTAATGCTTAAAGTTTGCACAGAAGTCTCGCTTTTGAGCAGGAGGGGAACCTCTTTATTAATAAGCTTCATTTTATTTGGTAACAAAAACCAGAACTTTTTTTAATGTTAGAATCTCTGATGGTGAGTACAATGCTCTTCAGTATGAGAAACTGTTGGAGCTTCTGAGAAAAGTTCTGCTTGTGAGGGACTGTTTCCTTGCCAAAATATTTTCATTTATCTTATTCCAGAGAAGGTTGGGGAGCCCATATCCTGTATCTTTCAATGCTGGCATAGTTCTAATTTGGGTAAGGAGTCCCATACAGAAACGAAACTGCCATCTTGCTCGTGAAGGGTCTACACAAAGCTGTTACTAAATTAGGGTGTTAAATATATGCACAGGCTTATAAGAGAATGTGTTGATTTCCAATGAATGTACCCAAGGATTAGGAAATTCCACAGTTAAAGTTGCTTTTAAGCCCTTTTATAAAAATACAGTAAGTGATACTAAGTAGGAACCTAGCCTCATTCGTTATGTTACAGAGGTTGATCCTCTGTTAATAAGCAACTATTCATTTCACTGTTCAGCAGCTCTAAGCCTCACATACTACATGGTATTTAAATCTTGTCCTGAAGATAGACTGTTTTCATTTCTCACATGCTTTTCTGGAGAGCACCTCACTAGTATGAACTGATTTAAAAATAACAATATGGTTATGGTCAAGGTGAGACTTGTTTTGAATATTGAGTCAAATGCTCTCCTCTTCCTCCTCCCCTTCCAGATAGCTGCAAACTGGGGAATGAAAAAGTACAGGTACTGCTGTGGTGAATATGCTTTTCACTTAGTAGACCACTAGACCATTATCTAGTAGGATTCGAGTGGGATTTTTTTCAGTCTCTCATATTGAAAATCATTCAGTGTACGTAACCCAACATTCTTTGGTCAAGGTCTTGAACTTGAGCGTCTCACTGTCTTGGAAAATATGAGCATTTTGTCTGAGGTCGAACACCTTCAGAAACACTGAAAAAGACTGCATTTCATACAGTCTTGTGCATCGGGGATTGTCCAGCCAGTGGCTGTGCAAGTCAGGTCTTGGGACGTGGAAACAATTCTGTAGTGATTCTAGCTCCTGATTGCAGGGAAATTGATACTTGAAAAATACTTAAAGTGTTTTAGTTGTTTTTCATGTAATTAAGCAGGTGTGAATGAAAGCAAGCCAGCGCCTTATAGGCTTCCTGCCCTTTGTGGATTGCATTTTGAGAAACAGTGCTCTTAACAGATGTTCAGCTATTGACATAAATTCAGTATGGCCTGTTTGTTAGTTAAGTTTAACCTTTTTCTGGATGTAGAGAAACATTGTAAAACAGCTAAGAGGGAAATGGTTGCTTAGCTTTCACCAAAATAGAAGTTGAGTAATGTCTCAGTTATTCTGAAGGTATGAAGATTGTGGGGGTCGGTGGAGCAAGAGCTTTGTAATCACACGTGTAGTTTGGTAGTCATCTGTTGGGATTCCTAGTGCATACTGATTTGGATATGAAACTGGAATAAAGCCTTAAGTTAAAAATAAACTTTAGATTCTGAAGTGGATACCCAAGTGATTTGAAGCAGATTTGTTTGCAACTTTTTCTTAAAAAAAATTAACTCTGAATGCTGGTTTTTGAATGTGATTGCCACATTTTGTTCTAAACAAATACCAACCAATAAGAATGTTGTTGTATACTCAAACCTCATTGAAGAAAGTACAAGAAAGTGATTCATTGCTGTAGCTTGAAAATGTTTGCTTCAGTGTAACAGAGAAAAAGCATTTTTGAATTCATGGTGCTGGGTTACCATGATCTGAAAAGCTCAGTGAAAGAACTAATTGCTCTGTATACATTGAGCCTAATGAAATGGTTTTCCGTTCCACTACAGGTTTGGAAGAGAAATGGCTTGATTTGGGGAGAAGGAAGCAGACAAAGAGAAGGGGGCTCTGGCTACATACCCATGAGCTGGGCAGGCGTCGGGGAGAGGGAGACAGGCTGTAGCTTCTCCCTAGGTGTCCTGGAAGAGATGCTTTCCTTCTGGAACAGGGAACTGACAAAGGGTTCCAGCTGCCAAGGTAGCCCATTGCAGGTGTCTTTTCCTGCTGCAGAGAGCTCCTGGCATATGAATATAAAGTGCTACCACAAAACCGTCTGCCATACAAGCAATTGTGATGTGTTGCCCTTCATACGAAGTGCCATTTTCTACTCTTGCTAAATTAGATTGGGTGCTGTCTTTTTGCCCTTTGTATCCATTGTCTTTGGCTGGGCTCATCTGGGAGGAAATGTCACAGCCAAACCCATAAGGAATTATTTTGGTTAAAAAGACACCCAGCTCTTTGGATGAGAGATTTATTATCCCTCAACTTAACGTTAGAATAAGTCTTTGCTGATAGGACAGCTTCACTTAGGAATGCAGAGCATTTTGAAGATGCAGTTGTGCAGAGTATAGTCTCTCAAGGATTGCAGGCAGGAGCGCTGGGGCAAATCCCCTTCATCCTTGTGCTAAGTACAGAGTAATTTTTCAAGATTGGAGCTTAAAGTTCTGCCAGGCTTAGCTGACGCATCTGATTCAGGTTTTCTGATGCTCTTTTTCACTTCCCAGCACTGCACCTTGAAGATAGATGTGGTGAGGAGGAGGAGTAGTGCTCTAGAGAATTGTGTGAAGGAATACTGTTCCTGGGGGAAAGTAAGCTGGTGTTGGAAGTATAAACCTAAAAATGGTGAAAATTCTTTGCCTTCGGAAACAAGAATCTCAGCAAAGCCATTTTACCTCCTCCATTTACTGAGCCTTATTTGAAGTGTTTAAGTGGGTCTGGTGGGCAGAAAGTATGTACACGTGTTCTGCAGAGCCATCCTTTCTGGGAGGTTGCCTCACAGTACTGATTCTGTTCAGCCCAACTCACCTTCGGAAGCCTCTGAGGTCATGCTAGCCTAGTCCACTCCTCTAAAGAAAGCAGGAATCGCCATTTTGTGTAAATGCTCTTAGAGTTCTCATACTTGATCCCAGATGTATTGCATTTTCCTTTGAGTTTAAGCAGTACAATGCACGTTGGTTTTATATATGTGTGTGTGGGTACATTGGCTATCAAAATCTGAGCTAGTGATAAAGAGTAATATAAATGTTCTTTCAGAAGCTTGTATGCTGTTACTGTGTGCATCTCAAGTCATTGACCTTCTAGCATATTAGTGCAGTCTTTAGGAAAATTATTTTCCTGCTACTGAACGGAGATGTTCAGCTTTCAAGATCTGGAAGAATGTTTTAGGTTATTCACATAAGAGGAAAATAATCCATCTCCTTTTCTGCAATTCTGCCACCTGCTTTATAATCTGGGAAATGATGCATTAGGTTTTTAATGTGATCGCTGCTGTTCTGTATAGTTTCAGTCATCAGCTAGTTAAGTGCTGCCTTGAATGCATCACCTTTGATAGCTCAGATAATCATCAGTACAAATGCAATCCTTGTTGGAATTGCTGCTTGTCGTATTGGCAACTATTTCTATATTGGTTATTTTATCCATATTTTGAAAGGTTTCTAAATAAGCTATTGTGTGTCACCCTCACCTTTGTAGCTGCACCTTGTGCTTTGGGGAGGCAGTTAGCATTACCTAGAATTTGTTTTGTAGTCAAAGGATTTCCCTCTCTGCTTGCATTTTCTCATTGAGTTGCTTTTAGATTAATTTCTTTAATCAAATATTATGGAACATCTGTAGTCCTTTTTGTTAAATAGTGGTATAGTTGAAGCCGTTGTCCAAGCATAGACTGTGGGTTTGTTACTAAACTAAGATTAGGATGAGTGAAGAGGGGAAGCAGTAGCAATGTTAACGTAAAAGGCCGTGTAGCAACTTGCATTAAAATAGGATCTGTGAAATTTTCAGTGTTGTTTTTTTATACAGAGTGGTGGGTTATTATCTGTGAAGCCTGTTCGTTAAGGTGGTAAGGCTGTGAAATACCAGATTTTGCCAAGGTTAATGATTTGAGGTGATTTGAGTTGACATCCCTATGTATAAAACAATTGAAATACATTTACAGTAACAACGTGACATTATGCTAAGTGCAAGAGCCACTAGAAGTGCAAGGATTCTTAGCAGGTATTGGTAATAATTTTTAATAAGGTAAATCCTTTTAAAGAAAAAAGATTCCTGGAAGTAGAATGTGTGTAAATGGGGGCTGAATATGTACTTGTCAGATGTGCTCGCTTTTAATTTTTGCTGGCATGAAGGGAATATTTTGGCCTGTTCTCTGGTCTCTGTGTATGATCAGTGTTCTGTATTTTCTTACAGTTATTTGACTGCTGATCATAAGAACCTCTGTTCTTCATATTTTACTGAAAGTACTAATTTTTAAGTTTTCCACTGAATTAAGTTCTGTCCTATTAACAGAAATTCCATGCACCTTGTTTTTGAAGGGTAACACAGTTAGAAGGGTTCCAATCCTGCACCATTGTTACGATAGCATACATAGCTGTTGCATTAGTAAATGTTTTTGTGTAAGCTGAATAAAGTTTATGAACTTAATAGTGTCATTCTTGGCAATAGTAGTGCTGAATAATAAGGAATTCACGTATATGCCTTAAATAAAGTAGGTGTAATTTTTAAGAACAAGTTAGAAACAGTTGGTTTGGTGGAGTTTGTTTTTTGTTTTGTTTCGTTTTTTTTTTTTCCTCTCCAAGTGTTTAAAGCATCCTAGCTATTGTTAAAAATTCTCTCTCAAGATACCTTTAAGTCAAGTATGAAAACTTTCTGGAAAGCTAAATTTAAGGCAACATCCTAAATTCCCTTTTGTTAGAATCATGACTAGCCAACTAGTAAGTAGTTGTGGTATACAAGAAATCATACTTAAGAGAGTGCTTCTGGTATGGAGGTTTGTTTGTGTGGGTTTTTTGTTTTGTTTTGTTTTTTAAGAAATATTTCTCTAGCGCTTTCTTTATGACAAAGTTTGTCTTTCAATGGCAAGACTGTATTACATCAGTTTTGTTAATTGCAGTATTAAAAAAAAAAGGAAAATCAGATATTTTCAGATTTTTTTTTCCTGTTCTTTGTGGATATCTTTGTTTTTGTTAACATTTTTCGTTGTTCAGTAAAATTTTTAAATAAATGTATTACATTTACATTCCTAGATTCTTTATGATGTGAAAACTCAATTGAGCTCCAGCAAAATCACAGGAGACTACCTTATTAACCATATTCCAGAGATTATGCATCATTTACAGACTGAAAACTGAAAATAAAATCAATGGTCAGATCATCTATGCGCTTTATTAAACACTCCTCTTTCCACTTTATAACCTCCCTTGTTAATCCCCCCCTAAACCTTCCTTTTAGGATTGTGAAGTTCTTTCCAAAGTTGCTTTTAGTTCAAGGAAGAGGTTTTGTTATCCAAGATTGGAGTAGTATCCCTCAGAACGATAATCCTCCCAGCAACTGATCTTTGGATCATCAGCCTTGCTGAAATTTGATGTATGGATTCTCTTTTTTAACTTTTCTCCCCTACAGCAGTTCTTCTGATAGAACCATTTCTTCAAACAGTATGCTGATTTTCTTGGTTCTTTACTTGAAGTGCCGTGGGAGATAACCATTTGATACATTCTTCAGAAATATTATTAGTGGTGGAAAAGGGAACTTCTGTAGATGGTTGAGCAGGTAACTTTCCTGTCCCAGTTTCAAAAAAGATGGTGTAAAAGCTTCCCCAGAGTGATGCTGTCAATCATATTCCACTAATACTGTTGATCTTGATCTGGCATTTAAACAAAGCTTGTAAATAAATATTTTGTAAAATTATTCCAGATTTGCAAAAGGTTAATTATTTTTCATCCTTAAATGCCATTTTCTCCTCATATTCAGTGATGCATTTGTGTTTTTTCTAGGCTTAGACTGGGCAATCCTAAAACCTCAAAAGTTGCTTAACTATGAAGAGGAAATCTTTTCAAGTCTCTTAATTGCTGGTTTTTGGAGGAGAAGTAGTAGTTGTTTCAGTGCCTAGTTGCAGATATTGATGGGGGGGGAAGAGAAACTGAACTGTTTTAGCAGTTTTGTCACAGTTCTCTTTACACATCCTATCTTTGCACTTTTAGTTTTATACAGAGGTGAAACTAAAGTGGCATACTAATTAGACTTGGCAAGACAAGCAACTTGTATAGCTGCTTGGATGTAAATGTTTTTTGTATAGAGAAACTCCATAGGAATGAGGCAGGTGAAAGATCCTCAATATCTTGAGTGGAAAGATGAATTGGGAAGGCAATGGAAACAGAAGGTGAATTACAGTGGTGCGATTTTGCTTGGTTACTTCTCAGAGTTAGGAGATTTTGACTCTGAAAGGATAGTTTACTGCAGTGATCTAGCATATATGTGGATCATGTTGTGCACTTATGTTTGCTAGCAAGTCTGCAAAGGTTTTAATAGTTGGCAGTTGTTGCATCTTTAGCAGGACTGTAGCCACTTAAATCTATATCTGGTCATTTTAGCTTTGCTCCAAAATGATTAAGATGTAGGGGAAAACATCTTACCTTGTTCTGTGTGGTGGAAAGAAGCCACTGCTGCTTAATTTTTCTATTACAAATCCATGAGTTTTTTGAAACCAAGAAGCCCTGAACCACATTATCTGTTAATTTCTATTTTTTAATGCTGTATAATACAGGTGTCAAAATATGTCTCAGTATCACAAGGGTGGAAAGAGAGATGCATTAAATTGAATGCTTTTGAACACTTACATATGAAGTCCAGTGGTGATTGTTTTTTATCTTTTTCTCCAGTATATTTGACAGTGTTAGATACAGCATTTTCATTACTTTATCTCTTCATTTTTAAAGAGCTGTTTTCAAGGTCTCCAGTTCTACAACACAAGGCATTCTTTCTTCTTGCTGTGAAGAAGTTACAGCAAAGCTGATGGGCAAGTTTAAAGTTCACAGATAGGTTTTACTGGAGCTTCACACACTACTGACTTCCTGCATGCTCTTGCTATACTTTTGTGATAATTTTGGCACTTAAAAAACAATGACTGAAGTGTGTAAATTTACTGTCATCTTCCTAGTTAATCTTATTATTCAGTAATACATAATGTTTGTTTTACTGATTGTATTCATAGGAGGTCGCAAGTGTGAAAATACCTTCCTTTTAAGGGAACATCTACAAGGCAAAATTAAAAATTAATTACCTTTTAGAAAAGATTGCATATTACGGTTCATGATCCTAGAGTGAAACCATGTTGTTCACAACGGGAAAACCCCAAACAGTTCCCTTTCTAATTTTGCAATTAGAGTTGAAAATGAGTGTTAGAAATTAAGATGATGCTGTATGTCATCTACGCAGGCAGAAGGAAATACTGGTGTAGAGGTGTGGAGTGTTACTGTTTTATTAGTTGGATGACAAACTTTGAAGAGGGTTAGAAACTGATATTTAAAGTCACTGTTCTCAGTGCCAGCTACAGGGTGCAAATAATTCCAACTGTTTTTTGAGGCTTTCTTTTTGAAAGCATCTAGATGCCCCACTGTTCTTTGTCCAGGTACCCAAACCATCAGCTTCCTTCCTGCCAGCTTCTGTTGATTCCACGGTAGCCAAACATGATTTTTACCACTGGTTGCTGCTGTTTCACCTTTTCCTCCCTGTCCCTACCTTGCATCCTCGCCATTGTACAAATTCCGGTGATTGTTAGACCCCTGTTGATCCGTAACCATACCCTTGCTCAGTAAAAGGCAGATTGGGTGGTAACCTGGGTATAAAACTGCTGTACAGCTCAACAAGGGTACGATAAGCACCAACAGTGGGCAGGGTGGGAAGTCACAGCTGCTTTTATAAAAGGCAAGATGGAACTGCCGTGGCTGGTAGTTAGGTCAATGTATTCCACCATCGATCTCCAGTGTAGGTTGTGTGGTCTCATGAACTGATAATGGAAGAGCAAAAAGATGACTGTAGTGTTAATTTAGCATGTGAATTACTGGTATGAGAGCAGAATTTTTTGCTGCTTTGTTGACATATGTAAGACTTGTGAAATTTCATTTGATCCTGATGTGGTGAGGAGTTTGAAGACCTTACGAGAGATTTGAAGCCTATTCTGACCATGACTACTGCTTCTTTTCAGAGAGTTTTGCGTGACCATCTGTGTGTTATTTTGCATTTCCATCATCAGCTGTGTTTCTGCTGTGTAGCACTTAGAGCACTGAAGCATAACAGTGTTTATTTTTATGAAAGTGTTGGTACAGATTGCTAAGTAAATGATATGTCTTGGGATGCAGGCAAGCTGCATGTGCCAGACAAAAGACAATGTACAACACAAGCTGTCACTATGATTCAGCATGGGCAGCAGATCAGGAGGGCTTCTGCATTATGTATCATTGAACGCAGAGCCCTCTTACACAGTCCTCCTGTAAATCACTTTTCACCATGGCTAGCCAGTCTTAGTATGCCGGCAAAAGCAGCCTACAATTTAAGCAAGTCATAGCTGTCCCTGGGGACTTACTCACATCATTTCCCTGACATCAGTAAGCAAAAGCTCTGCAACACAGTCTCATACAGCTGAGCTTTCTTTTCTGTTCTTTTGAAGTAGTCAGTCTGGTTAGTACATGATAGCAGAGGAAGCAAATATCTTACCTGCTATGATGATTTAATAACTTGAGATAATTTGTTTTAAAACGTTACTGTATTTTGGATGTTAAATTTAGCAAGGGTAAGTGTTACTCTTTTGTGTAAAATTCAGTGGCTGAAAGCTAAGACTGCATTTCCAGAGATGCTGATTGAAAAGCTGTGTGTACAGATGAAAATAATAAAGTGCTAATTATCAGTAGCCCAGCATGTGGCTAGCGTTGTAAATGAAAACAGTAACATTTTGTTGTAATGGCATCTTAAATTTTGTACTTTTGCTATAAGAGCAAGAATCAGCCTGTTTCCTCCCCCCCACTACTGAGCCGCCAACGTTTTGAAAGGCAAAATGCTTATTGTTCTTTCACTTTTGTCCTGTTCCTATCTTTGTTAAACCTCAACTCGTAATTTCAATACCCTCTAAGGGTGCCCCACAGCAAGTAAATCAATCCAAGCTGAGACAACCGTAATCCCACCTGCCCTCCTTTCCTTGCCCTACCAGTGGCAGTTGCACAATGAGCTGCCTCAGAGAGGCGAGTTGGTTGAAATCTAACACTGTGCTGTGGGAATGGGTAGTCTTCAGCCAGCTCCGTTCCTGAAGCTGGTGCGCCACTCTTGTGTGACTGGTCTCCCCAGGGGAGGGGTGGTTTCTACATTTTTGGTTGGGATTCAAGGTTGTTTAAAATTACAAACATAGGCTGGCAGTGCTGGTGAAAGAAGCAGTTGCTGATGTTTCTCTACTCTCATGCTGTCCTATCCATCTGTCAGGGAAGGCACCGATGCGTGTGCACACTAAATAAATTGGGGGATTGCTCTAGGGTAAAACTAACAGCTATTTTTATCTCAAGTCCCTGGTCTGGTTTCCCATGTGGCTGTAGAAGCGTTTACCTCCAGTACCAGGAAGGGTGTGAGAACAAGTGGCCAAAGGCAAGAGGCAGACAAGGCTCGCTTTTGTCTGTGACTGCACTGATTTAAAGTGCTTTCAAGTGTTTATTGAGCTATGGCCTCACTTGTGCAAGCGGGGGGTATTTTGTGTTGTCAAACATCTGTAATGGGATGAAATGCTCAAACCAGTGTGTTACTGAGGCAAATAAATGGTATAAAGATGAAGGTGGACTGTGTGCTTGTTGGGTTGTTAAGAAAATGAATTCTGACAGAGGAGCAGATTCCTTCCTGAAGAACATAGTTCTTTGGATTTTGGTGGAAACAGCAATGAGTTTGGAGGACACAAATAAGGGCATTTGAAAATACCTGACAAAGCTATTTAGAATTTGATGGCTCTGTGGTCCTAATTCTTCAGTGTTTCTTACTCGTGGAACTCCTTTGTTGGTTGTGTAAACTTCTGGCCCACACTGAGAAAAGCAAAAAGTAGATGCAGTGTCTTTCAGTGGCACACTGATAAAGAGCAGGGAAATGCAGAGAGCACAGGAGCTAAACAGAGGAGGAGAAATTATAGTATTGCACTGAATCAGAGAGATGTGTATCGAGTTACAAGGAGTGCTTTAAAATAGCTTTTTGCTTATATAACTCTTAATAGATTCGGTTCTACCTTTGCTTAGTTAGGAAAGATTTAATTATATCCTGTATGTAGTCACAAACTTACAGAAAATCATAGCTTACATATGTAGAATCTTCTCAGGAAACCCACTGGTTAAATTGAGTGTTCAAAAGACAATGCAACGTGTTAAAATTGAGATCAGAGTTTTGATATGTGTCAGTTTTGCCTTATAGACTGTAATATTAAACTGTCAGATGTCTTTATTTTATCATTCTCTCTTCTCCAAGTAAGGAATGGGAAAACATTCTCTAGTCTTAAAGATTAATTTTTAACATGTCTTGGTAGTGAGGACAGGATTAGCAGTCACTAACAAGCAGCCAATCTAGGGGGAAAAAAGTTCTGATTAATTGACTTCAACAACTGTAGAGAATAATTAATCTTTTTTATGGGTATTAATAGAGTACTGAGCACCCACTCCTGCATGTGCAGTATCCTCTCATTTTATTAAATTTCACATTTTCTTCTTATCCAGTGCATTTTGGTATGTTTGTGTTGGTTCAAGTTCTGTATTTTGTTGATGTAAAGAACTTGAGTATGAGAAATCATTTTAAATTGTCTGCATGATTGCATCAGACATCAGCGTGCCATAGCCTGGGGGTCATATGTAATCTGTCACGATAATTCATCCAGACTACATTCGAAGGCGCCTGCAGAAGAGATGAATGGTTCTCCTGACGACAGCAGTCTGCTGTCCTCTACTGGCTTCTTAACAGGCGCCCAAGTTTCTAACACACGTTTCGGTCAAAAGCCCAGGTTATTCATGTTTGCTGTGAACATGGTCCTCGGAACACTTGAAATTCAATGCACATCTGCAAACCTCCCAGCTAACGTCAGGTGTAACGGGTATGTGCAAGTGGTCTGGTGCTTCTGTGAAGAGCTTGATGTATTCTGCAAGTGCAGCGGGTCTGTTGTGTGACAGGGAGGGCTGAAAGAAAGCAGGAGACTCCTTCAGCTGTGTACTGACAACAGAAGTTGTCAGCCCATTCGGGAATAATTGACTTAGGAATTGATGTCTGTCTCTTCTTTGTGGTCTCAGATATTTCACTCTCATGCACGCAGATTAACAGAAGCAAAAGGTTCTGTGGTGATTAACTAATGACTTCCAAACGAATGAAGTAACTAGTGCTCATGTATATGTGGCTGTAGTGCAAAGGCTTGTACTTTCTCTTTTTCCTGGGGAAATTGCTGAGTATTGCAGGTTTCTCCTGGTACAGGATGTATGTATGTGTCTCTGGGGTTGAGTGATGGTCTTTATACAATTTTGGCAGAAGTGGTGAAGCACCAGTTACGCAGAGAGGCTCAAGAACTACCCTTTTATAGTACAAGTAAAATAAAATGAGATTTCATTGTTCTGCAAGTTTCACCAAAGCGTGATTTTTAGAAATTTCTGAACAGCTCCTGAATGATGCTGCTGCCCTTGGCAGACTGTATATTTCATGCTGGACAAGCAATGGTAATCTTTAAATTCTTCAGGCATGAAGTGTCTGGCACTTCTGCTATCACTAACCTAAGTGAAACACACAACAAAATGAGATCTAAAATGTCCAGTCAAAATGAGCAACTTTTAAAAACTGGCTTCATTGTAAGATGATTCTGTAGATGCAGTTCAGCACAACTTTTTTTCCTTTCCATTCCTTTTTAGAATTATTTGACAGCAGGTTCTTTAATATGGATTAATTAGAGGAGTATTTTTCCTCACAGATTTTCAAGAAAGCCTACAACAAAAGGAAGACCTGAGATTTACACTTCCATTAAATTGTGTGAGACAGATTAGAAAGCTTTTCTGTCTAGCCACTGGAAACAAGACTCATTGTTCCAAGCTACGAGGGGAATTTGACATTTCTTAGTGATGTGTTTTTAAAATAAAAGTCTCATTGTCTTTTATTTTATTTGCATTTTATCACCTAAATGTTTAAGAGTGGTTTTGGAGTTCTTTTGCTTTTCTCATCAGAAAGGTGTGCCCTGATCATCACACAAACACAGTGCCAGGATTGTTTCACGCTTGAGACAGCTGAACAGCAAACTAGTGAAGAGAATGGTTTAAATGGACATCAGTTATGACCTTTTCTACTTTTAACTGGAGAAATTAACAGTTTAAATACAGTTTGGGTCAAAGAAGAGACCCAGGCTCTCCTTTGTCTTTGACTTCCAGCAGCATAGGCTTAAGATGCAAAAGTGTGGGGAGGGATCAAAGATAACGTAATCACGTACGTCATTAATATTCCTGGTTGTAAGAATGGTTACACAAATGTAACCATTTGTGTGGTTACTGCATTACAATAACAGGCCCATTGAAATGAGAATTAATTAACTACCGAGTATTCTAGATCGTGCAAGCATTTTTATTTTCCTTAAAATGTTCCCGGAACAATGTATCTGCCTTTACAGGTGAAAGCTACTATGATTTCATGTTCAAAAGGCCACTGTGTATGTGCATAATATTTTCAGTCTGTAAGTGAGTAAACAGTTGCTCACCCCTGTGACAGGATAGGAAAAGCACAGAACTGGTTAACTGGCTCATTGTTTTTATTTAGTATATAACCTAAAACTGACTGCTGCTTATGTTGAAAATTAATTTTATGTCTGCAGTATAAAGAGTTTTGAAATACTAGACACAAGTATCACCATGAATAAAGACCTAGTATGTATTTGTTGTTTTTATTGTTGTTAATATAGTAAGTTCCATGTATTTTGTAGTTTGTGTGAGTACTTGCTTGTGAAAAGCCAGTTTACACGCAAAGGAATGAGTATTTTTCTTGACTGTTAAGTGTATCATGACTAATAAGGAATCTGACATTTAAATGTTTACTATCTAATAAACAAAGCTTATACAGGTTATGAATGATAAACCTTTCGCTTACTCTTAGGTTTATAACGTGCCTTTGGAAAGAAACCAGGATTAAAATGATAAACAAAACATACGGTTTAAGTTACCTCTTTGTAACATTGGACAATTGTCTCATATATTAGAACAACATTAATTTGGGAAAGTAATTTACCATCTGCCACCCAAAGGGAAATAATATTTGTCATGGGATGGAACAAAGTGTTTTAAAGCAAATTGCTAAAATTGGATGAAGAAAAACATGGCTAAACAACAGCTTTACAAACTTTTGATTTTACTGAAGCAGGTATTCCAGTTACATTTTCCAAAAGAAGATGCATCATTTTGATCCAAGACTGTTAGCAAGAAAAAACCTGCAGTTCGCATCTGTTTGTGATTCTGTATATACCAGCAGCACTTTAGCTTTTAGAAGATGCAGCTATATTTCAATGTGCTCAGATTATGAAGAGAATAGGTTTTGTTACTAGAAATTAGGTGCTTTTGCAAACAGATTAGTCTGACTGAGCTGAGTACCACAGTTTGTTTTTCCCTCGTCACTTCAGTGCGTTGGACTTAGTTTTCTGTTCAGTCTTGCATGAAATACACTTAAGAATCTTGAAACTTAGTTAAAATTCTTAAATACATGTATAATTTTTGTCCGTAAAGCTTAGCTTACCATCTCATGTTTAGCAGAGGAACTGCACATATTAGTGTGTAATATCAAACACTTTCAGACTGTCACTTTTAGCTGTCAAAACAAACATCTGTCAATGTAAATGATGTTGACCATTGTGAATTTCTAAAGTGTGAATTCTTGAGGTAATGTTAAATCTGTTGTAATCACTTGGTAGGAACTGTATACACGGGCATGAATTTTGAAGGGTAAGGTGGACCTACAGATAATACAATTATCTGGAGTGGCATCGAAGACATTTCTTAGCAGCATATCTAATCTGATTCTTGTCTTTGCTATTTTTGCTTACATTAATTTGTTCAAGATCTTGAAAGGTCCTGATTGCTTTTAGGATAACGCGTACACATCTCTTTCAGAAAATCTCTCGACCTTCTAGTGTCAAATCCTGAAAATGATAATGCTGTTCTTGGCCTACTGATTTTGTGGGACTAAGGTCAATAAATAGGCTTCTTAACCTCCAGTGCTAACAAAAATAAATCAAAGATGTTATGAGGCTTATTTTGTGGGACTTATGTTATTTCAGGTGTTAATTTTGCTGGATGTGTCCTTGTGCTCAGGAATACTTTGTTTCATCTTGATACAGTAACCTATAAAGAGCCAGTGAGGGTGGATGTTACTTAAAGACCATTATTTCTGAAACAACACACAAATTCTTACTGGGGGAAATACATATCTAGCCGTTGAGCAAATAGATTTTTCAGTTTGCTCTTTATAATTTGATTTTGAGAATACACAATTTGTGCTATTTTTTCCACTTGTTAACAATTCTTTCTTTAGTGTTGTTACTGCTGTTTAAAATTAATACTCAAATGTTAGGTAGAGGGCCCCAGGTTGGAGTTATAATTTAATTTGTTGTAGAAATCCAGAAAAATTGAGCATATTCTCTAAAGAGCTGGAAGAATTAATTACAGCATTAAAATTGTGATACGGTAGAAAACAATGCACAAGCAGTTTGATGATGGTCAGACCTGGCAGTTATTTTCAGTAGAGTATTTACTGTCCGTTATCTTTCCACTTCTGTTCTTTTTCATCGTGCTGTGAATCCAGTAACAATGGTAAAACTGTTGTGCTCTTGTTTTAGTGGTGTGTTTCTCCTTCCTTTTCAGAACCTGTTTTCTTCTGTGCATAGGTGTTGCGAGAATGTGTAATAGCAGGATCATTTTCTGTACTGTCTGTACAATTTTTTAAGTCATTATGAAGGAATTTTTATGTCGTTGAGGAAGTTGTAGAAGCTCTCTGGTCACCTATGATGAGAAGTTAAACATTAGGCAACATTAGTTGCATGGTATTTTCTCACAATTACTGTTTCATCTGCATGTGACTTACCTTGCAGTTTTCTTGCAACATGATCGGCATGGTTAAAAAACCAACAGAATTCATACTACTGCTAAAAACCAGGATGACTGAAACACCAGTGAAGCTTTGAAGGCGAATGTGCATATCTGATTTATTTTTGTTCTTTTATAGGTGATGGATGTGGACATACAGTTCTGGGCCCAGAAAGTGGAACTCTTGCTTCGATAAACTACCCACAGACCTCTCCCAATAGCACAGTCTGTGAATGGGAAATTCGTGTAAAGCCTGGGCAGCGAGTTCAGCTCAAATTTGGCGATTTTGATATTGATGACTCAGATTCCTGTCATTCCAGTTACTTAAGAGTTCACAATGGGATTGGCCCCACCAGGACAGAGATAGGTAGGAGCTTTTATTACTGGTATTTGAAAGCTATTGTCTTATATAG
Organism: Ibidorhyncha struthersii; assembly: GCA_013398815.1. NCBI lineage: Eukaryota > Metazoa > Chordata > Aves > Charadriiformes > Charadriidae > Ibidorhyncha > Ibidorhyncha struthersii. Next base: position 853,336 of record VZSZ01007856.1, on the reverse strand, counting down.
AATTGGGATGATACTGTTGGTACTTCTGTTACTTTTAAAATTTCTCCTTGTTTGTCTGCTCTGAGCATAGAGTAACTACTAGGTGTATGGTATTAGTGAAGTTCTTTTTTAATAGCCCTACAAAACTGTTATAATTCAGTTGGATATTGGGCAGGGTAAGACCTTGCCTGAATACGTCATATGCTGCTTTGTATGGTGTGGATTTTGAGTCTTATGAGAAGTGATGAAAAGAAGGAAGTGTTTATTATTTACAGGAATCTCAAATAAGGAAAAGAAAAGGAATTTTAGTAATACTGTAATCAGCTGTGTTTTTCCCGAGCTTCATATCAAGGACATCCTGCAAAGCTGAGGAGTGCTGTGTGTACCTCACCACAGTAGAAAAACAGCCATCAGGGACCAGTTTTAGTTAATATACTACTGATAGTACTGCTAGAAAGCGCAGCTAAGGAAAGATTCTCCTGTATGCCCTACAGATCTTCAGTACAGGGAGGGAATACAGGTGCAACTATAACTGTATTATATAAAAATAAAAGTGGTAAGGAAAACAGTAGTGTGATTATCTCTTTCTCTGGTGATGTGCTCATTTCAAGTATGATTACCAGTGTTGCTCAGCAGATGAACTCCGTTTGGAATGCCACAGTATTCTTAATGTAATTAATTCTTCAGTAATTCCATTTTGTTTACTGTTATTAAAGTTTATGTAAATGTCTGTCTTCTTGACATAATTCCTATATCCTAAAAATGTACTGGAAAAATTATGAGTAATAATGATAGCAGAACATCCTATATTTTGTTCATGCATACAACAAACAACTAGATGCTAAACGCAACACAGATCCTACAATAATCTTTTACTGTTCAGATTCTCAAAGGAAACTCCACTGTAATGTTTTTGTTTGGGTTTTTTTCTGACATTTCCCAATAGCTTGCAAAGTTCTTGTAAGCAATAGGGAGGGAATTGCAAAACTATGACGATCTTCATTAAAAAAAAAAAAAAGTTTAAAAAGTTAAAATAGTAGTATGTATATCTTACTTGAAACGCCTTTCTTTTTATATGAACAGCTCTGATTTGAGCTGATCGTCTTGGTGGTATTAAAGGATATCAGGCTTCACAAGTTGTGTAGTTCAAGTATCCCCCATCTTCTGATAATGCCCATAGTTTAATTTTTGTCCTCTTTAATGCAGGTTTGGGTTTTTTGTTTTTTTTTCAAATATTAGTGTGCCATTATCGTCTATGTCGAGGTGTATGTAGGGTTTTAAGACCCTTGTGGTTACGTTGAATAAAACTAAAAATGAATTGTCATTCTTACTTCACTAAAATTAGTTGTTATTGTGCAGATTAATTTTATTTTCTTTCCTAAAGCTTTAATCTGGAGAGGGAGAGAGAGTTACTTCACCAAGATTGTTTTTGTGCGACTCAAATGCCGATCCCACTAAATTGAGTCTTTTTATAAAGAGGCTAGTGGAATGTTAGCTTTGATAGCCCTCTTTTCCAACCTAGGTAAGTGTATGTGAAAATAGTTATGTGCTTGGAGCTGTTGAGCCAGACTTGGTCTAAAAAAGGAAACACTGAAGTCCTTAAATGGCAAGGAACATCCAGTTCTGATAAGTCTATTATTCACTTTTACAAGGGACTTAATGGGTTCAAGTAAATTTTCTACTTCATTTGTTTCTCTTGACTTTCAGCTGTTCCCAGCTGGTGTAGTAGCGCAGTATGTTGAGCAAAAATGTGTGCATTGTTCTGCTCTTAATAAATTAAATCACAGAACAAACAGTGATATTACCAGTGGCAGATACAGATGATACAGATTCTTGAATGTTCCTATTTGAAGCTACAAACACTGGAGAGATTAAAGTGACCTGAATTTGTTTGGAAGAAATCTGGATTTATCCTAGGTTTTTCTGTTCAAGACTACTGACATGGTCTAGCATTAGAATACTTGTATTACATAAAATCTGAAATTCAGTGATACCTACTTTAACCCAAAATTATTTAAAAATTGGCTGATTAGAATAAAGAATGAATTGTTTGTGGGTTAGTTTGTAGATAAACATGGAAGGTTTCTAATTTAGCTTTTAAGGGCTAGTTCTCATTCCAATACTTTTGAATATTGATCGATAAATCAAAAGAAGATTCAGATCTTTGGTGTTAAGTTTGTCTCTAGTTTAAGTAAGATCTAGAGGTGTTCTGTATTAGGTTTCATCACAGTCCAAATCACTGTGCGTGTACAGTCAGATGTACTTATTTAATACAATGTAAGCCCAGATCTATAGGAGCAGAGAATGTAAGCTACTGTGGGAATTCCCTCTCCGGCTGTAATGTTGCTCTACAAAAGCGCTTGGGGTCCTTCAATACATAGGTACAGGCAAAATAGTTATAATGTATCTTCTGCACATACCATTGACAGAGGCGTGGCAGCAGTCATGTTTTGTCCATTTCTAGTGCCCACTTTTAAAAAGATTGCTAAAAATCTGACAAGAGGCCAGGAAAGAGTTAGAAAAATGATTTTTAGTCTCAAAAGTATGTCTTGCCATGAATCATAAAGTGCATCAGTCTACAGTTTGTCAAAGGCTGTATCTCCGTGGTGCAAGCAGCACTGGATAGTTTATTCAAGCTAGATTTAAATGTCTTGCCCTCTGTATTTGCCCGAAGAAGAAGACAAATGGTGTCTTGAGGACAGTCTGATGTGTCCTGAGAGGAGTCATGTGCTGGTCAATTGTCTAACAAGATCCAGTGGCTGAAAACAAAACTTAACAAAAAGGACAAGAAAAGTGGTAGCTGGAAAAATTATGCACGTCGTCATAATGAATGCAGTTAATCACTGAAACATGACTTAGAGCAAAACATAGGGGCAGTGTGGAGCCTTGATAAAAGAGAACTTACTTCTTTGTGACTGTTGCTGATAACCAGTTTAAATAGTGAATTGAGGTAAGGTGATATTTGTATAATGTCATAAATTTCATTAAAGTATTGTAAAATCTATTTTCTTTTTTTTCTCATTAGAAAATACCCTTGCTTTGTTAAAAAATATCGGAATGAGCGACATTTAGAAAGCTCTGAATAATGATAGGAATTTGTATTTCTAATTTTTCTATTATTTTATTAGTATTTGAGAGTGCAGTTCACTTTTTAAAGGAATTTGACATGCACGTTTTATTTGTTTGTGTTATATTTGTTTTGTATTATATAGGGTAAGAGCTATTCCTGCAAGGCAATGTTACTCCACTTCCCTCTACTTTAGTATTATAATTTGCCTTTAGTTGAGAGGGGAGTCTGGCTTCTTTTTTTGCTATTTTACAATATGATAACATACTTATTATCAAGAATGCAAATAAAAGAATGAATGGTAAAGTGAAACATATACAATGTCATTTGCTGCTGATGATTATTTACTTTGATTATCCACTGCAGAATCTTAAATAGGGTTATAGATGGTTTACAACATTGAATGATCAAGGGAGCCTATAGAACAGAAGATTATTTTTTTTTCTTAACTGCTTAGTAAACTGCTCAGTATTTTATTAAAGTTTCTAGTTAGTAGGACTGGAGAATTCCATATTGACTTGGGTCTGTTCAACACCTGTTCCTCCAGGTGATGTAATTTGGTAGTAAATTCTAGGACTCCATAGGGAAAATATTGTCAATGTCTGTGGACTCCAGCATCTCAGTTTAAAATTTATTATTTTGGGTCATTTTGGATGGCAAGAGAAGTGTCCAGATGCAGACCTCCGTTAGGTTTTATAGATGCAGCAAAACAGAAAGTGAACCACCTGGCAGTTTATATTAATGGTACTTGCATATGCTTGTATGTTAATGCTGAAGCGCAGTGAGTCATGCCTGCTGTTGTCCAAAAATTAAGAAAAGTAGTTGACAGAAACTATGCAATAGTCAACCAGGAAGAAGTGTCCCAACAGCTGAGGGAAGAGAAGGGCTTCTTCCTTATTTGCTTCTGTAGATGATTCATCTTGCCCTAACTTGATCCTTTTCCTTGACAGATTTCTCATGGTCTTGAGGAACTGACTGCAAGGGTTGTGCATGGCTAGAGGTGAATGGGATAAGGTCACATTTATTTGCAAGTGTTAGGGTGTGAGAGGCTCACACCTGTTGACGGTGGCAAAATAAACATAGTACCCATACTCTGCCATTTGCTTTAAATGGACTCTGACTGCGTTAGTGTCATGCACATGTATTGTTTTTCAATATATGCCAGAAGTAATGTGAGATTACACTGCAAATGAAAAAAAGACGCTTATTACATATGTTGGTTTTGGTCCCTGTCTGTTCTCCCTCTTTTCTCCATAGGAAAATACTGTGGGTTTGGTTTTCAAATGGATGGTTTAATTACTTCAAAAAGTAATGAAGTCACAGTACAGTTCATGAGTGGAACACACACTTCTGGACGTGGATTTCTTGCAGCTTATTCAACCACTGACAAATCAGGTATTTATAATTATTTAGTAGTTCTTCTATGCTGGTAAAATTAGAGCTGCCTAGTAAAAACACAGAACTAATTTATTTATTCCTGCATTCTCACAAATTAAATTCTAAAAATGAAGACTGTCAATACAGTCTTCCTGATAGTTCTGCATAGGAAATTGGACTGTTCAGTTACTATTTAAGTTGCGGTAGTTTTAAAGAAATTATATGAAAGCTTAGCCTGGATAGCAAGGCAAGAATCACGGTTATCTGTTATTCACAGTTATCTGTTACAAATGAAAGAGCTGCTTTGGATAAAGGACAAAATGCATTTTTTTCAGGTAGTAATCAAGCTGGCAGATAACAAAAAATTTCTTGTTGAACTGTATATATTTTATACAGACTAACCTTGTGGAAAATTTTATTTCAGTAACATTTTCCTACACTCCCTCAGCTCTTTAATTACATAATCTGCTGACTACTTTTTAGGGCTTTCACCATTTCTTGTTTTTCCGTGTTTTTGGTTATTCTAGCCTCTAAAGGAGGCTGCTGTATTTGTTTTGCATCTCCTTCCACTCATTTTAATGGTGAGTGACAAGCATGGTCCACAAGGAAATGAAGGATTGCCGGCAATTGCTTCACAAGACAAAAGGCTTGATAAAAACCCTTTCTAGAAGTAATTCCAAAAAGAGCAGACAAATTCTTTTCATTTTTAATTTATATTTTGGAGGTTTTCTGATGCTTTTTTTCTCTGTATTTTGGACACATTTGTATGTGCTGATACACAGCAGACTGAACATAAAATTTGAGATATCAGTCATGGATGCCAGTAACATGGCACTATAAGGTTTGTTCCCTATGCTGCCTGGTTTCAGTACTGTAGGGCTGTTAAATGCTGAAAACACAGGCCTGCTTAGCTAGCTTGTTAATTCAATTTTGTGAAAAGTGCATATGTTTGTGTCTCTGAATTCTGTCAGGTTCTCTGAAGTATAGCTATAAATTAAAATTAAGCTGCACAAAAAATTAGTGTTTGTAGTGTTGCTCCTCTTGTCTGTCACGTTCTCGGTGGATTTCCCATTACTTGGACAAATTACCAAGGTTCTACTGTAATACAAAATCTGTTGCCAGAAAATTCAGTAGGAACATGAGGGTTTTTTTCATTCTGAGGCTTTTGGATAAGCCACAGAGGTTCAAATGTGTATTTTTGTGCACTTTAAAAAGCATACTCAAACTTGTTGTCTTTATCACCCTCTTAACCTAACGTTTGTTCTTTCCAGACCTAATTACCTGTTTAGACAATGCAAGTCACTTTTCTGAACCAGAATTCAAGTAAGACTGATTTTACTTGTTTTCTTCCCAATTTCTTTAATGAAGTCATTTTAGTGTTTCTACTTCACTTACTTATACCTGATGCAGCTTGAAAATTTGCTGTCCAGAGAACTTAAAAAACAGACTAACTAGGGTTAGAGCTCAATAATTTTGACACTTGCACTCCTCCTCCCTCTCTGTCTTGCTCCCATTTTTGTAATTTACGTGCAGTATACAGCAGAACCTCGTTAATTTGCACTAACGCATAGGAGTTAATATCTCATTCCCATATTGCTTTTATAAACACATATTACAGCAGGAATGCACCTTAAATACTGAAATTCATATTACAGTTATCTCAGGAGCACTAAACTATGAAATGTGTTAAAAATTACAAACTCATTTCGCAGTTTGGTGTGAATTAATGAGGTTCTGTGGAAATATAAAATTCTGTAGCTTCTGATAGAGGAAACAGATGTTATTTCCCTGTTTTCTGCTTCTCCATTTCCATCCAATGTTTAAAGCTGCAGACTATTGTGAAGTACATAAACTTACCTTTCGGAGAACTTCAGCCCCAGCATCACGAAAGGTTTCAAAGTGTAGCCTTTGCATTACTCTTTCCATTTTCCCAAGATTCAAAATAGGGCTGTAATTGTAGGTTCCGGCTCTATTCAACATGTGTTGAAGTCTCTGAATCCTATTTTTGTGGTATCTGCAAAGTTGCTTCAACTGTTGTTGAACTGCAGTAAAAATGTTAATAGTTTACTTCAGTCCACTGTTAAATCGTGAAGATGTAATAGCTTTTGTATGTGCAGTATGAAATGGCACTAGAGCATGAACACGGACTTGCATCAGAGGTGCAGATATCTTGCCTCTTGCTTTTCATGAGCTAGTGATAACTGAATTTGGCCACTTTTTTATGCTCAAAGCATTTCCAGGAGCTATTATAAAATAACATTACTTTTCAGATGTATTAAGGATGCAAACCAGATAGGTATGCAGGTCTCTAATTTATAAAAGAAAATTTATTAATATTGGTACGTATATGACTTTCAATTTACAGAAGCCATTCAGTATTTATAATATAAAATGTTGGCTTTATTAATTTATTATATTGAGACTGGAAGTGTAGTTTCAGCTGAGACTTTTTTTAACCTTTTTCAAATGTCTGTTCTCTTGTTGTTTACTTCTCTTCCTGAATATTTTTTTGTCTGATTTGATATGTCTTCAATTAGGATATATCCTTACATAGTGATATATGAATGATAACAGTGTCTTGTGAATCAAAAACATAGTGACTATTTTATAACATTATAAGAGTTATAGCTGCATGCATATCTTGACTTGATGTTTTGTTGTCTTCCAGTAAGTATTGTCCAGCTGGGTGTGTGATTCCTTTTGCTGATATTTCAGGCACTATTCCCCATGGATACAGAGATGTAAGTAAAAATACCATGGTATTAGGTGAATTTTGGTAAAACATGCACTGTATAATTAAAAGTCAATTACAGTTGTACACATTAGTTCTGCTGCCTGGGTTCTGGAAGTTGTACCTCCTAAAGTGAATACCATGGTACACTTTTTGCACAGCTGCTAAATGGCTGGTGCTTCAGATGTTGCCATCTCCAAGGAGTGAAGTAACTTAGCAGAGACTCAAACATTTTTGTAAGGCCTACTGAGAAGGGTGGATCAGTCAAAATATTGTTTTATGCTTCCTGTTTTCTTTTTGTTGGGTTTCTCAAGTTGGGAAATCCAGATTTATAAAGAGAGAACCAGTTCTTTTAATGGTGTCCTCTTGTTTTTGACACTAATGCATCTCTAAACAGAGACTCAGTGTTTATCTTAATTTTTTTTACACCATGAGAGATGAAATACTATTTATGCTCAGCAGCTATAAAACCATTTGCAAAAGAGTTAATACTGTAACATTAATACTTCTATAAACTGGAAATGAAAATCTTTAGTAATGTACTATTTACTTAGAACACTAATGAAACCTATACACAATTTTTCTGATGTAAGCTTTTGTAACTGAATTAGCATACCTGCTATAGGACTGGAGAGTGTTTGCTTTGTTTATTTTTAAGTGATTATAATTTTGCTAGCACTCTAGTAAAAAATTACATTAAATCTCTTTGTTTATCTTAAAATACTTTTTAATAAGCCATTAGATCTAGCAAAGAGGAAATACAATTTGAGAACATTAGTAAGCAAAGATTTTAATATTCAATATGAACCTAAAGTGTGCCTCTCTGATTTTCTTAAATATCTGTAAATTCTAGGCTACCTGCTTAAATAGTTACTCATATGTAAAAATGTCACCACAGCATAACTGTGTTATATGTTCTGGTCCACAGTGAGTCCTCACTAAACGGCAGCGAGGTAATTTTTGTAGCTAGTAGCAAGATGAAGTTCATTCTCTGCCTAATGTATTTGCAGCATTTGTAGGAGTTCTGCTTGTTGGGAGTTTTTTGCCAAAATCTGGAAAAACTGTTTTCTATGGAGGAAAAAGGAAACTTTAGGAAAGAAATGCCCTGTGACTTTCTTTTCTTACACTTTATTGCTCCGAATAAAAAGGCAGAGAATTTCTCAGAAGTCAAGTTGTGTGGAAAGAATTCAAATTGTCCAGCACTTTAGACAGAGTTTCAGGTAGAGATTTCTCAATGCATCTCTTTCAAATGATCAGCAGCTGCTTGCTGCTTTAAAAAATATCCTAAATTTTGATTCTTTCGTCTGTCATGCTCATGTCCTTGAGGACTTGGAGTGCTCAATGCTGACATCCTCTGGTGAGCAGGGAGGAGAGAGCTGCATCTATTGCAGAATCCCATCTCTTACTTTCAAGGGAAAGTAGGAAAGGAAAGGGGAGCTGTGTGCATGAGCAAGACATAATTCCATTTATTTAGAAAGCTTCTGGGATGTTTGGGGGGATGAGTAATAGGGTTAGAGTTTTTATGTGTGACTATAATGAGGAGAACTGTGTTTGAAAAAGTCTTGGTGAGCAGTTTTTTTTTGCCAGGGAACTTGAGATATAGGGGCATCCTGGCCTGCTGCACCATGCAATTATTTCTAAAGAAGTCACAATGGAGAAAGTTGTTCTGTTTTTAAAATAATGTGAGGAAGAAAATCATCCATTAAGTCTTCCATCTCTGGAAAGGACTTGCTGATTCCTTCTTAAAGAATTGTGGTGAGGCTCTATAGCACCCAGTGGACTGGTTGGCAGAGCAGTGCGGCAAATGTGTTTAGCAGCAACAGCTAGCGGTGGACTTTGTTTGGGGGGGCAACTGTTAACAGAAAATAAAAATCTGCAGTTATCATCTGTTGTTTATCGACTTGGGCAAGTCCACACTGGGGTACCACACCAGTAATGACAACCTAAATATGGTTTCTGGAAGGTATATTGGGAGATGCCCAGGTGGTCCTTCACAGACAGCTTGGACCTCCTCAATCTTCTCAAATTCAGGTTGATCCCAGTCTCATTGGATGTGAGCGAGGGGCTGCAGAATTGCAGCATATCTGTGCATACGCCAGTGCTGCACGTTGCAGGAACGCCTGTGAATAGCTCTGTATATGCCTGTTGCACTCTGCGTAGCCAGTCATCCTCCAGGAACCTCAGTGCACTTGGTGGATGGGTGCAAAGCCACTGCTGCTAAGCCTTTTTTGGAACTGGACTGTCTCTCTGCTCTTGAGCAGTACGATGTTTCTTGGTCAAGCCTCTTTGGCCTAGAAGGGTTTGCTTCCCAGCTGGAGAAGATCTCCTGGGCTAGTTTTGGTCCAGGAGACAGCGGCATCTTGCTGTGCTCACTCTATGCTGTGCCAGAAGGACTTTGTAGTGAGTCAGTCCTGCTGTCTATGGCACAGCTAGCCGGCAAGCCGGGGAAGTAGAAGTGTTGCTGTGACCGTTGTTAGCGGATCTGGGCTAACAGTCATCCAGGGAGAGAGGGAAGGAACAGGATGTCCTGCAAAAACTTTTGTGTAACTGATTTCCATTGACCTGTACAACCTAGGTAATCAGCTTCTTTAGACCGAATTGTATTCATGTATTGCTGTGGGTTTATATGGATAATGTTGCTGGATGGTTAAACCATGTTTTAACCATAAGTTAAAATAAAAAATATTACCCATGGGCTAAAAGTTACAAAATCTGCAGCACATCACTCCTTAATTGTGAGAAAAGGAATAAATATCCTTTTGGCGTGCTTTCTGTTATAAGGTATTCTATGTATTTATGTATTCAACTTCTGTTGTCTAACATAATGGATTTATTGTAGGCTGAAATTCTGGCTGTCTGGCTTTTTCAGACTAACTCACCTTGCTGTTTGTTTGAGCTTATTTGATTACAAGGGTTGCATTCCAAATACATCTGGTAAGGATGCAGTGAAATGTAGGAGCTTCTTTTTGTGTTTCTATAAATCTCGTAATAAACCAAAGATGAATAGTTTCTAAATAACAGACATAACAGTTAAATAAGAACGGTTTCTTAATGTAAGAATAGCAAAGACTGTAACTGGACAATGTGGCATTTGCAATAGACAGTGTAGTATTTTAATTTATTTACAATGTAGTATTAAATTTTTCTTTTCCCCCCCTCTTCAAGTCGTCATCACTTTGTATGGCTGGTGTTCACGCAGGCGTTGTGTCAAATACTCTGGGTGGCCAAATTAATGTTGTAATCAGCAAGGGCATTCCATACTATGAAGGCTCCCTGGCTAACAATGTCACCTCAAAAGTGTAAGTGTACTTCTGATGTTCTCCTTATCCTTAGCACCTTAGATCTTGGTAGTGTCTCATCATGGGCTTAATCTCAGCTAGTAAAGCTACGTGTTCCATGGACAGGTTCTCTTCTGTAAGGTTCTCACGATGCTTTTTGCTACAGTGTGATTGTTTTAGCAGATATTTTTTACCTCTAGACCATGAAGATTAATTTTCCAAATTCTGCAAGGAGGTTGCATCTTCCAAAATGCATGGCATAACCATAAATTCCAAATGGTCCGCGGGAAAATAATAACTTAACAGCAACTTTTTAGTTGCAGGGAAAAGAGTGTAACTTGTCATTTTATCTCACAAGTCCAAAGAACTAAAGGAGTCAGAGGAGATTGATTCATGTTATTATGATTAGCTTAATTTAAATAGGAAGCATTTTAATGAAGTCTTGCATTTTGCTGGGCGGCTGTTTGTTTGAAAGCCTATAATTCAGATAATTAAAAAAAAGGATAGAAAAGGTTTTTGTACTGCAAGCACTGCAACTCGGTGACAGGAAGTGTTACTTTAATTGTGAAGCACTTGTTTAGGCATCTGTGCATAGGTTTCAGTGGCAAGCAGTCAGACAAGAAAAATAAGTTGAAGACAGTTTGTTTCAGTTTTCCTCGCTGACTACCACAAAAAACATTTTCTTTTGTTCTCTGCAGGGGGCCGTTATCTACAAGTCTCTTCACATTTAAGACAAGCGGTAAGCATTATCACTTGTATTACGCATTGATACTTTCATACAAATTTTTGTGAGTAGAAATAAGTGTGCAAGTATTTTATTTCTTAATTTTTGTTATTTTGTTACTGCATTCCTCAGTAACTTATATTTTTGAATTGTTTTACTAGCTCATTTTGATGATTGATGATCACTACATTTTTAGATACAGTAGTCATGTATAAAGTAAGCCTTGCTTATCTGCAGAAAGAGATTCTTTCAGGTTATGTTCCTCTATTACAGTCTGGTTTAAAGTGACTTGACTCCCATACTTTAAATGCACTGCTAAAGCAGAGTTGGGCACTTAAGAGTTGCTCTTTATTTGTACCAGCTGTGCATTTTAGTTTTTTTTTCCAGGTTTACTCCTTACACTTTCCTTGTTGCCTGCTAAGAAAGCTAGCAGAAATCCCAAAATGATTCCTCAATTTTCTCCGCCCACTTTTACTTTTTTCCTCCCATATTCTTGGAACTGAATGCTATGTGATAAATTACTTGTACCTCTTGCTCTGGAAAGGCATCTCTTGGGCCTTGCTCTGTGTGTAAGTTGTGTTCCTTCTTGGCTGCTGTGTTTTGTTTCGTAAATGTCTAAATCAGGTTGCTGATTGGTATAACAAGTGTTCCCCCTTCTTGAAGCTTTACTCCTTTGCATTTTTTTACTTTCTGTCAATTACCTGTTTTACAAATAAATTAGCTGTAATTTTATAAATGGAAGCTAGCTTTTCTGTAAGTCACTTTGAATGCTGTCTTTGGGTGGATGTTGGAAGTATTGTGAAGACAGTGTCCTTTCCTTAGTCTCTTTAACTGTTTTAATAACAATATAAAAAACCCTCAAACCTAACAAAACCATTATGTCTGTTTTCTGTAAGGATAAAGTTAAAAACAAAAAAAAAAGGGGGGAACCATATTCCTCAAAAGTAAACAGATACTTTTCCTATTATACAAGTAAAAGTGATGCTGAATGGAGATATAAAGGCAAGAATCTGATGGGCAGGAGTGTTTGGAGATGGAAATGTATACAAACAAGCAAAAATTAGAAAATATAATCCACATAATATTAAAATAATTTCTCTGCCAGACCTCTGCAAGAGCTGGAAGAAGGAATTGCATGTCTGGTGACCTTATGCATGGAGAATATTAAACACAGTGATCGAGACAGGGTTTGTTGAGATTTTTTGTCTTTCGAAATGTGATCTGATAGTGTATATGAAAGTAATTAAGTGGCCTGGAAATATGAAGAGAGAGGACAAAATGCTGATCTAGACTATGGATTTCAGTGACATGTTTGAGAAATTACTGAGTAAGCTAGAGACAAGATGCAGGTCTAGATTAAAATGTATGTAGTCGAGTGGCCTAGGAGTTAGCTGAAGGAAAAAATAGGACTCTGCTCAAATGAGGTTTATCAGACTGTGGTGAAGTTACAAGTGTGTTTTTTCTGTAATAGTTGGTTTCATGACTTGGTACAAAATAGAGGCGTGTGTTATTAATGCTGGAGGTGTGGTCAGTGCAGAGGAAGGTGAAACTATTTGTACAGGAAGACCTGTCTGACTTTGAAACTTGAGTAATAGAAATTAATTGAAGAATCACAAAGCAAAGCGTATAAGGTCGGGTACATAGAGACTGAGGCATTTCTGCTTCAAACTGGCAGCGTGTTAGATGGAAGTGACAGATAAGGGAAAGGATTCAGTTAGTGAAGTGCTAAATGTGATCCTGTGCTGTAGCAGGTGAAGTACGTCCAGTAGAGACAACAAACTATTAATGCCATCGCACAGGACATTGGCGAGGCCTTGTCTGGGATCCAGTTGCACATGGGCTCTGCCCTCTGCACCTCCCTTGAGGGATGAGCACCTGACCTTTGTGCAGAGGTGGGCTGCAGGGGTGCCTGCTGGGAGAGGGGGAGCTCACAGCAAAAGGGAAACCTGGCTGGGTTGTTGAGGCTGCCTGACTGCAGGCAAAGATTGCTCTCTACTCATCTGTCTGCGGAATACACGTGTGAAAGGGGGAAACTTGGCACTACAGAACAAGATTTTATAGCAAAGAGCAAATGGATATCAACTAGCCACAAGGAAATTTAGCCAGGAATTTAGGAGAGTTTTCTAGCCATTGGTAGAATGCAACATGGGAAGAAACTTAGAGTAAGAATGGTGACAAAAAAATACAACTAACTTCAAGAATGTGTTTGAGCTCAAGGCCAGGATTATGACATGGCTTCCTACATTCTTTAGTGTCTTTGAATTTAACATTGTGATACTGAGGTGGGCTTAAAAACCAAGAAATTATATAAAGGCAAAAAAGGAATGAATGATCAAGTAGTCTGTTTCCCATTCCTGTGTCAACCATACATGCTATTAAACCATGACAGCTCCCCCAAAGCTTCTTTTCTAGTGCTCTGTGTGGACTGTGATTGAGGGAATATCCACGTTACTGTTGAGCCAGCATAAATCATGTAATACTCAAGACCGCAAGTTTGGTTCCAGCACCACCTTTAGAAAGCAGAAGACAGTGGGTTTTGTTGGTAGTGTCGGTATGGAATAAATTTAGATGGCAGTTTAATATTTGCATGTAAAATTTTAAACTTCAAGCAGGTAAAATAATTGAGTAACTTGAATTTTCATTTTGAATCCTCACCTTTATTGTTGCTCAGGTTGCTATGGGACACTGGGGATGGAATCTGGGGTAATCCCTGATTCCCAGATCACAGCGTCATCTATTCTTGAGTGGTCTGACCAAACAGGACAAGTGAACATTTGGAAACCTGAAAATGCCAGACTAAAAAGGGTTGGTCCTCCTTGGGCTGCATTTATCAGTGATGACCATCAGTGGTTGCAGATTGACTTGAATAAAGAAAAGAGAATAACAGGTAAGTGAATCTGATGTGGCTTTTAAGCAGCGTTCAAGTTTGGTTACTGACATCCTTTCTTCCAGTGCTTGGTCTTAGATAAAGTCCAGGTAACATTTAATTACCCTTACAGCAAAATTGGTTCCATGTCCTAGCTAATACACTGAGGAGTCTGGAGTTAGAGTTGAACAGGTGGAGTTTCATGGTAAAAAACTCCTCTTCCATCAGAATTTGTTGAAGTGGTTCCTGTGGTTTTATTGGATCCTTGATGCTTCCCCTCTCCTGCTCTTTGTCTCCTTGGAGGTGCAAATCCATATCCTGTCAGCTCAGTCCACTGGTACCTCTGCAGGTGTACTGACTTAAGTTTATAGGTTTTTCCCTACTGCCTGTTGTGTCCGTAATGAGTCCAACAGTGGAGACAGGAACAGCTGCAGTGCAATGTGAGATAAGCAGCAAAGTAAACCAGCTGTCAGCCTGCCCTTCACCTCCTTGCCTGAAGTGAAACTTGGGCCGAGAGCTGGGGATGGTGGGCTCCTCAGCAGTCTGTTGTGCTTTCCCTCAGCAAACAGACCCACCAGTGCAGACTGACGCAGCCAGAGTCTGGGTTAGGCCCTGTTCCTTCACAGAGATTGTGGTGGACCATCTGTCTTGATTTTAGTTGCTGTGTTTATTTGGAGAGACAGCTGGAGGTGCCGATTCCCAGTCTGCTCTGGATGGTTTGCTTCACATTTTGGGAGCTGAGTGAGTGAGGTCATGGTTACGTGTGTCTGGCCCATGCCGAGTAGTAAAGCACTGAGGCATTTTGAGGTTAACCTCAGGGGCAGCCTAAGTAGTAGCAGTGCAGCTATTGTATCTTCTGTGCTGATGTTAGTGTTTTCTATTTTGATTTAATTGTTCAGAGGGCATTCGCTGTTCTTAATTGGCATGTTTGCAATATGACAAATGAAAAATCAAGTGGCTTTAAGTAGAGTGCTTCATAGAGTCCCGGGCTTTAAGACTATCGTGAAACATTTTCCTTTGATCAGTTTGGGTTTGTCTGTCTCTCAAATGCATGAGTTGGTCTCCGTAAACTCAGCCGCACACCCTGCTATCAGCAGCTCCGTTTCCTGTCATTAAGCAACTCGGGTTTACCAGCAGCCTTTGTTATTACCTCCCTGGGGACTATTTGGATTTTACATTACTCCTTGAATTCCTGTGCTAATAAGCTTTTAGAAAACCACTTTCCTATGTGAGTTGTTCTGCAGCGCTGCAGTGTCAGCTTTAGGAAGCTACAGTTCTTTCAGTGGTGTTTTTAAGTTGGCTGTGCAAAAGCAGAGAAGCATGGTGCTGTCTCGGCAACTGGAGACAGGAGTGGGCCACAGTCAGATGAACAGGCCATTCCCATGAAGAAATAGGGGAAGAGTGCTTAGCAAGGTTATATGTTAATTAATATATATCTTTTATATATAATTAATAACCTTATATATAATATATAATATATAATATATAATATATAATTAATTAAAACATAAAAGTAAAATGATTATGAAGTTTCAGTCACTTTAGAAGCATCAGACCCTGGCACTTTGGATAAACTTTTTGAAATGTAACTGGACCAGTGGAGATTCCAACTACATAACTCTGGATTCAAAAGCTGATCTGTTAATTTTTACAAACTGTTACCAGTTTTTTGTCTAACTGGGCACCTTTGTTTTCACAGGTATCATAACTACTGGATCAACCTTAGCAGAATACTACTATTATGTTTCAGCCTACAGAATTTTATACAGTGATGATGCACAGAAATGGACAGTATACAGAGAACCTGGCATGGATAAAGATAAGGTAAAAATACCACACAGTTTCTAGGTATGTTCTATGGAGATTTCACAATTGTAAATGCGACTAATTTTGGTATGGTGAGGAAGCATTAAATAACTTTCCAGTGTAATTCTGAATCATAAACAGCATCTGTGCAGAAGAAACTATGAAAATGTGCAAATATGTAAGGATTTGAACAGTTCTGAAATCCAGATTATTTTTATTCCTCTTTGGGGATGGGACTATTCTATACAAGAAACTTCCATTGCCAGCGGCAGGCCGTCTGGTACTGCGTATAATCAGATTTCTTTCAAATTTCTTTCAAAACAGGCTTTATGTTTCAAAATTAAGGTTTATTTTCTTATCCTCTTGTGGTTACAGAATAAATGTTAGGGGTTATATAACTTTGCACCTTTTATGATGTTTCTGTTAATCTTACTTTTTGACAAAATATTGCTAAGTTTCTTTCCTGTCTAATAGAACAGCCCTTGCAGAGGGGAGTTTTCTTAAAAAATGAAATGGTATGTTCAGATTGCAAATGCTTTGCCACACAGAAAAGTTACCTAATGTTAGCGGCAAGATAATCTTATTTTCCCTGTGTTTACAGTTTTGCAGTATTTAATAGACAGTAAAAATGAGACGATGAATGTCCTACCTGGTCTTCCCAGTGGTTCAGATCAGATTTTTTTTTAAACAAGTGAGAGGATTCTTGGTAACCTGACTGGAACTGGAATTTCCTTCCTTTTCTTAAAGTTCTTGGATGTAATTTACCTTACTTCCATAGGCCTGTGGTATTACATACATGTAATAGTAACGAGTAACCTAGTAACTTTTTAGAAACGGGTCTTAAGAATGGTAACTCTTTAGCTGTACTTGGTTTTCTTCTGTTTACTGCGGGTTAAGAACGTCAAGGTAGGATGTGGCATCCTGTTGATGAAGGGAAAGGATGAAGTATCTTGTTTGTTAAATTAAGAGGTTTTCTGAACACTGATTACAGTAGGAAACTTCCCTGAAAAGAGGAGACTTTACTGTTGGGGCTGGTCCATCTCCTTGAACCTACACAGACTATTAGTAGGAAGTGTTCAAGGAAAAGAATAAAAATCCAGCATCTTTTGCTAGTTTTCGGGTGCCCTCTCCTGGCCATAAAATAAAATCTCAGCTAGAGAGCTGCCTAGGTGTAGGCTTCATGTTTAGTTTGATAATTTTTTTAGAAAACTTCTGCAGCTATTGTCTTTTAATTTGAGAATATAATTTTTCTTGCAAGTTCATGAAATGAAACAAATTGTGGATCTTGAATTTACAGGCAACAGATTTTTTTTTTTTTTTGTATTCTTTGTATCATTAGGTACAATGCGTGAAGAACCACACATATGCAGGAAGTGCCAGCTGTAGTTAAATGACAGAAATAAGGGTTCAGTGTGCTTCATCTCTTAGGCTTCAAAATAGCAGATTTTTCCTCTGGCAGACATCGTCTTACTTGATGCAGCTTTGCTTTTGGATGCGTGGGTGTGCAGGCTTCTCCCTTTGAGCCTTACACAATTGCATACCAGGCAAATCAGGAGGTGCTATTCCATGTTTTTTTTGAAAAAGTTTGAAATTCCTAACGTTGTTCAGAAGACTAGAAGCTTTTCCAAGGCTTTCCTGTAGTCCTCTTTGCCAATAGCTTCTAGAGATCTGTCAGCACTTAAGAAAAGCTTTTCTTAAATTTTTTATCTATGAATAAAAGAATAAAATTCTTGAGTTGGGGAAAAATGACAAATCAAAGCTGCAGTGCTAGAAAAGTTGTTTGACAGCACAGAGGCAAATGGAGTTTGATAACAAATTGAATGTGAAAGTTCTCATCAAAAAACTTGTGCTGTATTGATCTCAGAAGCGATTTTTTTGTGCGAAAAATTAAATGAACATAAAGTATCAAGCTGCAGATAAGCTGCAGTTACTATCATAACACTTGACATCAAAAGCTTGACTAATAAAAGCCTAGAGGAAAGAACTACTGTTAATCTTCCTTGAGGATAATAGTCAAGGTCAGTGATTCTTGTTGCCTTTGCTGTTACGTGCTCAGCTTCAGCAACCTGAAGTGAGACTAACTTTCAGTGTTGGGCATCCGTTTTCCTAATCTGTAACTCCTGCATTTGTTGCTCAGCTACCCAGGTGCAGCTTGCACCTTCTTTTAGTAGCGGGCACAGGCATGGCGCAGCGCAAACAAGGGTACAGTACAGCAGTTAGAGCTGGGTGCATCCCCTCAAAGAGTTACCCCTGTATTTTACTCCTCATTTGCATTTTTACCAAAACAAGTAATTCTCTGGTGAGTTCTGTAACTATGAGCGTGTCAGCTTTAAAAAAAAAAAAAAAAAAAATTGCCCTAGTTTAGGGGAAAAGCAGCTGTAAATTGGAACCCGGTCTTCTGTGTTCTTGCTGTGTCTCATTAGATTGTGAATACTTGGACACACAAACTGTGACTGCTTTGTATTATTTCATTTATTTCCAAAATATCACCATAGACTTGCCCTGCCTTTAATCTGTCTTCAATAATAGTAAATATTACTGTATTATATACTAATACCTCAACTAGTAAATATATCTAAGAACAATAAGCTTAAATTCAGAGTAGGACAAATACCACCGAGAGCCATGTGCTTGTAAATCTGCTCTGCAGTAAGCTGGGGAAGAAGAGAGACTTTCAAGATACTTTCAAGACAAATACCTTGTGTTTGCTTACCTAGATTTTCAGTATCCTGAATGGGTTAGCCGTTAGTTTGATAGTGTTACTTGGGTATGTAAAAATGAAAAATGCTCGCTACTAACTTAATATATAGAAAAAACTATACACTTAAACATAAAGTACTGCATTTTAGTTACCAAGTGATTTATTTTTCCATGCCTAACTAAATTATGTGTCTATTTGATTGGTCAGTGCTTTCAAACATGAAGACAATTAATACCTAGGTAAGGACAAACCAAAATTCTTATGCTTAAGTAATAGTAGTGGGGCTTGTGTGTCTTTTGAGAGTGGAGACATGTTAGGTATATCAGGGAGCCCAGGTGTGAGTCCCTTAAAGGTCTCTGGGGTTGTTTGCGTTTTTTTTTGGCTTTTGACTGGATGGTTTCCTGGAATAATTGTTTTTGTTGAAATCTGTAGGGATATTCTAGTCATTTTGTTACAAAAACTTAAACACAGGAGTACAATACAAAAATCTCTACCTTGTGTGTCAAGATTGAAACACGCGCGATCTGCATTGATCAGAAGTGTGCTAAAAACTCGGCTGCTCCATTTTATGCAGACCCATCAGCTGTTGCACAATACAATGCTTGTCCTTAGGAGTGGCAAGGTGCTTTATTGTTTACCAAGTGGTATGAGTGAGCAGAAAGCTCACTATAATACTTATTTTTCAGGCAAGTGCCAAATTCTGTTCTGCATTATGTCCAACAGGATTTGCAGTATCTGTATCAGTGCTTTAGAAACAAACATGTTACTCATTTACTGTCCCCTCTATGGTGACATGTTGAAGCAGCACCCAAGAGCTGCATTTGCAGATGCAAAGCCCAGCTGCTGTGCACTGACATGGAGAGACATATCACTTCCTACCTGAAGACATGATACCAAACCAGTCCTCCCACAGAAGATACTGGGATGGCTTGCTGGGTTGGAGTACTGGGCCTAGTTTCTGTACTGTTTTAAGCAGCTCAGTGCAAAACCTGTAGTTGGCTCTAAGTCTGTCAGTGTGCTTACACTGCATCATACAGTGACTGCTTACTGGTTTTAAATTTCAACCAGACAAACCTGTTCTGTATTGTCAAATCTTGATGAGTTCTTTGTGCGCCAGGCCCAGCAGTGAAGGAGCAGCTTTAGCTCATTCTTTATGCAAAGTCTGCGCCCTTCTCCTCCAGAACCACATGGCTCCCTATGAGACTCTGAAGAGAGCGCTCGCGTTCTGAACCTGAATCCTTTTGTTTTGCTTGTGGTCCAGCCCTTGTAGACACAACCAGTAGAGGACAGTGTGATTACAGATTTGACTGGGTCTCTTAATGCTTTCTAATAAACGCCATACCCAGGCACAGGACAGACTATGCTTAAACTATTAGGCTGTGCAAAGGCACCATGTAATTCCTGCTTGCACATTGTCACAACTGTTTGCTCTCTCTATATATATATATATTTGAAGAGTAAGTGCAAAATACTAAAAAGCACCGAGTTAGAATTATTCAATGCCATAAACGTGTGAGATGATGTCTTTAGCAGCAGGCATTGCCTGGGGAGCATCAGTAGAGTATTACATGGTACCTTTATTCTGAAGTTAGTAGTTGCGTGCATACATGTACACACACCCCCACCTTTATTTTATTCAGTTATATATTTAATAGGCCTGAGTGAGTGGAGATGTGCAGGCAGGCGGCAGCACCGTTCTGGGGTGAATTTTCAGGATTCTGCACCGCTTATTTTTCCTAAATAAAACATAAAAATTGGTTGTAATTGCATTTGTGTAACATAATGTTTGTCTCTTCTTTTTTTTTTTTTTCTAGATATTTCAAGGGAACACTGAATTGTACCAGGAAGTTCGCAATAATTTCATTCCGCCTATTATTGCACGCTTTTTTAGGATTAACCCCTTAAAATGGCACCAGAAAATTGCAATGAAAGTAGAATTGCTAGGATGTCAGTTTAGTATAGGTAAGGCAACTGAAAACCATTCAACTGTGCAAGACAAGCAATGACATTTGGCAAAGATTACATTGCGGGTATATTTTCAATGAGAAAAAGTACTTCTTAGCTGCGTAATCCTTCTGTAACTGATACGTGTGAATACCTCTGAATGTCTTCCAAGGTTATTACACTTAACCTGGAAAATACCCAAGTTTAGGCATAAACAAGGTAATTTAGGAAATAAGTGTTTTGAAAGACATCAGTCACTTGCTTTCCATGTAACTGATTCATGGGTGTTTTTTTTTCCTCATTATAGAATACAAAAAAAAGCTTTAGAGCAAACTGTTCTAGCTGTCTTCTCCTGAAAAGGAAACATGGAAAACTAGCACTTCAAAAACCTTTTTTTATAAATTCTTTTTTTCTGAAGGCCGTGCTCCTAAAATCACTATGCCACCACCACCTCAGAACAAGAATGATGACTTCATTCATTCAGTGAAGACTTCGTTGCAGACAGATAAAACAACTTTCACACCTGAAATAAAAAACACCACAGTGACTCCAAGCGTAACCAAAGGTACCCACCGTTAAGCAGTAGATGGGTTTGGGAAATCCTTACAGTACTTTGGCATATATTAAGTGTGCTTTCTGAATTTAAATTTTCTCAACACTTATAGAGTATAGCAATACCCATCTTTTCTTTTTAATATTTACCAGTTATTAAATAGACATATGATAAAAATGTCTAGTTGCATACTGCATGCAGAAACAAAACCAATCTTCCAAGTCATACATACATTAAGTTCCACCTTTCAAAACTTATTCAAACTGAGTTCAGCTTTTAATTACTGAACAAATTTTGTCGGGAGGAGAAGTTGTGACCTGGACTTCCTGTCTGAATTAGGTCAGATGTAACTGCTTTGTTATTTAATTTGATAATTTCTGAGGACAAAACACTTCAACATAGCTAATCTTTTTTGAGCAGTCATGTTGGCACAAAATTCGAAAAACGTCATCTGGCATCATCATTTTGTTTATCAAAGAAAATTGTCAGGAAAGGGAGCCAGATCAGTGGAGACGCAGGCATTGGTGAGGTGTCCTTTGGGTGGCAGGGGACAGGATGGGCTCATGTCACAGGCAGACCCAGCATAGGCTGATTGTGATTAACTGTTAAGGTACTGTGGTATTTACTTCTTAGAGGAGGTTCAGACTTACGTGGTTGCATGTTCCTGGGCTCTTTTGATTTTCCTTGTTAATAATAAAATACATTGTTCTAACAGAAAAATCTTACATTAAACCACATCCGTTGGTTTTGATGAAAAAACTTGCAAAAATACCAGTTGTGCATACATGTAGAAGAGCTAGATGTTAATTGACATCGACACTGGGAGCATCCAGCAGGGTAGCTTAGCTGGGGGATCTGGTGTGATAGACGCTATACATAAAAACCGTGTTTTACCCAAGTAATTTTCAAATTAAAAATGGATTTATGAAAAGCTCTTCTGTCTGACACCACTTAATTTAATGGCTTTCAGATGTGGCATTGGCAGCAGTTCTGGTTCCAGTGCTGGTGATGGTCTTCACTACTCTGATTCTTATCTTAGTTTGTGCGTGGCATTGGAGAAACCGGTAAATGAATAGATTAATGAAAGTACTTTATATAACTGTTAGCCTGGTGTGTGGGAATGAAATGCTGCATGTATTGCTGTGGGAACTACATGGTCCACACTTGTGGAAAGAATTTTCCTCCAAATTGTATTCTCTGTGAGAAGATGTTCACTTGAACAGCGAGGACAGCAAAAGCAGCTTTTTGTAACTATTTTCATTAGAAGTGCTTTTACTGAAAACTGGTTTCTCCAGTAGCAGCAGACTGGTGATGGCAAGCCAGGTTACTGGTGCTTATACTTTAAATTTGAGGACCAGTTACAGCCAAGGTGGTAGTTGCTGAGCATTAATTAATGCACTGTCTGATGAGCAGCCTAGCTCAAATAACCCCTTTTTCTTTTTTCCACAGCAAGAAAAAAAGTGAGGGCACCTATGATCTACCTTACTGGGATCGTGCAGGTAAAAAATGGTTTTATGAAATCCTTTCCTTGGCATTTTTGGTTTGATGCGTATATTTCAGAGTGCAGTAACAACACAGACAATTTCCGCTGCCAGAAGCTTCTCTAATGCTGATGTAGGCGTAGTGACCACTGAATTTCTTTTCTGGATGGACTTAACTGCTTCATTCTCTGATTATTTTTTTTTTCAGAAGCAGAAAATGCCTGGTCTCCTGTCAGAGCTTACAGCTTCAGAAGTTTTTTAGTAAACAAAGTTGAGAACATCTTACTTATACAGCATGAGGGGAAAAATCATTTATGAGGAATGTCTTTATACATTTGATAATCATATATTTGGTACCTTTTTTTTGTCCTGGAAAAAAAAATCTTACATCTTTGTGTATGAGGTCTGTCAAGTTTTGCCTTTCTTTGTTGCCCTAGTAAGCATATGGGATTGTCTGCAGCCCCTTTTAGGCATATTTTCTCTCCTGCTGTCTTGTGCCCCATTAACTTGGGACCAGACGATTCCACCAAGCGGCACTTAGCAAGTGTCCTGAAAATGCTTGTGCCACAGCATAAAGGGCTGCTGCAGCAGCTGGGTTTGCACTGTCCACGTGACTGTGCTTCACTTCTCTGTCCTCACGTTGAAAATTCCCACATCTGTGTGCTTGCTCACTGGTGGTTTTCAGTACGCCTGATCCTTTAGACAAAAAAACCTTTTAATGACCTTATTTTTATTTATTACGTGGCCGTTTCTGATAGGTCGCAGCACTGGTGTCATAGAATATTAGACTCAAAATATTCTGTATTTAAATGTCAATGGTGGACACGCCAGATGTTTTAACTGTTTGCTTAAATTTAAATGATCAGTATGCAGGCCTGTTTTAAAAGGAAACTTGGCAAAATGCAATATCAAAATAATGTTGCTGCGCTTCTCTGTGGAACTTCTGTCTGTCCCCTCCCACAGGTTACCTCAAATTTTGCTAAACAGTGTTCTGCGGTTTTGAATCTCCTGTTTCTTGAGCTTTACCTGCAGGACGGTCTCTTACAGCTGGAATGCAATATGTTAATGGACAGCAGAACTAGCATGGCTCTGGCTGCTGCAGTGGGGGGTGGGAGGAGAACCTAAGAAAACCAGTCCTTCCCACCTTCTCTCAAGAAAACGTTCATGACCACAGTCGCTCCTTTTCACTTCCACTGAAGTTAAAATCCTCTTTATTCAGGTTTTTGCAAATACTCACTGATCAACCTTTTCCAACAATGTGAGTTAGAAACATGACATTAGCAGCCTGAAAGCACGTTAATGTACTCTTAGGTTTATCTGAGATATTTACAAATTGGAATCATGGCTGACTTTTTTTTAGTATTTTCTGTGTTCTGTGAGTTTATTAATGTGATGAGGAGCCCCACCACTGCTGCTAATGAACATTCAGGGATAGCTTCACTAGACTGCAGCAGTTCTGCAGGTGTTTGAAGGGGGAGCACTCAGACAAGCTGATTGGCTGAGAGTAATGTCATCTCTGAACCTTCAGTCTGCCAGAAAATGTTTAAACATCTTGTAACCTCAGGGTCATGCAAATACTGATAATGGGTTGGTTTACCTACTGCTACAAAATATAAGATGTGGTGTAAAACATGCAGTATATGCAGTCTTGGGTGTTGTTTTTTCTAAAATCAATGTGCAGGATGGTGGAAAGGAATGAAGCAGTTTCTCCCAACCAAATCAGCAGAGCACGAAGAAACTCCTGTACGCTACAGCAGCAGTGAAATTAGTCACCTAAGACCAAGAGAAGTCCCAACAATGCTGCAAACAGAGTCTGCAGGTACATTTTACTGGTTTTGTAGGCCATGTAATATATATATATGACATGCCAAAAAAGGTCAGGAATTTGGCTACGTTTATTTACAGAGGAGAAATGAATAGTTCTGTTGGTAAGGGCATTTCTTAAAATGCAGGCTTTTCCAAGTATCATAAAAGTATGTATGAAGTGACTTGTGCTGTGGATAGACACTCCCCCAAGTTAACGCAGTAACTGAAAGCGTCGTTACTTGTACTTGTTCTTAAACCCTGCAAAGGGTTGAAGGATTTTTTTCGTTATGTTTTCATGCACTGGAAATAATCTCACCCCATTATCTTTATGCACGAATCTGAAATGTGGCACTTGGTTCCCAGCACTGACTGTATGGATTAAATCATTCTTTTGATCTAGAAGAGGAGGAGTTACTGGTAAGGGCATACGCCCTTTCTTTGGTGAACCAGTCATTAGCGGAAGATGCCTGATGGTGCCTTGCGTTCTGTGCTTACGTGCTGATGGCAGAAACATGCAGGCGTGCAGGAGTTACGGCTTCAGAGCAGGCAGAATTACCTTTCTCGGTTTGGCTCCTTGTCTGTTTTTACCCAGTTAGCCAGGTTTCTTACCTCCAGTTTTTGTAACTCAGATTATCTGTTGAACTAAAACATCTCAGCTGACCGCAGGCAGGCTTCCTCCCTCAGAGGACAAAGCCTCTACCCCAAGGACTACTTTTAATCAAAGGCAGGCAGGATAACTTCATTTAATTTTAATTTTGTAAGGCAGAATGTTTAAAAAATTGTTTTGAGGCAGATTTACAGCATGGGAAATTGTAGCTCACAAGGGAAGAAGCATACACCTGAGAAATTGGGATGTTGTGGCTATCCCAGTGGCTTTAACTATTGGGTGGAAATGACTTTATTTTTTCCCAAAGCAATTGGCACTGGCAGACAGAGGTGGACCACTGGTTTGATCTAGGATAATAATTTCTAGGATATATAATAATTTCTAGGATAATAATTTCTGTGAAACAGGTCGTATTTAATGCGATGCCACTGTAAAAAAAATTTCCATTAAGTGTGCTTTTATTTTGTTTTGTTGGGGCCTTCAACACAGAGTATGCTCAGCCACTGGTAGGGGGAATTGTCGGCACGCTTCATCAGAGATCAACCTTTAAACCAGAGGAAGGGAAAGAAGCAAGTTACGCCGATTTGGACCCTTACAATTCACCCATACAAGAAGTCTACCATGCTTATGCTGAACCACTACCTATAACTGGACCAGAATACGCTACTCCGATAATCATGGACATGTCCAGCCATCCCAGCACACCTCTTGGCGTTCCTTCCATTTCCACCTTCAAAGCTGCAGGGAATCAAGCTCCTCCACTGGTTGGAACTTACAATAAACTCTTATCTAGGACAGACAGCACATCATCAGCACAGGCGCTGTATGATACACCAAAGGGGCAACCGGGGCCAGCTGCTGCCAACGAACTGGTGTACCAGGTACCACAGAGCGTGGCCCACTCCACTGGGAATAAGGATGAACTAAGTCAGCTCACGAGTAAGGTAGAATGATGGCTTGTTTTTAAAAGCCAATTCCATAAAGCTGACAGTTTCATTTTTTAATTGCATTGTTTGGATATTGTTAGTCTTAAATAATACAATGTTGAACCAAAAGATGTGGTATGAGAGGTCTGGGAAACCAGTAATTCTGCCTTTCTTTAAGCTGTATATATAACTACAGCTCGTCTCCTACTAAACCGTGGACATTTTTATTACTACTGTACAATTATCTGTCAGACATGAGCGAAGAACTCTTCAAGATTAGCTTCAGTAATTCATAGATGTGAATGATAAAGTGGGAGAACCAGTTTAAAGTNGGGGGCGGAACTCAAAAGCCAAAGCTCCTAACTTTCTAAGACTTGTATGTAAGCACTATAGCTTCTAAAATTCATTTTACCCTATAAAATCCCTGTACAACTTTGGGCTTTAAAAACTGTCAGGACTGATGGCAAAAATCCCATTAACTTAATGGCACAGAATAGTTCTGATTCCAAATTACGTTATTTCAGCTTTTGTTCACAGGGTTAGGAGTCATCAGCTGTGTGTTCCTCAGAAGGTTCCCACCATTTTTGTTAGATCTGCTGTCTGTACAATCAGTTTTCTGCCTCATCTCCTTAAGCCACTCAGTCCTGTTCCTTCCTAGGGATCCAGAAGGCACAGTCATACAAATAAACTGCGTGGCAACTGGTTTGGCTTTTTTTCCCCTGCTAACTGAAGGCTACTCCGAATAGCATCTGCCTCAAATTCAGACTTCCCTGATGTTCAGTGTCCAAGAAGCATCCAGGTGTCTGAGGTGACTGAATTCAGAAAGGTTCTCCCTGCCCTCCCCCGGGAGTATATTGTTGTGTGTTAAGATGTGAGCATATACAAAGATAGATATGTATATACCTTTGTGAGTGCTTAAGGAAGCACACAAATATTCTAATGGTGCACAGTTTGTGTTATACACGCATTTAGCACATATGGTACGTTTTAGCACAACTGAAAAACTTTAGCCTTAGGGCTTTTCTTATGATTGTTCTTATTAGAAGTATAAAAGATTCCAAAACCTTTGCAAGAGAACCAGTACTGTTCCAAAGAGTGTCCATTTCAGAAGCATTTAATGGAATTTGTATCCTTTGAATGTTCCAGTGTTCTCTACTATGAAGACATTGCAGTCAATCTTCTCTCTGGGATAACGTAGACTAGTTTTAGCTAGGTAATCATCAAACAAAACCAATTTGGATGTCGTAGTTGCCATTGTTTATCTTGTTAGAAACAAAGCACAGCTTTTTAACCTAAGTAGTAGAAAAAACCCACAATAAAAACGCTTTATTTTTATTGTAACAGCACTGTTGGGAGGATGCTGAATTAATTTATACATGTGAAACCCCCCCTTACCTACACATTAGCCCAGCTTTATGGACTTCAGTGGTTACTGTTTTTCTCTGTGATATAATTCAAGTCAGCCTTGTTTATTGCCCAGGGTCCTTAAACTAGGTGGAGAACATCCAAACCCGAACTAAAATACTGTTCAAGGGGGCTGCCACCATGTATTTTTACCAGTATGGTACCCTAACTTATCACTTGAAAATTTGTTGACACAGGGGCTATATATAAACCCAGTAATCTGAAATTACTTGTGGCCTGTTCAATATTTAGAATATGTTATTACATCCTCTGTGATACCTTAAAGCCCAATTCTACAATTTTTTGTTCATTCATTGCGAATGATATTTTTTTTTTTTTCAGACTTTTTCTTAGACTTTTTCTTTTAGTCTAAGCCTAAATGTGAATGGAAGTAAGGGTGGTATACAAGACCATTCATGAAAAAGAAATTCCTGCCTCTAGTTGTACTTTTGATGGTATTGCAACTTATTCTGCTTGTTAACACTAGTCTGCAATTTTTGTGGTTTTGATTAAACAGGTAAGTAAGTGTTCTGACCCAGCAGCAACTATGACTTTGAAATTAACTGAGCTGATTTTATTTGTCAGGGGTGGGAGGTTATTTGTTTGCACCAAGATGTGACATACTTATGCCAGCCAAGTTAATAAACCTCTGCATTCTCAAACTGTACCAGTCTAGGCTTAGAAAAAATAATCTACCCTAAAAATAAATGGATGTGTTCAAGTCAGTAAAATTAACCCACTTGGACTTAATTTTTACTGTAGGCCAGGTATGGTAGAACTGTGGATATACTGTAGGCTAAGATGGTGTAAGAATTAGTTTTCTCTACAGTGGGCTATTTTTTAAGCAACTGTAATGCCGTTTCATTATCTGAGCAGCATGAGCTGTTGACTGGAATGGATTTTTTTAAGAATTTGAGTCCCTTTTCTGATATAAATTAGTCCCAATCTGTGCTCCCTGCTCTCAGCTTTGAACATGTTATCTTCTAGGGCTAAGATGATAAGTTTGAATATGTAACGGTGGGGTTTAAAATGTGTGCTACAAACTGTTAAACATTGATTCCCAAATGTAAGTTGCATGACACACTTAAGACTAGAATTCTCCTGTGTTCAGTACAAGCAGAGGTACATTTAAGTGGCTGTCTTACATGTGAAGACATATGGATACAAAATGTATTTCAATCTTGTTTGGCTGGAGTAGTCTCCCAGAATGTATGTTCTTACCTCAGCATGTACTGTAGTTGCTCAGTATTTGTATATGTTGCTAGAACTTAGACTGTATAAATAGCGAGGGGTTTTTATATGTATGTTAAAAAGTATTTTAAATAAATTGTACATAAGTATTACTCAGTATGTTTGCATTTAACACTTACCTTATATCCAATTCATTTGTAGTTTGGCAGTGGAAGGGTTATTTATGAGTTACCATAATACACAATGGGGGTTATGCCCTGCCTCCAAGAGTGACAGTGTACGATTTCCTGGCAGGTGTATGTGGCCTCCACCCACAGAGGAGGGGTTGGTCCCTGCCCCATCTCAAAAGCATTAGAAGTAGTAAACTGACGGTTACCAGAGCAGTCCTCGTGCCTGGAGTCTGCTGCAGGGGCAAGTGGTATTTACAGGAGGGAGCTTCCCTGGAGTTACCTGCTGCTGGCAGAATGCTGGCTCTGGAGTCCTGTGTGATGAGGTACAGCACAGGCAGCTGCCCCCTGTTAGTGTAATGAGAAAGTCAGGCTCTGGTCCAGTATTATTAGATGCAGAGACAAAGCCACCTCACCCCTTCCAGTCAGCACACCACCACTATACTGGTAGAGGGGTTGCTAGTTTATTCTTCAGAATATACTTATGCTTCTCTTCTCCTCCTGTACGGGGAGTTCACAAGTGTCTCATTGCAAGCTGGAAGAAACTCCAGTCACTCTACTAGACACTTCAGATGTCGCTGAGCATTAAAACTTCAAAGAAATGCACATAATGGGTGATGCTGACCTGTGAGGAGACTAGCGCTAAGGAATGCTACTGTACATAATAGTCCAGTGAAAGTCAGCTTTGGAAGTTGTCTGTTCGAACTCTTCCTTAGGTAAGTCAGTCTTAAAACAATTATTGATAATGTAATAAAATATACTGTGGTTCAACTTTGAGAAATGCACAACTGTCACTTTTATGAAACTACATGATCAGTAACCAAATTCTAATCTAAAAAAGGCATATAAAACTTCAAACTGGTGTCAGTTTTCAGCACAGCCAGAAGTTTATACCAACAGCTGTCTCTGCTGCCTTACAAAAGGAAAAGAAACACATTTTTTTTTTTGCACACGTAATGACAGTGCTGCATATGAAATTGGAAGAACGACTCCTACATACACATTTAAATGGCAGAAGACTGGAACAGCTTTTAAGCGTACTGTCTGCATGCTGAACTTACCTAGACCTATACCAACAAATCTATCATGAAATTACAGTCCACCTAAAACCAAACTCAAAATTAAATCAAGTTGTGATTCTTTTAGCTTTTTTACCTTTGTATGTGGCTTTAAGCAAGCCAGAGTCCAAAACAGTCAGGATGCAACTGAAGGGGAAAGTGAAAGTCTACAGGTCAGGTTTTACACTAATACAATGACACAATACATAAAAATAAACTTACCTAAAATATCTACACTGGGAATGATTTTTCATGTGTTGAAGAAATTCTAAATCCTCCCTTGTAGGAGGCATCTGTAACCTTTTATTCTTTATACTCTTCCTATACTCGCCTTCACTGAAGCCTGGTCACAAAGGAATGCATGCTTTTTTTTTTTTGTCTAAAGGGACAAGTTATGCCAAATTTCTTACTACCAAGGTGCCTAGCACTTGCACAGGAGAGGAAAAAGAACTGGCTAAAATACACCCCCATCTGAGAAGAGCTCAGCTCGCAGCACTGTATTATTAATAATCTGTCTTTTGTCTCCTTGTGCATGCTCTCCTCCAAAATACCTGACCAGCTGGAGCATAATGGAAGGGCCATAGTCGAGTTCCGTCTGCTGCTCTGAGAAGTACTCAGTTGGGTTTTCTTCACCCAGCCATCCACTTCTTTAAAAAAAACAAACAAAAAAAACCAAACCCCAAAACCCCCAAAAAACAAAACCCCAGAGCCCCAAAAAAGCCTGAAGTCTGTGCTTTTTCAAGTTTGGCTGAAATGAGCCCATGGCTTTTGGCAAAGGAGAGGGCATGCAAAAAAGCCTCAATTCCTTCAAGAAATGATGATTAAAAAGGATTTGTAAAAGCTCCGTAATTAGTCATGAATTTCCATTAGTACAAGCAAAGCATAAAAATGTAGCCTCTGTCAAGGTTTCTTATGAATCTGCTCAGGAAAGGAAAGCAGGTGGAGGCAGAGAAAGAAAGTCCAGTGGAACAACTGTCACAACACATATGTCTATATTAATAGTTTTGAAAAGCTGGTCCCACTCTCTGACCTGTCAATGACTGCAAAATTTTGCAGTCCTCTTTTCAGTGGAGGTTTGTAGTATCAACTTTGATGGAATAGTTTAAAAGGTAAACATTGTTTCAACAGTTAAATCGCATTCCTTAGCTGCCACAGTAAAGTAATGAAAAGGTATCTGTTTTCCATTTCATGAACTAAAATAGAGAGAAAGACAAGAAAAAGAGATTTCCATAGCAATTCTCAGGAACAAATGAGGAATGGCTACAAAGAAAACAGCAGAGGGAATTTTAAATTCTGAGGAACTTTAACATAGTAGTTTTTGTAGTTTTAAGATCAAAAGGCAGACAAGTTTCACACATACTTCAAGAGGCAATAAAGTAATTAAGAGCCTGATGCAAATAAACCAAAAAAGGCCAGTGACATTTTACACTCTTCATGCTTCAAAGGGAGAGAAAACAGAACATTTTAACTACTTTTATCAGTCATCTCTGCTCTACCATAGTATACTTAATTTAAAGGAAAGAAGAAAATTGGACAAACTACTGGGAAAATCCTCAGTACAAGTTAAAGACTTCTTTAAAACTGGTGTGGACTGTCATACAAAATACACTATAAAGAAACTGGCCAGAAAAAATAAGAGCAAACATCTTTTACAATTATATACATTTCAAATTCTATCATTCAATCTAAGAAACAGGACTGTATTATTTGCATTCACTAAAGTCTAGCAGATAACAGTACCTTAAACAGGAGTGTATACAGACATGAAAATAGTACCTGTCTTTAACCTGTATTTGATGTATTGTTCATTCTCATGACACAGCAGTGAAAATTTCTGATTCACAGGAATCTTGCTGAGATTCAAGATTTGTTTTTAGCTCCTGCTGTGAACACAAAGTAATATTCTGTATCAGAGATAACAGCATTGTAAAACACAACCAAAAGTGTAAACTCATTTTGTGTATGTAAAACAGCTACGCTAGAATGTATTCGGGATTCTTTGGAATTGCATTTGCAGAAAAAAAAATAGAATATTGTCCAGACAGTGAGACAAAATACTGCAAATAAGCCTCTGCTTTTTTCTTCAGGTTTTACAATAACAATTTTGGAACAAAAACCAAAATGGAGAAAAAAAATTAAATGCCAAAAGAAGTCCCTAAGCCAATCTATATTAAAAGGTAACTTACTCCAGTGTCTCCTTCTGCCCCAAAAGACTGAGTCATCGGGAGCAAAAACTTGCATTTTTCAGTAAAGCTCAACCTTAAGAGATTTCCCAGCCTCAGTTTCATGCAACAAGAAAGCATTGCACTGGTCCAAAAAGTCATTAACGTAAAAAGGTAGCCAGAACAGGGTTTGTAGTTCTCAGCCCATGTAACAGCATTTTAGCTATAATCCTGGAAAGTCACCTTCCTTCAGACAAGTGGACAAAAAGACCTCATGTTCCTGTCCTCAAAGAATTAGCATCCTGTGTTAAGTCACATCTGACACAATACACACCATATAAATAAGCATGCACCACATGCTTACAATATACAGCATTGTCCTACTAGATAAATCTCACTATCTTAAATTATTCAAGACACAAAATTATGTCAGATTTCCAAACACTAATAATAGTTCATTAATCACTAGTGAAGAGCAGTTTCCAAACACTGACAAACTTTTCAGGTATAGCACAGGCAAAAAACAAGCTCCCCCTCCCCTGCTCTTGCATCCATAAAGTTTATAAGGCTTCAAATAAGTGACACTTCTGATGAGGACATCCTCCCTCCCAGCAGCAGCTAGATCCCCAACATAATGTTAAGTCCCAATTTTGCAACTAGGCTAATGGAGGACAGCTTCCATATTGATTTTGGTGGGGCAAGGTCCAGCACACCACTGGAATAATTAGGCCTCAGAATCTGCCCATGGCAGCAGCTTAACATACAACAGGCTCCAAGGAAGCTCTCTTGTAACTTCAAAAGGGATTTTTTTTTTGTGTGTGTGCTTGCTAAGTCCTAGTTGGTTTTTCTTTTTTTTTCCTGCTTGCTGTGTCCTGGTTGTTTTTCATTATCACTTCTTTTATATCTACTGAACATCAGTCCTTCCGTTACTAGCCGAGATGGCCATCTGCCTAGCTTATTATTTTACATTCCTGAGGGTATTTCTAAGCATGTATTACATAGCTGTAGCAAATCATGGGGCACTTGGTTAACACCAAACACTTAAACCACTTCTCCAGCACCACGGACTTCCAAAATTTTCAGACTTGTCTTCCAGCTGAGCTTTTTGGTAATCACAGCAAACCACAATACAGTGGTTATTTTGACAATTATTTTCACTTCCCAAAATTAAATGGGATCAAAATCCAGTACTTTGATGTAAAGGAAAAAACCCCAACATCTTAACAAAACTCCAGTTCCTAACAACAGACTATAACCAAGATGTTTTGATTATGTTTTCACAGCAAAATAAAAATAATTTATGCATCTATGTGTATTTTATAGCTTTTTTTCAACATAGTTGAGGAAGACGAAACCATATACGCAAAGAACTGGTCTGCTACATAAAACAAACAAAAAAAATGCTGATTATTAAACCAAACTTCTCTCATAAAACTAGACCTCCACTGGCAGTAATCCCAATCCAAACAGTGGCAGATACTAAATTTGTCAGTATCAAGAGACTGAAACCATTATTCATTATTCCAAAGGTTTTAACATTTTTTGCATCTCTGTCAGATTTTAAACTCATAAAATAATGAAACAAACAGCCATATGATATGCAGTACTAATATAAAGTTGACTGGAAAAAAGAGTTCCCACTGAGTTGACCCCAAAGACAACTTGAAATACAACTGTATTACTACATTCAAAACCTGTGCATATTTCCAATTTTGACTTTTTATAAGGCATGTTAGCATCAAGTAATTCCAAAAATATTTTTTCCATAAGTCATGATACCAGCCCTCTAATAAATTTTAAAAATATATCCTCCCTTACTCTCAGCTCTAAGGACGCTATTCCCTTTTTGTTTTCTGTAATGCCAGCAGAATTTGGACACCAAGAGACTCTAACATATATTAGTATAGGGAATCTTTTGTTAGTATATCTAATCTTTTTCCTTAACATATATCTGTGCATTTGAGACATTTACTTTTCTGTCAGTATCCACCACCAACGACTTCTCTGATTTATCAGTCTGCAGGACAGGCGCCTGACAATTGGAATGACTAGGTCCAACTGTACACCAGTTGAATCCTCCTTCATAAGTGACAGTTCAAAAACTTTCTCTGGTGATGAATTACTTTGCTGGTACAAACAGACAGCGATGGGAGGAAGTCATTTTCCTGTGGGAACAACACTATTATACTTTAATTTAGGTGTGCTTTTTTAGGAAAAATTAACTAGTTATGAAATGTCAGACTTCTGCAGGATCTTGCATGCAGGACTTCTCAGAGCCAGCAGACCGACACCTAAGAGTTCCAAGGAGATGTATACATAATTTTACACTATTTCAATGAGGTTTTTTTCCCTTTCATTTTGCATTTTAAGATATATTTGGCAAATTCACTGTTTTCAAGTTCTGCAGTTCAAACATAAACATTTTCAGAAGATATTCATTCATATAGTTAAAAAAAATGCTTACCTGGCATTCCTTTTTGCGTGTCTTCAAACTTTGCTTGAGTATAACCTCAGATGGTTTGCATGTCCTTCTAACCATGAAGCTTCATATAGAACCAAACAAAAATTTAATACTAAAAGTTGATTTTCTTTAACTGATCATTTATCTATGAACACATGCACAAAGAATGTATTTACAATACTCACTTATATAGTTATAAGCTATATATAGTTCTATTTCAAGATAGTGTTACAAAGTTTCGCAAAATAAAAACATGCCCGTATTCTCACGTAACTTGGGGAAAAACAGCATGTGAAACCACACTTTTTTTCTGTACAAACCAATTATATAAAAATACCACTGTCTTAATCAGGTTTTCTCTGGTACGCTTGCAAGCCAGTTTTGCCATGAACTGAAGTTTATTTCCCCATAGCATTGACAACTCCATGAACACAGAACCAGTGGATTCTATTACCAGCTACTTTGAGGTTGATTAGCAAAGTAAGACCTTGACTGTATAATCTAACTACGCAATGATATATACTTATAAAAGTCCTACTGGGTCAAACTTAAAATTGATGGAATTCTAAGTGGGGGTTATTTCAGCTTTAAACAAGAAAAATAAAATTTTTGCTTTCATATCAAGTGAGGTATTATTCAGCTCAGAACATCAGTATTTATACAAAAAAGCATTTTATACTTATATTAAGTATTACTACAAGACATTACTGTACATCTTTTTATTGACTACTTTCAAATGAAAATTGTATTCAAAAGGCCTCAAAAGTAAGTGAATCACAGACTTCCTATTTTTCCTACTGGAGAACGCGCTAGTGCCTGGCAAATGCCAGGATCAATCCAGCATCCTCCTCTCAGGCACTTTATTAATCAGTGAGGATCAAGCATGGTATGTGTGAACTGAGTTGGAGGGAAGCATATGGTTTTTTAGGCTTACAAAACAAAACAATTTCCCTGATTCTGTTCTAGTAAAGAACAAGATGTGTCCAAATATGACTCTTTCATATAAAGGCATCTGGAACAGCTGAAATTGATGCAGACATGTTGGTT
Source organism: Ibidorhyncha struthersii (assembly GCA_013398815.1). Lineage (NCBI taxonomy): Eukaryota > Metazoa > Chordata > Aves > Charadriiformes > Charadriidae > Ibidorhyncha > Ibidorhyncha struthersii. The sequence continues at coordinate 818,000 of VZSZ01007856.1, read as the reverse complement.
TAGTGATGTAAACCTGAACCGAGGTGATGCAAGATTAGACACAGTGCATTGGTTGAGATGCAGTTGTCACATCGCATCATCTGGTATTTACCTGTTTTGACTCTCCCCTAGCTGGTGGGGGGCCCTGGAAGACGGTACCATCTTCGATGGCCCCCCGCAAGGTTGCTCATGCTACCAGTTTTGCCTGGTGCTGCCTGCAATTTGGCAGTCTCTGGGCTTGCTTTTGCAGTGGCTGTTCATACACAGAAGGTCTAAACAGGCTGTTGTCTGACCACACCAATAAACGCAAAAAGAAGTAAAAGAGAAAGGACCTGTACTCTGTCCATATAGACGCAGTGCTGAGGCAGGTTTGATCCAACACTGGGATTTCTTCTAAGGCTACAACTACCGCAGATTCACCTGCAGGAGACCTGTGACCCCTGGTACACCGGAGCAACGCGTCTGGCAGGCAACAAGCGCTCCACTGCCGGTGCAGGTGAGGCCCAGGCTCACAGCTTCCGGGCGCGCTGCCGCAGGTAACATGGAGACCACCAGAGTACCAGCTACAAAGAGCGCTTTCCGGATCCAGCGCGACGAGGCAGCGTTTTCACACAGACGCGTCCCCACAGGGAGCGCGGCACGTTCCCCCGGGCCTAGCAGCTGCACGGAACGCAGCCCGCCTCGGCCCTGCTGCCCCCACAGCCCGCGCCTCACCGCCGGCGGAGCCCCCCCCGCCTCAGGCGGGCGCGGAGCTACTCCGCACCCGTTGCGGCGACCGGTAAGTCCCACCCCACACCCCAGCTCCTCGGGGCCCCATTGGCTGCAACAAGCAACGCTCCTCCCGCCCGCTGCCCGCCGATTGGCTCAGGGCCCCGCCGATCAGCGCGAGAACGCGACCGCTGGGGCGAGCGCGGCGGCCGGCTGGGCGGGCGAGGGGTCGCTAATTAGCCAAAGTAAAGATAACGCTGGCCAAAGCGGCGGGAAGCGGGAGGATGGGAAAGGATCCTCCTGCCAGAAACAGGCACAGGTGATCGGCGACTCGCCCCTGACAGGCGGCACCTCGCGGACAGCCTCCGGTGCCGGCCTGCGGTGGCGTCAGCCCTTCCCTCAGGGCAGCGAAGCCGTTTGCCGACCGCTCGCGGCCTTCCGAAGTCTCACCTGACAAAACGTACCCTGCAGGGAGGGGCTCAGAAGATCCCGGTTTCTTCCCCGCTGTTATTGTCCGCCCCATTAAGAAGGTGCAAGTTTTGGACAAGGCCAGCACCGACCAACCACCGTTTCCTAGTACAAGAGTTTCTACTCTTAGCGCAGTTTAGCCTAAAGAACAAACATGCCGAAGACTTGACTACAAAAGACTTGCCTTTTCCATCACTTTCTAAGGAAATCATGCTCTGCCTGCCTGTATCCCCCCCCCAAATAATTTTTGAGTAACTTGGCTGAGGAAAACCTGCCAACATGTCCACAATGTTACAGTTGTTACGAGTTTTATGAACTCAGAATTGAACAAGAGAGTGCAGACAATATCACAAATACACAGCTCAGGCTACGTCTATATAAGCCTCCTTCTTAAGAGCTACTAATCCACCTCTTACAAAAGAAAAGCCCAGAATCCAAAATGGGGACGACTCAATTAACTTTGGTACACCCCTGAAACTTTAAAATTATACCCCCCCTTGCAGGAAGGGAACCTTTCTTCCCCAGAACTCAGCATTACTGAATTGAAGTCGTTACAGGAAATAAGCTTTCAACAGCTGAGAACACTTAAAATTACCCCGGACACATTCATACTTCATTTCTTTCTATGACATGATCACTATCACCTGTTAGGCAGATATGCGAATTCCTGACAAAACAAGTAAGTTTCAGGGCAAATCCTAAATTAAAAAATTTAGCCTATCTACTTACGCGGTGTGAAACATTCCATTTCAATCAAAACACCCCAAAAGCCAAACAGTATGAAAATGCCCTTATGACTTATGCTCTGCCTTCTAATTTTCTTACCTCCCTTTGAAAAGCAACTCTTGACCTTTTTAGTTAAGACTTGGCTTTCCACTGGTTGCCTGAGGTGAAGTTATGAACTTAGGAATCGGAACGATGAGTTCCTCAAGCTACAGCCTAAAACCCATTGGCACAATTACAGTTTATACATCTGTTAAGCAATTCTTGTATTTAATTCAATTTATCAGTAACAAAACTATGCAGAGATAAAATCTTATCCATAGCTTGACTTCTTAGCTCATCGACTTCATTCAGGATCAATGCTTTTTTTTTATTTTCAACTGCAAAGCGAGAAATGACAGTGCATGAAGAAAGCTTATTCAAAGACTTTATGTGATCATTGCTGGACCTCACATGAGACCTGGCAACAGCGAGCTTAAAACATGGAAATTTGAGTATAAGCACTGGACTTCTTTTTCCTAACTTGGCAAATAAAAACCTGTGCTTTGTTTTGCTCAGTCAAAACAGGAATGGCTGACACCAAAATTACACGTAAACACCACTGATGTTTGTCAGTCCTGGATTCTGGTGGCCAACCTCCAGCCACAGCTTATCAGTCATCAGAAGATAGTACTGTGAAAGACCTTAGCTGCAGAAAACTATCTGCTTTATAGGCCTTCTAAATCTTGTAAGGTGTAGCTGGTGACTTATTTTTTCTTTTATTAGTTTTATTTTTAGTGACTTTAAAGTAACACTGCTGCAGTCAAAGCAACGCACCGAGCACAGAACCAAGGTAAAAACTGAAGCAAGGCCCCTCTTTCACAAAACTGACAGTACTTCAGAAGTTGCTTACTGTCTAAATTCTATTTGTAAATAGAACTCCTAGGATCCGAACTAAGACAGATAAGCAAAATCACTCGTGCCACCACTTGATTTGTCCATGGGCTGCTTTTCTTATGACTCTGTCTCATTTCAATCAGCCTCTAAAATAGACAAACTGCACACAGCACTACCTCAGTGCTCTTCCCGCTCCCTTACCTTTTTCACATTTCCATACTTCAACTCTGCAGGCAACTCAGACCACTACAGAGGTCAGAAGCATAGCAAGCCATAGAGGCGTCTTGGCAGCACACGCTGCTTTCGGCAAACACCTGGGAGGGGTCTCAAACTCCTTCTCGATGTCCCACATGTGGATGGCACAATGCAAGCCAGCAGAAGCCAGTCCATGCGGGGACTGTAACCTAATTACACGACTTCGAAACACCCTGCCACCCACCAGGATGAAGCACTGCCAGCGCGTTGCTTGGCATCCAGCGTTAAATCACTGCTTCTGCCCAGCGCTGGGGGACGCGGTCCTGTTGTCTTCTGCCACCATGACAGATTTCTCAGCACACCCACTGCAGGGAGGAGTGTTATTAACTGCAGATGTTACTATTGTCCTGAGCTGTTGTGAAGCCTCTTTCTGCGCTGTCAAATAACTGCCACATTTTACCTCAGAGGCAGTGACAGCAACTCAGTACATATCCCCCAAACGTTAACTCATTATGACAACTGGGGCTATGGGCTGATGCTACTTCCTTCCCTTTTTCTTTTAACCACTCTGGGTTTTTTTGACACATTTCTTTTTCCAGTGTTTTCAGGTTCATTGTCATTAATAATACAGTCCATAAACTTCATACAAGTTATCTGAGAAACCTCAAGAACATTAAACCTAATCTTAAACTCGGAATCCCCCACTACTATAACTGGGTTAACAGAGCTGTTTATGGAACAGTTTCTCATGACATGCAGGAATCATCATGGGGAAAAAGGCAAATAACTTTGGGTAGCTGGGTCTGACACAGTAGAAAAACTCATTTTTTTCACAAGTTTTTTTAATTGTTTCAATTTGAAAGGGATTATTTTAGGCACTTTAATGCAAAGAGACAATGACTACAATTGAGTGGGAGTATAACTAAATGGCCCTTTTCCATCTTGTTTCATGCTGTATATTTGCCAACAGAGTACATACTCAGTAGATACACAGATATTTTGATTAGAGCTGTCTGAAATATAAGCTTTCCAGGGTATGAGCTATTTTGATTTCTTTACCTATGGCAATTACCATTTGCTATCATTTAAGTATTGTCTCTACTTGCACTGGACCAGAATCAGCCCTATTGTACTTTTCTTCTCCTAGCTGGCTATACAGGGAAAGGGGGAAAACTTTTTTCAGGCACTCATGAATGTAAGCAAATGCCAAACAAGCCCCACTCTTCCTCTGCCTGGCTTCCCATAGCCTGGGGAGAAAGAGCAAACAAAAACTGCTCAACAACCCCTCTCTTGCGAACGGAGGCCACCAAAGCAAAGGCAGCTGCCCAAGGCACTCCCAGCTCGTAACAAAATTGTTCTTGGTATTGTAAGGAATAATGCAATTAAAGAGAACTGAGTCAAAACACCTTAGCTCAAAAACTATGCACCATAGTTCAGACAGTGTGTACTTTCCATTAAAAACTGAGAATTTTCTTTACTTAACTTGGCTGCTCCCCAAAATCATATGGGCTTTCCAGATCACATGTCAGAATACACTATCATCTTAAGCAGCTCAGCCAAATTTCTTTGCCTCCATATCCAAGAGCAGAAAAAGTACTTTGCTCCTTTCGCCATTTGCCCTCCTTGTGCAATTAGTTTTTTCTCAAATCAGCTCTGTCTCTCATACCATACTGCTCCCAACAGGGGAAGAGAGCACCTTCTTACCATGTGACAAGCAACCATGTTCTATTTTAGATCCAAACTTAAATCCGAATTGGTACGCAATCTCTGCTTACACTACTAAAACTTTCCAAGCCCTCCCTTCTCTGAACTGCTGTCTTTGCCTTTACTCTGGTATTAGACTGATTTCTCAGAGGAAAGAGAGAAAGTTTTTACACTGCAATGTGTCATTAAAATAAATGGCACCCCATCCAAACACTATTATTAATAATCTGCAACACAGCTGTTTATATAAAATAGATGCAGCATGTAACTAATTTTTCCAGATTCTATAGGTCTGTGATCATGCAAATCTGTTTCACATGAAGGACTCATCCCTTTATTTTTAGATGAGATGAGTTAAGCAAATGTCTATGTTTAGAATACAGAAAAACCAACCAAGGCAGACAGATACTGGACATATATGCATGAAAGTGTAAAGCCTGAAAAAGACTTGGAAAAATTCTGTAACTGAAATGCTACTGAAATATCCCGTAACTCCTGCTTCACTTTTATGTCTCTATATATAGATATACATCCCACTAATGAAATTCAATCCTAAAGGGAGCTGGCAACCAAAAGCAGTACAACCATTTTTGACATTAAAATACAGTGCTCTCATACCTCCCTATAATTTAGAAATGAGATTTAAATTGCATTTTTTTTTTCATAACGGGAACTTCTCACCTTCAGATATTTTTGCCACTGTTAAAACTGATCTACAGAACTCCAGAAGATAAAATGCTCCCATGTGCAATTGTCATCTTCAAAATTACAAGTGAAAACATATATTAAAAAAACCCAAACCCCAGAAACATATAAGCCATATAGCTCATCTGCTTTAGTCCATGTTTACCATATAAATTTAGATTACATCTACTAACAGGAATCCTTTGTCCAGTCTTCCATTTATTAAATATCCACTCCCCCAAAGAAAAAAAAAATCAATAAATAATGTCCTACTTTATTTATCTGTTCTAGAAGAAAGATGGGGAAAAGAAAAGAAAGAAAAACAGAAAAAAAAAATGCACTTTCTAGTACTTCAGGCATCTATGATCTCATTAATTTCCGTCCACCAAAATTAAACCCCATTTCTGACATGCATCTTTCTTTTTTTGAGAATGAAGGAAATAGCCAAAGTTCCATCAGCACAAAGGGACTGAGTATATGGCAACGATGAGAGATAAAGCTTTAAGCAGCAGCAACAAAGGAACAAGCATTTTCCTTTGAAAGCAAAAACAATTTTTTTTGGTATTATGCTATTTTCTGAAGTGCTGGCATCTGTAGGAAATTTAATATTTTTGATATGCCAAAATATTACAAATAATGGCAGTAAGTCTTTTATGCCTCAGTGACATAGCACTCACAGTGGAGCTGTTGACTTACACTTTCCAGGTACAGCTCTTAATTTTATTCAGGAACCTTAAACTGGGGCATCTTTGTACTAAATCAAGAAATCTACATAAGTTAACCCCTCATATAAAAAGGTCCACTTACTATTGGTGGATGTACGCTTGCTAGATAAATTAATTAAAATTAAATTTTGAAAGCTTTTACAAAGGGTTTTTTTTTTCTTTACTCAAGACACATAATCTTAATTCATAAAATCGCATGCGCAAGGCAAAAGCAGCGCTGTGCCAAAGACACAGTATAGGTCATGACACTCCAGGTATTTTAAAAGCAATTTGTACCTCGGTCAAAGTGCAACATCATACTTTTTCTTTCCAAATCTCAGTATGCTTTCCCTAATCAATTTGACTTGACAATCTCCTAATAGCCAGAATAAATAAATCCAAAATCACACTGGATTTTTGTCTGGAATCATGCTTCCTGCTGGTATCAGCAGCTGTCAACAGGGGACAATCCCCACAAATGCACCAAGATGAGGAGCACTTGATGATAGTTTTTACTGTCTTTCTGTTCCGTTTCCTGAAGGCAAAAGGTCATGATTTGATTCAGGTGAGCAACCCAGGATTTGAGTTGGAAGAAGAGGCCTGCACCTGCTGTCCTTGACCTCTCCGTGACCGGCTGAAAAGGAGGAAGAAAGAGGGCCTTACTCATCATAAAGGCGGAACTGAGTCGGGGAGCGAGACCACGGAGGGGAGGAGAACCAGCGTGTGCTATGCGCGTGGACAGAGGGCCTTAACCAATCAAGTTGGGGGGCGCTGCGCATGAATAAGGGGTTTGGACCAATCATTATGTTGTTAGCTATGCATGCTTTTGCTGTAAGCCTACATATACTCTGCTAAAATACCCAATAAGAGAGAACGATCATACTCGTACTGAGATTGTGTCGTTACTCCGGGTCTGATCCCACTCCGACACCGTTAGGCCAGTCCTTCAGCCCGGGCTCTCACTTCTGTTCCAGGCCCTGCACAAGAGGGAATAAGGCGGCAGCAGCAGCATAAAACAATTCCAATAAACACTTCATATAGGGAGTATTCCCCAGTGCGGGCACTGAGGAACACATCTACAAAATTTTCTTAAAAAGGCACATTCACGTAAGCTCTGGCACAAGGGGCAGACCAACAGCATAGCTGTGGCACTGGCACAGAAGGCGGTGTGACAAGGTTGCTAAAACTTTATTTTCCACCCTTTTGAGCAAGGCAGATTCCATCAGTTCATCAAAACTGCCGTTCCTGCTGCTCTGGTCTTGGCAGCACAATCCCGAACGACACGACACACTGCAGAGATGCTCAGAGTTAACAACAGTAACTGCCGGAGCTCAAGCAGCCACTTCCAAGACACTGCTCAGAGGGTACAAGACAGATGTAAGACATGTTTAAAGCCGTGGTAAGATGAAAAAGAGGTTTTGGGTTTATAAACAAAGACTTAGACAACTTCCAGAATAATAGAAAGAGGAATCATAGAATCACAGAATGGTTTAGGTTGGAAGGGACCTTAAAGATCATCTAGTTACAACCCCCCTGCCATGGGAAGGGACACCTGCCACTAGACCAGGTTGCTCAAAGCCCCATCCAGCCTGGCCTTGAACACTTCCAGGGATGGGGCACCCACAACTTCTCTGGGCAACCTGTTCCAGTGCCTTGTCACCCTCACAGTGAACATTTTTTTCCTAATATCTATTCTAAATCTACCCTCTTCCAGTTTGAAGCCATTACCCCTCATCCTGTCACTACATGCCCTTGTACAAAGTCCCTCTCCAGCCTTCTCATAGGCCCCCTTCAGATACTGGAAGGCCGCTATAAGGTCTCCCTGAAGTCTTCTCTTCTCCAGGCTGAACAAACCCAACACTCAGCCTGTCCTCATAGGAGAGGTGCTCCATCCCTCTGATCATCTTTGTGGCCCTCCTCTGGACCCGCTCCAAAAGGTCCATGTCCTTCTTAGGTTGGTGGTCCCAGAGCTGGATGCAGTGCTCCAGGTGGGGTCTCATGAGTGTGGAATAGAGGGGCAGAGGAAGGTTTGTTTGAAGACAGGTTTTCCCTGTGGAGGGGTTTGAAGACACGGTACATTTCAAGAGAAGAGGTTTTTGTACAAACCTCTGGGAGCTAATGGGCAAACTGTAAGCGCTGCTTGCTAGACTGTGTTTTCTAAATAATTTTTTTTTTTTTCTGGAAGACACTGACTCACTGAAATACATACCTCATTATTCAGTCTCCTTTTACTAACATTTTTACCAGATACTTCATGAAGAAATAAAATCAGTGACAGTTGCACTGTGGCTTAACCACCCAGATGACATATCATTTCCTGAAAGTCAGTTTCTCACAGGATTTTTTTTAAAAAAAAAAAAAAGGAAAAAAGAAAAAGGCTCCTGTGGTCTGTCTGGAGCCAGAAATCGTAAGTTCAGCTTTGGCAGCAACTCCCATCAGGGCTTTCCAGAGAGCTGCATGGGATTACATTTTCAAAAGGACTTAAAAGGTTTAGGAGCATGTCTCATTGTTAAAAGTGATTTAGACTAATGAGCTTAAGCATTGCTCAATATACTGCTTCATGCTCTGTCTTGTCCAGTCCAGTGAGGGGTAGGGTTCTCTCACAGCTCATGACAGATTTAGATGCAAGGGTTTGAAATGCTGGAACCCCATTTCTACAGCTTTCTGATGATGGAGGTGACTGGCCCCGACCAGGAAAAGCAGGCGGGGAGACGCACCTTAGCCCAGCAGCTCAGCATAAACCAGCGACGGAGCGAGACTGTACTAACAGGCTGGGCTGTGAACTTGAGCAGCACCCCTTCTGTGGCTCCTGGCACAATTACGAAGATTCAAGGGAACAGTACATTCTGTGGCTGCAGATTCACCAGAGACCATCTGTCAAAGGCCATAAGCTCCTCAGTACCTGAGACACTTGTAAAAGCAGACGTGGGTGCCCTTCATAGTGGCACGCAGCCTCCCTGTGCCATATTCCCTCCCTTGCTCTGGTCTGTGATTTCTTGTTTTAGTGGGGAGTTTTTTTGGGGGAGGGGGAGGTAAGGCACACACAATACTTATCAAAGGAATTAAAGTGTTTTATTCCATTTGCACTTTTGCAACAGAAAAATAATTTTTAAAAATTTGGATGTACCACGGAATGCTTGATGTAAATTCTCCAGTGCTGTTCCTACATTTTGTGAGAGACTGGAAATAACTCCTAAATATGTAAAATTTTGAACACAAAACTTGATAAGCCTATTCACAAGCTGCAGTGTTAACTTTCTGAAAATGAAGTTAACAGATTTTCTGATGCTTTGTTTTCTATTTACAATAAGCCACCACACCACAGAAATGGGGGCTTGAAGGGGGAACAGACATTTCATGTCATGTAAGAGTCCGCTTTTGTGTGGAAGGGTGGGTAGGTAGAGTGCAATTGTGGCCTAATAGTTATATTAGGTAGATGTTTCTGCTAAAATGTTTAGCATTAAAGGAGCTTTTAATTTAAGCTTTCTACTCAATCATAATTTAAAAAATGTAAATCAGCGCGTTGAGGCCCTCTAGCTTTGCAGGTTGGTTTCAGTACCTAGATAAAACCAATAAAGTGGGTTTAAACAAACTCCAAACTCCTAAAAACATGCCCTGTATTTAATCATAAATCAAGTATCAAACTGGGATGAATATACTGTGCTAAACTGGTTGCTTTTTCAGGATAGCTGAAAAAGCTATATAAAACCTAAGCTAAGCCATTCAGCCCATACATATGGCCCGCAAACAGACTTTAGCACCAAGTTCTACTGAAGCTTTTTGTTGGATCAAGACCTCACTTTTTACCTATTCAAAGCTCCATTTAAGTCAAGAGAAACATTGTCTGCATTAAGTGCTGAGTAAGAAACGAATGTGGACCCTTACTTCTGGCCAGACATTAGTACCATATAATTTCTTTGCCATTGCAATTCTAACCCACTACGCTATCTGCTGTTTGAAGTTCATCTCAATAGAAGTTTCCTAGGAAACAAATTTAGAAGCACACATACATTAATGGGAATGCAGCCTCAGGTAAGTTTGGTTTTGGATGACAGAATAGCACAGCCCCTCAATTTGCTTACATTCACCAAACCTGTTACTGAAACAGATCCAGAGCTCAGGGGAAAGAATGAAAGGTCTGTGCTAGATGTTCTCCGTTCACACCACACCTTTGCCTTTGTTCAGAAAGCCAGGGAACCTTATTACTTCTGAAAGTATGTTTTCTTTTTTCTGAGCTTTAAGTGGATGGCAGTTATGACAAAACCTGTCAGGGTTACTGCTGTGCCAGTAACCACGTAGGCAATTCCCAGGAATGGATTACTTCCTCCGCTCCATACCACAGTTGAAAGAATCACATGCTTCCTCCCCTTGAATTTGGTAACAGGGAAATCTGATAAAAGCATGTTAAGGTTTCATTAACAAAGTTTACATTCTTTCCAGGAAGAGAAAAAGTAGTGGTAAATACTCAAAGACTTTTCCAAAGCATAAAGACTCTGGAGATTTGCATTTGCTGCAAAAATTCCTTTAACTAATCCGTGATGTCTCTAATATTCTGGGTCCAAAAACCCAGTAGCAGCTGGTGGTAACAATTCTAGTTATTTCAGATATAGTCTCTGTGTGAACGTGGAAATATTTTTTTTTAACATTATACATTTCAGATTAATAATTTATGTAACTTCTATTGTGTTAATTTGCTATGAAAACTCAGTTGAAAATGAGCCTATTGGGCATCACCAGCTTATCATGGTGATACTCTACATATTCTCACTGAGGGGAAGTGCTCACCTCTGCCTAATATGTTGTATACCCAGAACGTTATATGATTTTACCTTTCATCTCTCCACATGGAAGTTTTCACAACAGAACTGTGCTACAACATTTAAAATCATAGCTCTATCAGCTGAGAGAGAAGAGAAATTTACAGTCATCTTGACATAACTCCTGCTGACAAAACAAGCGCTTTAGTCAGCAAGTTCACGCTGTTCAGCATGAGAGGGCATTTTCACCAGCACAAAAGTTCCTGTCAGCACATGGCCCAAATCTGCCAGAAGGATCTGCTGACACAGGCATCCCACACAGCTCTCAATGGCAGGGAAACCTCTGGCACTTCCTGCGCCCCAGTAAGGGTGTCTACACATCTCATTAGGCCACTATGAAATATTTCAGCTAAACCAACATCTTCAACCCTCTCTTCAGGTTCCCAGTCTTCAGTTTTGCCCTTTGTGTAAAGCTCCCATGTGCTGCCTCCAGCCAAAAGCAGCCCCCTCAGAAGTCAAATCCAAAGTCACGTGCTGCCATTTGAGTAACATGTCTTAACTCCATCTGCACGGGCTAAAGAAAATCCACTTCTTGTGTGTCATCACCCTCAAAACTAGGTCTTTTTGTGGTGGGGTGTTTTGCTCGTTTTCTTTGCCATTTTACTATACAAATCCCATCCACTTCCATCTCGTAACTATCTAATAGTCTTGGATAACATGAAAGGATACTATAGGAAATATGGAAAGTGTAATTCCCTGCTGGGAGACCATCCGCAAACTGCCTTATCCGTCTGACACGACGGTAAAGATTTCTGAATGTAGCAAAGGCTGACACTCTCATCCAGATAATGAAGTCATCGTTTACATAACCGTTGTTCCTTTCATCTTCCTCGTCTAACAGATATACTGGTTTCTGCCAGTAAGGAGGTCTTGCTGTCCCTGATGAAAAAGAAACCCACCAGGAAAAGACATACTGTCAGTAAAAACAGTGGCTGGGGACTAAATTCTGGGCCTACTCACAATGAACACAGAATACGAGATATGAAAGAGACACAAGACTGTCCAGTATTGAAAAATTATATATGCTAGATAAAACTTTTCACACAAGCATCTCCACTCACCTCAAACATGAATGAACAGAGTTTAACAGTACCCAGGGGTTGCTACACACTAGAAACTTCAAGCACAGGAAAAACATAGTGACTTGCACAAAGGAAAATACTGTTTATTCTGGATTCTTGCCTTTCAGAAAGTAACATGCTCTCTATAATGAAGAGCTTGCCTTTATTTCTATACATTTATTTATTCCTGTACAACCAGAAAGGCATCTTTTTGCAGTCTAATGCCACAGCCTATGGTATTTAGAATCTGTCATATAAAAACTACTTAGATAATTGTCTCTTGCATATTGTATCCAGCACAGCACTGCCCTGATCCAGAAGAGGGAGCTTTTAGTCCCGCTTCAATACAGATCAACCATAACAAAGAAAACAGCCCTAGGAAACAGCTGTTTGAAAGAACTAGTGACAATGGCATCCTCACTTATCTCACAACTGCCTAAGAATCTTGCAAAGGCATGAAGGAAGACGTGACATGCCATTCTCCTTCACAGATTCTTTCAACAGGAAAAAATAAAGTGACTGCATCCTTGCTTTCTCTGGACAGATTAAGTGTTAAAAGAAACTATACAGAAGGGTGTTGACGTGGACTAACTTCAGTCTTCCAAAATCACTTTCTCCCATTTTCTACTGTCAATGATAAAAAAGAGTGATGTTTTGGCTAAACCTGTCTTCTGCTCTCAGTCACCCTCTAAAGCTGCTTCTCCAACCTGCTTTGGGAGGTATTTCTCCCAAAGGCAATTCCTCTCAGAATGGGAGACCCTCACACATGGGGAGGAGGTAGGGAAGCCACTGAAAAATAAGGAATACCAGTGGAACCATTCTTACCTGCAAATGCAGAAGAGAGATTGTATGATTTTGGATTGCGAAATTTCACATTTTTATCTGTCCACCAACTGTTTCCAGTCTTCAGCAGTGGTACTTGAATAACAGATGAGTTAAGATTGTAAAAAAGATCAATACTATCTGCAGGGAATACAAGAAGCAATACGTATGAATAAAAGACAGTCATTCTAATTGCCAGCATGACTGACAAAAACTGTCACATTGAAGCATCTTTCAAGCAAATAGAAAACAAGTAAAATCTTGAGAAAGGTTTCATCATGATTGTGTACAGAGCACTGTACGCTCCACAAGAATTAAGATTCCAGAGCCTTGGAACTTCTGAAGTTTTAAAGACTGAACATACTCCTACCAATAATCCTATTAAATCCCTGTGTAGAAATATGTGCAAGTATCTCATGTCCATCAGCTCCTGTGTGACTAACTTCTTCGCAAATCACTTTTGGAGCTCTCTAGCTAGTTACAGAAATTACTCTCCTAGTTCGCTTTCCCTAGCACTTCTTTGACACTTGTCCTAAACTGATTGCTTTGCTATATATAACGTATTTCAGGGAACAGGTGAAAGCATGCTCAAGGGAATCCACGGCCTTTTGAAGAAAATTTTGCTTTAGTTTTATGCTAATTAGATCTTGTCTACCAACTTGGACGTGAAAACTTCCTTAAATCACAAAACAATTAGTTAAAATTGTGCTTAATTTTGCCATCCTGTTTTGGTCGGCAAAAAGTTTTTATCCATTATATTTTCCTACTTAGATTAGTTAACATAGGGAAAAACATTATAGGTCTTATTAACATCTATGTAAACACCTAGGCAGCCAATGAGATGACAGGCAGGGATAGTTAGATGATATAGATGGGGCGGGGCTGCTTTTTGGGAAACATGAAAAACACAATTCAACTGCATGAGCATCAATCAAAACATACTTTTTAAAATCCTGCTACAAAACCTGTGTTCACGTGGCTCCTTAAAGCTCAGACACATTCTTCGCCCCACTATGCCCACAGCTGTTTGTCACTGGTTTATTAACAGGAGTTGCTATTCTCTCAGCTCTGCGTGCTTAACTGCTTGCCCGACTGCCCCTTACCTGCTAGCTCCAATTAAAAAGCTTTCCCGTGGCAGGAACTTGGCCATCTTCCTCATTTTACAAAACAAGATTAGAGAGCAATTAGACAACCAGCTAAACTGTCAAAAGTGAATGGGAAGCACCCTCTTTCACAGCAAAGGGACAGAAATGAGCTACCAGAGAGGATATTCAGACATCACCCCCTTCCTCCACATCACCAGCAGCTGGAACATTTCATCACACTGCACGCTAAGGACTGATGCAAAGGCAGACACTGGGAGGTTCACCCTCAGCATTTTAAAATCTTACTATCCCTAATTCTCTGAAACCACATAGATCCAAAGGTGCAAACCAATGTGAAGAACAAGTCACCTCCTTCTAAGAACTTCACCGTGGGAAGGAAGAATCTGCAGAATCTGGGCTCTCCCATCACTGTACAAGAATGTATTTTTTAACAAGGAAGTACACTAAATCTGTTGTATCATTGTTCCTTATTTCACCAGAGACTCAATTCCTCAGTTCTGTTGTATATTCACATTGAAGAGGGCCTTAGTAAATGAAAAATCTTCCTCAGTTTCAACATGAGGGGCAAGTTAGTAAAAAGCAGAGCCCCATACTTATCACAGTAGCACTGCCAAACAAAACCTTTTGTGGGAGAAAGACAGAGATCTTGCAATATCAGGACTCAGCTGGATTGGGGTAATGGAATAGTTTCAAGTTGAAGTTAGTAAGAAGATATGGAAGGTACCTACTTACCGTTGAACATGCTGTTGGCAATAGCACCGCACGGAGCCATGGGTGTCCCATTTCGGTAGGTGGTGAAGGGCGCACAGTAGCTCTTCTGAATCTGCATTCAAGGTCACAGAACAATCAGGCACAGAACCTGGGGGTTTTGTTTTGGTTTGCTGGTGTTAATGTTCTCCTCCCATTCCTTCTTCAGAAAAGCCACTGAATAATTAACTCTCCAGTACCTTTTGGTCACATTAGAGATATATCCAAATGAATGGGTTTGTAGTTGAAGAACACCTTCCATATCACAGTAAGTAAACTTAAGGTCTTCACCAAATTCTGCTGTGGACTTGGAAACTCCAGACTACAGAAACTCATTTGGGAATCCGCTATTGTAACATTGCTACAATTTAAAATGTTGCCATGAAGCCTTGGCTTACCCTAGAACACCTTATTTTTCCTTCTTTTTAATTTTGACCTGGACTACTTCAGTGGTGGAGAACAGCAGATACAGTTAGCCATATTACTGCCGTTCTGTGTGGGGAAATCTTGATGTATGAAGACACAGCATGAAAAACAAAAATCACATTTCTCCTATTCTGGTTCATAAGAACCATAAATCTTCAGACTTAAACACAGGAACATTTTCAAATAACTCTAAAAAGCTCTGCATCTAATTGGCACAAAAGCCAAAAGTGGTTGCACCTGGATGCAAACAAACAAGCTGACTGGACACCTGGAGAAGCAGATGTACAGGGAACATGTCTTGAGACTTACAGGAAGCATTTTTTAAAAACAACAGGTTATTATGGCACAATCATCGTATGTACTGAGAGGACAGTGTGTGGACTGTGTGTATATTAAGAAATGCTACTTTTAAGACAAAGAAAACGTGTTTTATATTTATAAGTAATAAAACTGAATGCAATGATTGCAGTCTCCAATTTCCCTTCGCAGGTGATGCTGTCCAGCCTCCTCTTTAGACCTCTAAGTTGCATAGTTCAGAATGCTCCATGATCACGTATTTCACCATAAACCTTTTCCTGCTCCTTGTCCGCTTCCAAAGCCAGATGGCAAAATGAAAGACTTAGAATAACTTAATTCCCTAACCCTATAATAAATGCACAGCGTAAAACATTTCTGGCTAAGACGACTGAAAATACTAGAAGGAAAAGCTTTCTGTAAATTTATTTGAAAAAGACAATGTATTTTTAATAGCATCCCTATAAGGTGCAGGTTTGAGAATTGCAACACTGGACTGACATCTTTTATTTGTCCCCTCAATCTTCCTCTCTTATGAACTTATTACATATAATGGTCCTAACAATCATAAAAGCAGAGACCAAACACTGAAAATATGTACCTTATTATTAATCCCTAGAGCCATCTTAACACACTTACAGTTACGCCTAGTTAGCTCTCCATATGGTCAAAGATGCACCTGATGGAAATACTGATGATGTCACAATATAAAGAAGAAAACTTACATTTACATTTCGACCCAACAATTGTGCGTCACTTCTCGATATCACATATCGACGGTGGTTTTGATAGAAGTTTTGCAGACCATAGTACATAAAAACATCACCCTAGAATTCAAGGATAAATCCCTTCAACAAGATGAATTCACATAGACAAAGAGAAATGCTATTACTTGCTAAAAAACAGAGGGGAAAAGAGTACTCAATTCATATTTAAGTGTTGGTAACTACACTCTAAGCAATTACTTCAGCGGATGCTAGCTAGAATCTCGTGTTTACCTCAACTGAAAGTTTTAGCATTTTGGCACAAAATGAAACATACTTTAAATCACCAAATGAAACCTAAAATAAAAGTGCCTGATTATTATTTTACTCAAGATGGCACGGCTGGCCATAAACCTGCAATGACTATGAATAATTTTGTGGAGACAAGACACTTATTTTCCATAAAAGAACGTGCACAAAAAACTTCAAAAAGTACCCATTAGCTCTTAATTCCTTCAGATTTTTTGAAAAATAAGGCTGCTTCTCATCAGTTATTTGAACGCTTTGGAAAGTTCAGTCCTGTAATTAAAAAGAGAATGCTAGGCAGGCAAATACAAGCAAAAAAGAGGATTATTAAACCATAAAACCCCATTATTCAGTTAAGTAAATGTCTCATCTCAAACATCACTGTCATCTGAAGAATTACAGAGTATTTTAAAAGCCTCTTCAATACTGAATAACCCTAAAGTGACTTTATAATTTAAATTGCACCGTAATATTAAGGGATCATTTATGCAGTACTAAGCATAAGATCTCTTTGGCGGAACATGAAGCATTTTAACAGTCTCAGCAACGTGACCCAGTAGTTTAGGACAGGAAATGAAGGATACTTTTCCCAAATGAAACTGCAGAATTACACTGCTAGGCTTGAATTATTTCAAGGACCTTGGGGATTAACAGCATAACCCTTGTAAAAAAGACCACAGGGGTTTACTTATGACAAGTGGTCAGAGCTTCAGACTTCCTTCTCATTTGAGAGCTTAGCAGCACAGTAACAACTAAGCCCAGGCCAAGGGCAAGGGTTTGCTCCTGCCTCAAAGAGATACAGAGAGAAGCCACCTCCACAAACACCATTTCCTCCACTCCCATCTTCTCCTTGGACATCTCCTAACTAAGGACAGAGGTAGCCTGACCTTGGTTATTATTACCATGTACCAAAATTAATAGCAAAGGCAAAAGTGTAAAATTTTTGAGTATTTCAGTAGAAAGAAAATTGTTAGGAGCTCTACAGAGCAGAATTAGTCTATTTTGTCATATAGGGATATCAGTAACAGGAGCTCACTTGAGTTGGTTTCTTGCGTACACTTACCAGTATATCTTCCTTTAGCGTGAAATTAACAGAACAGTGGCATTCTTTATGCCAGTTAGAGGAATTTTCACGGAGTTTTGAACAATCTGAGCATTTATCTGAATAATCAATCTGTCAGAGAAGTGAACAAGCAGAGATATTGTAATAAAGGACAGGCACACAGGAAAAAGTTAACTGATTTAGCTCCAGGACTTCTCAGAGCAGTTCTCTCAAAAGTGACTCTGGACTGCCAGAAACATTGTTAAAATTCAACAGAGACAGAGAACGAGGACTTGGCCTCAATGAACATTCACAAATTTTATCCCTAGTTTAAAGCTGTTTTAAAGCCTTTTGATGACTGTTGCAGAACCTCCACATCTGCTCCTCGGCAAAGGAGTGCTGAGTGAAGAACACTTCTGCAGCTTGGTCTGGCTGACCAAGTAACGCCTGACAAATCCCCACATGCATTATGGCCCACCCCTCTTGAAGAGCCTGGATGTAGTGCTGAGTGCTAGCTCCAACCAGGAGGCCATTAACATCACCACAGGTCTAACCAACCTTGCCTCCAGGAGGCATTTAAACATAAGGGCTCCCTGCATTTTAAGATTTTGCCCCAGCAAACATGGATGTTCTTCTAGCACCAAACACTATCAAAGTGATTAGTTAATTTCCCTTCAAAAATCCAGGAAATAATGACAACACTTCAGATATTACCAGCCAGTGGCAGTAATTACCACCTATATTTCAGATATTACCACCCAGTTAACCACCCAGTACTCGGATTTTATCGGTGACCAACTATCTCTGAGGATTTTCACAGGAATACTGGCTGCTGGACGCATGTGCAAGCCACGAAGCCATTGCTATCATCTTTATTCAGAAGCAAAATTCAAAGTCTTTTCCCTCCAAATGTAGCCCAGTTTCTTCTTAATAGAATATCTAAGAACACCACCCCCAAACAAACCTGGATTTCTCTGACGCTGTTTGCGGACAGTATGAGGCAGACTCCCACAGAAAGGCAGAACGCGCCTATGAGAAAGAAGCTGGAGAGCACAGTCTCAATGGTAAGCTGGGGCTTCCAAGCTGGTAGCTTCTGTTGTTTGAATGCACTGTTATCCGGACATCTGGAAGGACGTGCCTCCCCTTCTTGTGGAAGAAAACTCGTCTTGTTTTTCATTTTCTTCTTGGTCAGAGGAAGGAATAGTATACTTGCATTGGAGAGTGTTTAAGCTGAAATACTGTTCTTACTGTTGGGAGACTGTATTGTTTGTTCAAACTTGCATTATGGCCAGGAATTACTTATTAACTAGGTCTCTCTCTCTTCCTCGTTTTCTACATTTGTGCCTGGATCCCCATGATCAGCATGTACCGATCAAACGATTGTGTACTTTGGTCAGGGTGTCCAGCTCATACCTCCTGGAAAAGCTTAAATATATGCTTTTTTCTGCCCCACAATTCAGTAGGATTTTTTATGTCTTACTCATTTGCAGGGATGCTGCCAGCTATATTGGAATTTCTGTGTAATCTCAGGTGCTTTATTTCTTCTCCCTTCATTTCCATAGCTGCACAGCTAACAGGCATGGCATACAATGAAAGAAGCTCTACTCCAATTGCACTGGATGCCACTGGGGAGGACTGCAGGTGCTGACACAGCACTGGACAGAAAACATTGCTTTGGAAGACCAAATCAATTTTCTTAACCTACTACATTCATTGCTATTGATTCAGATGCAATTTAAAGTTGTAAAAAGGTTATGTGTTCTTTGTCACAAAAGGGCAACAAATTTTCAGAACATCTGATTTGGATCAATGGCTTCTCAAGATGCTGATGATTTTCTCACCTGTATTCATCTTGTCCTCTGAAAAAAATCCATCCATTCCCTACTATCCACAATGACAAAAGAATCACCCAGAGATCATCTCCTTTTAATTTAAATGTACAAACAGAATAATATTTTTTGCACACTTCAACAATTTAACCAAAATGAAGTCTCAATGTACAGTTAATTTATCATGTAATAGCAAAAAATAGCATTTGGCCAGCTCTAGAACAGATAGGTGAAAAATACCTTTTTGACAAATTACTGAAATTCATACAACATTTTCAAAGACCCTCGAAGGCAAGAACTAGATTACCGCTCTCATGAGAGAAGTAAAAGTCTCCTTTGGGACAGCAGAGGGAGATAACAGAGAATGGAGTTGTACAAAGAATTTCACACCCAAGTTTGCTCATCTTCAAAGTCTTAAAAGTGACATATAGTAGTAAATCTAGCAAGTGAATGCAATGTAACTCTAATTTCAGTATCGCGTTGTTCCTGTAATAAAAATCATAGTAAAATTACAAACAAAACTTCCGTTTTATTATTAAAAGAAAAGGAAACTCAGAAAAAGTTGCAATGTGCATTCTTTCTGTATTGACAGACCTCCGAAAAGTCAAAAATCTTGATTCCATCACCTGTTAATCACTTGCCAATTGCAGACAGCATAATAGTAAAATGCAGCTGCAAATGAATTCCTTGTTGGTAAAACCATCAAAAGAGTCCCAGCTTCATAGGCCCCTCTCTGCACAGCTTTATAATACTCATCTCCAGTAGGTCAATTGTTTCTTTCTTTATCTGAAGAAAACAAAAATCAAAGAAAGCATCAAAAGTTACTGATAATGTTTTGGCTAAATACCAGTATTTATTTACTCAGGCACCTTACTATAGGACTAGAAATTAAAGAAGAGGTCCCCATACAAAGTCCTGAGCTCTAGAATGTTTCCATTTTGTAAAATATTTAGCAGTTTCTCTGCAATCCTAAAGCACAACTATGGCTCGTGAAGTCCCATCTAACATGGCTAGAGGAAAGCTGTCATAGGTATGGAGTTGATAAAGCATGCTATAGCAAGAGGTCCATCCTGGGCTACAAAATCCCTACAGGACTTTCCAGAGTATCGAGCGGTATCAAGTAGTCCAAGAGCAGTACTGCGCTGCAACAGCCACAAGGTTGTCTGAGACATCTGAATGAAACTGACCATGAAGGTCAGGTCTACATGTGCTACGTGCGAAGTACTTTGGTTTACAACACAGATATGGCTGTAGCTTATTGCTTATCTAACGATAAAAGACAAAGGTACTTGAGAGTAAATATTGACTACATATTTCAGCAGGAACACAAGATTCTCTATCATCACAGTTAGTCCAGAGTCTCCTTATAGCTTCCTCTTCCCACTTAGGCATAACTTCACCGCAAGTTTTCTCTTGGGATCATATCCTTCTATGCATTTTGCACAGGAATAAATGATGTGAGAAAGTCTGACGAGTCTGTATTCCACACTGGATATGAGAGTGAAACAGTTGTCTTTCTATCACAAGTCCATTTCTTACAAACCTTTTTCCTTTAATGAAGCCTGAAACTTAAACTTTCTGTCTTTTCAAACTTACTCAAGGCTCAGTGTTTGTATTGTTTGCACATGATATTGGTTTTGTTGAAAAAGCTCCATTTGAATCTTACAAACAAGCAATTTGAGGAGATGAGACAGTTCTCTATTGCCATCAACATCTACACACAAAGCTTTCAAAGTGGGAAGCTTGTCCTTTGGTCAGATCAGAAAGTATATAATCAATTTTTATTTAACCCTTTACGCTTTGGTATAACTCAAGTGTGCCAAGATAAACTCATTCTTCCCACCTCTGTGTTCTTTGTGAGCTTTCTTTTTATTTTCTTCTCTCTATTGTTTGGGACGAATGAAATGGGAGACACATAACCAGAGAAAAAAATCCAACAGCATTAGCTAATGAGATGTTGAGATAACTGAAAGAGCACTGGATCAGGGCACTGTCCATCATGTGGATATGATGGGATACAGGACTGTCATGTGGGAAGATTCATGTGTTTTAAAATTCATATATTTATCAGAATATAGCAAGGTGTACATAATTCTCCACTGAATCTGGTGAGTACAAAACCAGCAAGTAGAATGGACATGTGCTTCCAGCTGTTCTTGCTTCCTGGTGTAATTACAAGGAAATGTAGCAATGCAACACCTTAAATATGCAAAGAAATTATTGACAACTGAGGTTTGTACTGAAAATGGGTCCGTATGCCTCATTTCCCATTTTAAGGGTACAATTTTGCCTCCACAACTAATATGGGATGAAAGAAAATAGTACATCAAACTCTAAATTACCTTTTTGGTACTGCAATTCCTTTCTTCTTTGAGAAAACTTATGACTATTCTTAGCATGTATTTGACAATTTTTATACAAGTAGGAGAGTAAGATCCTCTGCTTACTAAGATTGTATTCCATATTTCAAGGCTGCAAATTGCCACAACATCCCCTTGGTTTCTACTATGTTAAGATGCCTATTTGAAAACCATTATTTGGGCATCTTTTATTTCTGACATTCCTTACAAATAACTTTCAGGAATCTGCCTGCTGTCTGCAGCAGGGCAAATAGTTGCAAGATACTCCACTTACACAGCTCAAGATGTCAAAAACCTTTCTGTATGTTGTGTTACCTGAGTCAAGTGCAGGTTTGAAGACTTTTCTGTAATCACATATTCACTATTCTGTAATCACACATAAATATCTATTTATTGTGCTAATGCTATATATGACAGCGTAACATTCTTTCTTACTTTGTTTCTACTTGAACTAAGCCTTAACATTTTGATGTTAAGATAGCCTTAAGATTTTCCCTTGATAAAATACAGCTGGAATCACAATTTTTGGCCTGTATTCCTAGACAGACATGCAGAAATGCTGTGATGGTACCTACACTGAGTTGAAAGGGATAGTTCAGGTTTTCAATAGCCCCAAATCAAATAATAGCAATACAATCTTCAGGTTTTTTGAGGTGGATCACCTATAGTCTACTGTATGTATATTTGCTTCAGGTGACTTAAAAAATCCATCCTACTGCAACCAGCACCTTTTACTACTGTCTCTGAATTCATGTTCTCTGCTCTTTAAGTGCAAGCACCATTCAAAAAAGCCTTATGTATTTACCACAAGAGGGAGCCTCCTTGCCTGAAAAAGCAAAGCTGCTTTTTTCCCACTTCATTTCTGCAATGTATTTTTCTTGCAGGGCACTTTATCCAAGATTATTAGGAATGTATATCTTTGTGTATGTGGGACTGTAAAATACAGCACATTCAAATACATAGGCAAGTGCAGAGAAGGATTAATGACTGATAATTTGTTTCACTTGTGAAACAGCTTAATGTTTATACGCACAAGAAGTCCTTTTTCCCTGGAGATTCTGCATATCGGCTTGCTCTAAATGTGCAAAAAAATAGGAACACTGTGAAGGAAACTGGGAGCTTTTTTAACGACTGGTGGAAGAATCTGCCTCTTTCACTCTCTGCTGGCTAAATACCAGCTGATGCCCCACAGCATATGGTAAACATGCCTTGTTACAGCAATAAATGTGAAAGCTGGATTATAGAACTGAAAAGAATGGGGAATTATCTTAAAAGTAATCTGCGAATGATGGATAGCTCAACAGTTTGCATCGTAACTCTTGCCAAAAAAAAAAGAGAGTTGTCTGTAGATTTACTCACAAGAAGTTCTCTTACACTCAGATGGAGACAAATAAATGCTTCTCCAAAGTTTTATTTAGTTTTTGAGGAAACATTTGCACAACGTCCTCTTACTGAGAGAACTTGCTAGGAACAGGTAGAATAACCATCTAGCATAAATAGGAGAAATTCACAGCACAGCCGTAGAAGTCACAGCTGTGACTTGCAACATAAAAGGAAAAAATCTTCCTCAGGAGGAAATTTTGAGACCTGAAAGTACAGACTTACCAGTCAAATATTGACTTATTTGTGTTTCTAGACCACTGAAGTCAGCTTCACAGAAATAAAACCTTACTGACCAAGATCTGGGCACTAGAATCAAAAGTAATGAATACACAGAATATAATATATACAGGTGCTCATACAATACCTCAGGGATATCCATCATTCTCCTTAGTTTCTGATCTCTCCAGTTCCAATCCAGAATAATATATTTTGTGGAGTTCAAGCACAGGCCATCTAAAAAGACAACATAAATTTTACTACCGAGATAATATGACATGTGCTTATCAAAATGATTTTTGGCTTTTACATCTTTTGCTGTCTGTTCCCAAGGAAACTAACCTTTGAACACTTAAGTACTATATTTGCTGGTTGGAAAACTAATGCAGCAACACTGCAAACTCCCTTAACCACATAATCCCATGCCTTTTTGGAAGATAAACATAAAAGCAGGACAACTGCTGTTGCCAGGTTTGTCAAGAGCTAACATCCTGCCAGAAAATAATTCCTCAAGCTTCCTCTTGATGAAACCGCAGGAGTTGAATTTCCACAGCTGATGAGGAGCTGGTTAGTTACAAGGACTCTAGCCTGAAAACTCCTGTTAACGGGAACTGACAGTGTTTAGCAATTTACAGGCCTGGGTGCTATGTGAATGTGAGTCAGGTCAATGGTGCTGCTGAAGAATTCCTTTATCCTCCAAATAAATAGTGGTGAAAGAAGAAAAGATCCTTTCTGAACTGGCCCTCCAGCTCTTCCCCTGTTTTTTCCGTGGTCCTCTACATGATGTCCACAATTTTTCATATCAGTTTTGACTCCTCTCCATTCTCTAGTGACCCGGCATTGCAATATTAAGGTGTAAGAAAAGCACATGGCAATGTGCTGATATGCTGAGCAGTAACTATTTAATGTTAGGGGCGGGCACAGGAAGCAACAAAATTATGGTACTCCTGTACCCTTTGGAAGGAGTGGTAGAGTCTCCATCCACAGACAGTCCCTGATGAACAAAACAGAGCCGGAGCAAGGCAGTGCTTAGGAAGAGGAACGGAAAGAATCACCTTATCTTGTTATTTTCTTGTTTGGTTTTCTTTGTATACGTAATGTATATTGACTAAGTAAAACTACTCAAAATCTGGGAAAAAGAGATTTATATAGAATAATTTCATCACAGGGAAATCAGAAATAAAACCAAATCAGCAAGCAGATCTTCATCCACCCCTCGCAAAAGTTTATCCTGAGCTCAGAGTGACATATGATACAATGACTTCTGCCATTATTTCCTCTTGATTTACTTGCAGTGTTTGGTTTCCTGGAGCTTTAAATCTTACATCATGGTTTTGCAATCACTTTCAAGTCAGCATAAATCAGTATTCCTGCCAAAAGAGGAAGTCCCCCACCTCTGCCTGCTCATTACCTGATTTTGTGTGCACGCTGGTTTTGTTTTAACTGGGATCAGTTCTAATTGGTATCAGTTCATTGAGCTGCCAAACAGACTCTTGGGTTAGCAAAAGAAGCAGGAAGGGGGAATAAGTGGGCAGTGACTGGGGGGTGGGTGGGGAAGGGAGCAAGTATTACTCTGCCTTTCTCTGGTAATAATGATTTATGCCAGCTTAAAGCAATCATAAAATCAATGACTAGAATCTTGACCTCATTTTGACTGACGTAGTAGAAGTGGAATCCTACAGCTTAGTACCCAAATCCACAGATTCATGTCAACCTAAGCACTTCAAAAACAATTGAAGTCTTGCTTCTCAGGAGACCAAGAATAAGACACCTATGGAGAAAACCCTCCTTGTTCTCCTACCTTGCTCCACTAGTGCTTTTACTCTCCCCGGAGTGCCAACCCCGATGTGGAACACGCCTTTCTCCAACATATTCATCTGTTCTTTGATCTAATTTGAAGAAAGACAAACCACAGTAAACCCATGGCTGTTTTAAAATTTCTTCTCAAAGAGCTGGAAATAAATTCAAGATCTCATAGTATCTCTTTCTAGAATACTATCAAGTAACAAATACTATTCATCTGTCAAACTGTCAAACTGATATATCTAGGAAAAAGTTTAAGAAATATAACAGTCAGCTGGGCGTCGCACTTCTCTGGAAGTTCTGTCATTTTCAACTTTGAAAATCTACTATTGCACCAACTACTTCTGGAGGCGAGAACAGTATCCTTTCTTTAGCATCTACACAAATACTCTGGAAATATCTGGAAAACTGACAAAGTTGAATTAGCTCTAAAATCCTTCAAGATAAAGACACTAGAAAACGGTGAAATAAAGCAAGCGACACTTGTGTGTTTGACAGTATTTGTATCAAAGGCCAAACGCCTGCTCATTACTTCCAACATCCCCATAATTTGTGCTCTCCAACAGGTATGGATATATATTCAGGCATCCAATTGGCAGAATGCAAATATGGGTGCTGGTACAGTTTGCTTCTACAAACCTACGTGTGGGAGCCTTCTATTTAAAAGGCAAAAGCCATCTGAATGAGCACCTCAGAGGAATGTGGAACATCTTTAAAACAGCACATGCATAAGCATCTACATTCTGCATAGGATTGCACCAGAGCCACTGGAGATGGTGTTTGGCTGGATTCCTCGAATTGCAACAGTGGGTTACCAAAGGAAGCTTTACCTAGAGAAAGGAATGCTATAATGAAAGCTGTGATTGCTAGATGCTTTAAAAAGACAATGGTATGTCACTAGTTAGTTGTTTGGTTGTTCTCTCAAAATTCCCTTGCAGCCTTCTTACCTTTATGTGCTTTGCAAACAACTTGAGAACTCTGCAGTCCCCTTTAAATGCTGTCATTGACCTAGCAATAAAAAAATTGAAAAAGGAAATGCAAGCATCAGGGCTATGATTAAGACCACACAGGAGGAAAGCAAAACTAGCTGGCATTTCTCAATTTGCTTGAGACACACAGTTCCCCAATGACCCCTGCTTGTACTTCAAACCCTGCTTGTACATTCTTTTCGCTACTTGATCAACAGTGATCAACAACTGGGCAAACACAATAGTAGATATCAGTAGGGGGCAATATTGTTTAGATAGCTTTTCAGCTAATATTTAAAAGTTATGGCCTGTGCTTTCACAGCTAACGTAGTTCAAAACTGACTGATCACGAAATTCTAATTAAAAAACATCTCAGTTACTGAGATACAGACATGAATGAACATGTGTGTGTGTGCACAGCAAATGAAAGATCTGTGTATGGACCAATCTACATTTTACAGCGTCTTCCTGCAATGTGGCTGCTGGGAAAACCTAGGCTACCACAGTTGTTAATGCAGAGATTGTCAAAAATCCAGTAAACCAAAACTAATTTGGCTGAAAACCTGACTTGTTTTTCTGATGCTCCATTTTGGTACACGCTAATTATCTATGTTCTGTATCAATCAAGCAGGATACCACATATTCAGTACTTAGTGAATGTCATTTAAGACAGCTTTCTCTGCATGTTTTTTGCAGTGCGCCTAATTTTCAATTTTCTCTTGTACAAAGCTAAAGGTTTATATAGAAGTATACATATAGACCACCCAAGTCTCAGATGGCAATATCTATATCCAGGGGCTAAGCACTACTGGCACATCTGCCATATCCATGCTTCTATCTGTGGCAC
Source organism: Ibidorhyncha struthersii (assembly GCA_013398815.1). Taxonomy (NCBI): domain Eukaryota; kingdom Metazoa; phylum Chordata; class Aves; order Charadriiformes; family Charadriidae; genus Ibidorhyncha; species Ibidorhyncha struthersii. Next base: position 791,228 of record VZSZ01007856.1, on the reverse strand, counting down.
GGAGTCAAACTTCCCAACTCTCCATCTCATGTTGTACTGACAGACAACCACAGGACACGAGGTCAAGGCGCAAGGGAATACATTATTCATCAAAGTCATCAAGACTTCTGGAATGAGAAGGGGGAGGATAGAGAAAGGAAAAAAGAGGACAAGGAACACTGAAAATCGTCATCTCTGCACAGCAGTTTTGCCAGCCTGAGCCAGCTGAGAACACAGACACAGACTTGGAGGCACTCAGGCCAGACATACTCGTTGGCACTTGAGGCCCTGGAATGCCATGTCCTCATTGTCTTCCGTGTAAAGTAAGAATTTCTCATGGTGGACCATGATGCTTTATGCATTTACTTTGTTCCCAAGTATAACATGTTGCATATTTCCCCCAAATTGGTTACACTTTATTTTTGGTTTTAAACAAAAATAGCCCTTCCACACAACTGAAGTACTAAGTGTTGCCTCAGTCTAAAACCAAACACCACACTCCCACAGTTTAAAGAAGCAAGGGATATTGCATCAGTTTGAGCCAGTGAATTTGTTGGCTAGCAGAGGACAGTGTCCCAGTTTTGCCTTTATGTCGGTGGTTCCAAGACAAAACCTCTGACTGACTGCCAACCTCAACATAACATTTACTATCGACATACTTGATGAGTTCCAAGGAACGAAGGGCAGAACTGCAGATAACCAGCATCACCACTGACTTCTTCTCCTTGTGGTTTTTACGGAGTTTTGCCCACTTAGGACAGACTGCAATGAAAAAGCCCATGTACACACACAAAGAAAGTACTACATGCCACAATTTTAAATTGCAAGAGTACATGATGAATGGTAGCTAGCAGCAAGAACACACATACTGACTTCTATGAGGTCTGGATCTTTGGCAACACTTTTACATTTAGTCATGGCTAAGAAATTGGAAAATAAAATGCCCAAAATAAATAAAGTACAGAAATATCACATAACTGAACAAATTAGATAAGCATTAAGAATCAACAGTTTATAAGATGACAAGCCCATTGTCTTCATTTGCCACATATGGTAATTTGTATCTGAGAAAAACAATTCAAAAGATACATTTACCAGACAAAAAGTTCTATATAAAGATACGTAAGAGAATAAAAATTCTTTTGGTTCATGCCAGCGGACAGCTGCAGGATTTTTACTGTAAGATAATACGTACACCTACTATGAAGCCATAATAAATTACTGACAAATAATCCCTAGCAATTAAAAGAAACCCTAAAACATTTTGATACAAAAAAAGTAATAGAATAAAAGAGCCAGAAAAACAAGACCTGTCTTGAAAAAAAGAAAAAAAAACCCTTAAAGTTATTAATATTTCATAATTTAAAACATTTTCAGGTGCAGATAAACACTGCGATACTATTGCATTAACAACGTTTTTCATACAGCTTTCATCTCATCCAACATTTTAACTCACTCTCTTTCAGGTATGAAGAAAAACTGTGGGTGAGATCATTGGCTGGCAAAAAACAGGAATCTGAAAACATAAAAGGAAAAAATACTTTCACTGATGTATTTTTAACAGTAAAAGGAGCATATATGTTTGCAGTATAACCACTAGTTATATTGATGAAATCACAACTGTGTTAAAATCCATCATCAATAAATTACCATTTGTGAAACAAAGATTAATGTACACCTCGTGTACAAGAAGCTTTATATTGGATAAATCAATGAAGGTAACATCTCTCAACTCAATTGCAATTCCTTTCTTTTCTCCCACCTACCATGAAACCCTGAATACAGGGCTGCACAGGTATGATCACGTACTTTAAAACAAGTTTTCATATGTCTTTCCCACAATCAGTCAAGAGTCTTAGCCAAATGCCTTAACAGTCAACGTGCTAGACTGTTCCTCCAATCTACCTCTGATGGAATACATCTGTAGAACACCCAAAGAATTCATACTGTGTAAATGCAAGAACCTACCAATAATCTACCTGTTAATAAGCTTGTTCCTCTTTCTGGCCTTTCATACTGTGGTAATCTACCTGATTATATCGACCCTAATGGTAACAGGTACACTGCATTATAATGCCTTCCTCTTCCTTCATTTCCCACTGAGCACCTAGCTTTTACCTGGTCACTATGTTAACTAGTAAGTCTTAAAAGCACTCTGTGGCAGACATGCCATTTAACTTTAAGCTTCACATAGGCAATGAAGAAACAGAAGGTCCAAACAGGTTCTTTGGAAGGCCTTTCCTTTCTCCAGTGTCTATACAGAAAGTCTAAGTTCTTAAAAAGGTGATCAAAATTAGGTGGTCTAAAAACTTTCAGTCGTTGTTAGGAGTCCTTTGCCTGATGGAACAATACTGCTCCTGCAGAGCATCAACAACTCTGTCCACAGGGACCCACATATTTGTTGTCATTCTGCATGAAGTACAGCACCTCCGAGCGCCAGTCTATGGAATGAGATGTTTGCTCATATATTTTAACTAAATTACGGAGGTTTCCTTACAGACGTTACTCAAGTTCACAGAGATGGTGCACTGTGCTAATGCTGGCAGTGTCAATCCATGACTTCCAGTGGAACAGACAGTGTGACAAACTTGGTTTGTAGCTGATGCCTAGCTGAAGTCCTGCCCGTGTAGCTTCCCTTTTATTAAATCCAGAGACTGACATTTATTGGGACATGAGCTCCAAAAAGAATGAAGGTGTACAACTGAAAGATCAGCAGCTGATTTACTTTTAAAATCATGTTTAAAAGATGCACTTGACGCTGGTGGGGAAGCAGCGTCATAAGCATTTGGTGGTAACAGGAGAGCTCTTCACTCCCACCATGGTCCTTTCCTCCCAGTGGTAAAATGTATTTGCTGTTGTTTTGCTCTTCTGAATACATTGTCTCATTAATGACTGAACAATTCGAAAGACGGTTTCTAAAGGACATGACCTTCAGTCACTGACTTTTCACCAGCAGTCCAGCAACACTGGAGTATTAACAACAATTTTAAATGAAAGATTCAGAAAGGGGGGAAAAACGCATAGCTCCAGACTGCAGCAAGAGACCATGCTGACTACAAACCTGACCTTCTGCACCATGTCAGTTAACAAGAACACACAACTCCAAGCAGTTGCTTGTTATTTGCCTGGTGCTTTGATGTGAATGACTTGACAGCTGTAGAAGTTCGTAAAATCCTTGGCACTCTAAGCCTCCAACTCCCAGCACAAAAAGAAAGAAAAAATATCTCCATCCAACCCAAGAGCCAATCCATATGGAAACAGGTCACTTCACTAGCCCAAAGGGCTCTTTTAATAAGAAAGAAACCAAAACAATTTATTATTTGCTAAAAACCCTAAAGGTCTAAAAATATTTTACACAAGCTTTTCAAAGCAATCTATGTGGGACTTCTCCAGGTTGTCTTAATTCAACAAGAAAACTGAACCTGCCCCATAGAAATAAAGAAGGGTCAACCAAGAATCATGGATATTAAGGGGAGCGTATTTATCTAGAAAGACTGGCTTAAACATTAAAAGAAAGAAACCACTGCTGGGCGAGAAGGCTCCTATATTGGCCATAGGTCACTGAGAGTTCAAGAAGTATCAAAGGTGTATAGTTAACAAGCCATTTGCTCATCATGAGCACTACCAACAAATAATGAACAGTGCCTGTAAAATGACAGTGCCTCTTTACCCGCCGAGTAAGAGGCAGAAAAGTTCAATGTTGCCTTCATTTCTAATGTAACTTCCAACTGACTAAGCTAAACCTGCTCTGTCCTGCTTTGCCTTTTCTATCACTGGCTTTTAACTGGAGACAGAATACCAGAAACCAAGAGGGTCCTCAACATGGTTAAAACTTGGTCACTTTACACTTGGACCAAAACTACCATCTCATTTCATGCCACTCCCTGAAAAAACATTGCATTCAACATCTCACAACCACGTCAGAATGATGTCTTATTATTTCTTTGTCTACTCCTGTCAGCCCTCCTATTATGCATCTGGGTTGACTTGGATAATCCCCCACACAAAATACACTTTCACTCTCTCAGTTAGCATCTTGGAAGCTATTACTAGGAATCTAAAATTTCTATTAGAAAAGCACGTTCCTGAAATTAAAACTCTACAGTAAAAGGACACATTTAAGCAATGTTTCTTTTCATTTCATAACTCCCAAGAAACCTCACATTTATTCTGAACAAACTAACTTCTCTACTTAAACAGCAAATTAATATACAGTATAAGAAAATATTTCCATTAAAAAGTACAACTCAAGACCTGTCCCAAAAATCCTTTCTTCTGCAGAAAAAGAATTCAACAGCTCATGAAAAAACATTATTTATCTATTAAATATAGGATAAGTTACCTGACAGCTTTAATTCCTCTATTTCAATCACTGAACGGTTTTCACCAAAATGCTGACTAAGCAGATTTTGTAGATCCGCAGGGACACCAGGTTTTGGAGTGGATTTTTCCAGAATATCAGAAATTTTCTTCTATAAAATCAAGTAAAATGGGTAAGTATGGCATTTCTTTAATTTCTGCTCTTCAGCTAGCTAACAACATTGTAAATATATGTTCCTCCATTAACTCATACCGTTATATTGGCTTAATTAAAGCTTAATTAGAAAAACATCTTACAATGGGACGAGATTCCCATCACCTTTAGTGGGAAAGCAGACTTCAGACACAAGTTCAGATACTTCAGTGAGATGGTCTGTGAGCCCCAAAACAAACAAAAAAATCTTCTGCACTCACCTGAAATGCTGCCATAACCAAAACATAACTGAAAGCTGGTTTTATGAGTTTTGTTATTGTTACACTTAAGTACCAGTTTGAAAATTCAGGGGTGTTTTCATAACTTGTTCTAATTTATTATTCTTAAAGCATAACAACAGCAATCAAGTGGCTATATAGATCTTGGTTATATTTTGATTAAAACAGGGTAACTATCTATCTATTTTGGAAGGAAAGATGGTCAGTTATGTTCACAGAATACCATGCAAGTGTGATGAAAATGAGTTAAAAGCTCACAAAACCAGGAGTCAAGCAGAAAGAGTTCAGCAGCTGCTTTGTTCTTCCAAAATGTAATTTTTTTTAAAGCAAACTACTCATTTTTAGAGCCTGGACATGACTTCATAATGATTGTGTTTTACACCTTAGGAATGTTAGCAAGTAACAGGTCTGAATTTTCACTGAAGTGAAAGTGTTGCTGTATTTTTCCCCATAATTAAATAGGTTATGGAGGTAGAACAGCCCAGGGTTCCTGTTATCCAAATGATCTGCCAACATTTAAGAAAACAGCAGATTTTCAAGGATAGAGCCAGCCCCGAGACAGCAGCAAGAATGTGAAGCCTCTCTTGTTCTCACTGAGAAAGGCCAGCACAAGGTTTCTCAGCTGCGTAAACCAAACTGAACTTGCCATCATGAGGACACATGGCAGCATCAGCCTAGAAGTGAAAAGGAGCAGGAAAGTGTGGTTAGGACGGAGCAATAGAGTACGCATCTGTGAGGCAAAGTGAGATTTCACGGAGAGATGAGGTGGGCCTGGAAGCATTTTTGGCAGCTTTGGAGGGGTGGTGGGTACCTTCAGTGCAAGTTCAGCAGGCTAAGGTCTGAGGCAGCAAAGATCAATGGAAATTTTGAAGAGAGCTGTAGCAGGAATTTTAATGTAGGGGACAGATCATCTTCCATCTCTCTTTCCCTCACTCCATCCCAGCACACACTCCCTCTTTCTCTTCCATTCCCCACCACTCCGTCTCTCCCTCTTGCCCAGTGCACCCCAAATACTCCCATAATGGCAGCATAAGGGGCAGAAGGCTGTACAGCCATACAGGGGCTGCTGGAGCCACTCCACCCCACAGCAAAGGCAAAGCAGGCAGCTGCCTCTCCTAGCCGTCTGCCATTTTGGCTACTGCCTGTTTCACCTCTGCTAAAAGCCAGCTGTGTGTTTGCAAGACTCCAGCTGAATCTTTGACAGCGGGATACATGGAGATGAAGTACTTATGCCTTCCTCTCAGTCTACATTTGGCCTGGTGAAAGGCACTCTGCAGTCCCTGGAAGACTTTCCAGTGGACATCTGGCTGTTTGGCAGTTTTTGCGGTGCCTGAATCTGCAGCATTCCTTCCCAAGTTTCACCCTCATTTGGCACCATTGTATTTTTCTGCCATGCAACAACTGTCTTCCCAAAGAATGACCAAAGGCCATCTGCAGCGCACACAGCCTTTGTGTGAGGCCCACAACTAAAGCTCTTTGTTGTTCTTCCTATCAACCACGAAAGCTCTTCTCCAGCCCCAGCCCCACAACCTGCCTCTTAAGTGACTCACATTTGGGAACCTGTGATTTAGCAGACAGCAAGACAGAAGTATCAGGTTCATTTTACTTGGTAATCCAGCTTCAGGTGCTGTTCCACAGGACCATTACATCATTCGTTGGGCCACTCAATTCCTTCAGGAAAATTATGACACTCTTGAGGGGAGAAGTCTGATACTGACGAGAAATTCCGTAAGAGCAAGAGCAAGGCCACCTGAGCAAACTCTCATCCTTCAAGAAGAGCTGTGGGGATACGTTCCTCATGCAGGAAGTTTTATTATTTTTCTTCCAATTCATTCCAGATGCTTAAAAGCAAAGGGTTTCGCCCCCCTTTTCCTTATTTTTGGAGAGAGCACTTTGTTTGGAACCCACATATCAACCTGATAAATACTTCCTGATGGATTTTTTGACAGGCAGTGTGTGTCAACTTAGTGGCCTAGCTCCACTGAAACCAAAGGGGTAACTGAGCGCCTGTTGTTTGCCTGAGAATAGGGTCTTTCTCTCAGGTATAGTTCACCAATCTCTGTGGTGGGATGCTTTCGATCTGGCAGCAGTGGAACAAGTACCACGGTGCCTTCTGCCAGAGCTGCATTTAAAGCTAAATCCCACTCTTCCCTCTTCCCATTCCCTGGATGATTAAGAGGCCTGACATAATACAAAAAGGCCACCTCTCAGCCTTATGAGAGAGCCAACTATTTACAGTCTGTCCTGAAAGACAATTAACTTGCCTGGTGCCATATAATTTCCATCTAGACTACAGAGTGTGTTTGTTGTTGAGGGTAAAGATGGAGCATGGCCAGAGGGACAATACAGAGTACTTATTTATATACTTATGCTATGAGGAGAAGAATGAACAAGGACAGTTCTTGGCTCAAAAGACGTAACAGCAGCTGGAACCTGACCACACTGCTGAAATGGGGCAAATTCTGCAGCAACTGAAATTCTGAAATTCCACCTTTCTTTGATGCAGCTACATTTTCCTGGTCTGCAACACTTGCAAGTGGGGTGTAGACATATACAACCCTTGAGCAGAGTATCAACACAATGCCACAGTTCAGGTTGGGAATAGGTATTTTGAGCGAAGTCAAAAAAGTAGGAATTTCTATCCTCTAAAAGAGGCTGCAACATTAGGACCACGTTACTTCTCATTGTCACAGAGTTGTCCCAATTCTGAATCTTGTAATAGCACATACACCCACTGCCCAGTCCCCAAACACGCTCTAGGAGATTCATACCTTCTTTCTCTTCTTTGCCTTTACAGTGCTCTCTTGTTTTTCTTCAGGCTGACTTAGAAAACACTCTGTAGGCTGTAAAGCACATGGTAAAAAAAAAAAAAAAAAGTAGTAAGAAAAAAGATACAAAATCAGCTATCTGATCACCTGGGGGAAAAAAGTCACCAAAGGGAGGTAAGAGGGGATACATAAAGTATAAAGCTGGGTTAGGGAAAACCAGACAAAACCAAGCTTCCCCGCTGCAGAAGGGATCAAATTCTTACAGTTACATATATCTGGAGTAATTTTGGAATTGAGATCTATGTTGCTTTAAGCAAGAAGGGAATAAAAGGACAGAAAATTGAAACATACAGGTTGTAGTCACAATTCCATAAAATGGTGACGAGCAGGTTTTCATACATTAAAAACAATCAAGATGAAAAAATGAACAAAATCTTTCACAAACTTTATATTTTTAGTCTATATTATTGCATGTGATTTTTTTATCTTAAACTTTGTCAATAGTGCACTAAAATAACTGGGTCTAAGGTAAAAGATACCACTGAACTGGGCAAGAATAATTGGAAACAATCATGCTCTGGATTTCCTTTTGCATTTGTAATGCAAAAATTAGGAAAACACATTTTGAATTTGTTCTGCCCCATTCTTGCTTTGTCTCCTCATAGCAGACAGGGTCAAATACACACAAGAAAAATACATGGTTAATTTCAGAATAATCTTCATCCAACACGTGTTGCTATTATTAACCCTCTTTTGTGCCTGAGTGAGCAGGCTGAATTGGTTCATTTGTACCAAAGCCCCTGTTCACGTAAACCAGGGTTAGGATTTGTCCTTAGCCACCTAAAATTGTCCAAAACAGAGGAATAGAGGCACAGGCTTTCCTTGTTTTGAGCATAGCAATTCTCTTTTCTTTTGCATTCTTAGGGACTTCCACTTCATGGAAATGCAAATTAATCTACATAAATGGGCTTTAGAGCTTAGTAAGTGACTTGACGAAGAGCAATGGGAAAACAGGCTGAGCTGCAGGAAAAAGCTCCTTGATACTAGGATGCATTTGGCTGGAAAAATTTGCTCCTGTGAGAAACCATGGAAAAGCCTCAACACATGGAGTGGTAAAATCTCAGGAACAGCAAATCCAGCGGTGGTCCCTGGAGAAAGCCTGGAAGAAAAGTATCAGCAAGAAAGGGAGCCCAGTCGAAAGCCAGAGAAGCTCCTTCTTTGTTCCCTTGTGAGGGCAGCTTCAACAGGGCCAAGAGGGCCAAAAGAAAGCTAACAGAAGTTCAGAGTATCTGAGCCCTCCTTGCACTGCTCTTGCGCTCCCTCCCCTTAACAGGAGGATACTTCATGACAGCCAGTACTACATGACCCTCCCCAGCACATTTGTGCCTTTCCAAGCCCACTCTCATATCCTTATCAGAAGCATTTTGCAGAGTTTAATTGTTCATATTATTATATTTCCCTTTTTCTCCCCACTCCCCTAGCTAATATGTAGCTACATATTTAGCTACAAAAACCCACAAACAAATGACCTATTGCTTTCTCCTGCTTTCTGTGCTGTGATGCAACCACAGCCATAGCTCTTGCAAAGGCAGTAGTTCTGTATAGAAGTGGCCCTGAAACTGATTGAGGTTTGAAATGATCCTGAGCAACTACCAGAGAAGATTTGGCTGGGGACTAGCTACAGCCAGCAAAGCACTCTAGAACTAGGGATGGAATATAACGCAGCCTGGGTCAATACCCACGCATGAGAAGTTGTGATAGGGGCTGTACCTTGCCTCAGCAACAGAGATCTGTCCCTCTAATTTTCTCAGGTATAAATAGGTTTTATTTTCACTAGAAATCAAGGGAATGACTGCAAGTAGAAACTAACTTCAGCTAACAAATTTGTTCCAGGGTTAACATAAGCTTTTTGTTTTTATTTGTGGTTTGTTTCTTTTTTTAAAATCTCTGTCCTGACTCCAATTCAAGTGCTTTTAAAACACCACCATACATTTCTTCATTCCTATCCTTACCATTAGCATTCCCAGACATACTGAAACAGACCTACCATCTGCCTTCAGTTCCTACTCTACCCTTACACATCCCAGCTGTCCACAGATACTCGAAGACCACTTACCACATGCTTTAATCATAAATTCCATGTTCAACATTGTATTTTATGCAGAGAACAAGCCTTTGGATTGATTTAGTCAAGGGATACTACCAAGCAATCAAAAAGCCAGAAAGAGGCAAACCTGAATCTCTTCCCCACACTAGAATATGGTGGTTCTCTATCCTAGAACGTGCTACCATTCTTTCAGCATATCAAAAAATGCCACTCATTCACTTCAGGCCCATTTCTCCCTTCGTATACATTATGAACTGTTTCACATAACTCTGCAAAACACTCCCAACTGCATGAGAAAAGAATAAACCGCGCCACAGAGCTGAAAAAATTTCTCCAAGAGAAAGAAAATTTTCTCACTGATAACCCTTCATTCAGATGTTGAAAAGTATCACCAAATGCCATGGCTTCTTTTTTGAACGTAGTATGTAACCCTTTCTTTCAACAGCAACAGAAGTACACAGCAGGCTTGTAGTCAAAGCCTTGCTTCCTCAGAGAAGCATGTTAAGATTCAAAATTATCTCCGTTACAACAGCATATATATATTTAGGAATAGTATAGTATTAGCCCAGCAATAATAAGTCCACTTTATTCAAACATTAAAAAAAATGCCATAACAAAAAGAGAAATTTCATGGTGGTGAATAGCTGTAAACTTACACCTCTGATGACCTGCAGTCTAAAATATCTAGGCATCTGATCTAGACTGAACTTCTGACCCTTATCTAAATGTTAGTTGCCTACCTACATGTGCAATAGCTCTTTGCATGCCAGCCTTAAGGAAAGGTCATTTGCATGTTTTTCTTATGCAAGACACAGAGCAGACAACCTACTGGTTTTTGACATGGCTCCCTTGTGTGCTATGTTTTTATGCTATTTTTACATGGGAGTTCTTAAAATGCAGAAACCAGGAAATTTATGTGGAGACCACTGATTTATGAACTAAAATATCATAAATTCCTTGTTTGTTAATCACAGGCAAAACATAAAGTATTTCCTGCATTATATTTCTAACAATTTTTTTTTCTGTACGTGTTGCCAAGTTACTGGAAATTCAAATGTAGAGTGAAAGCATTCTTGCATGTGTGTGAAAGTTTACATTCTAGGTCAGACATATACTCTGACTTTTGGAGTTGGTGACAAAGTAAACACATCAATGCACCATTGAGATTGGAGGCAAATTCTTCATTTCATTGTAAGCCTAAGGACAGCCTGTAGAGTAGAAACATAAATGTTTGTAATTCTATTTGGCTGTCTCCTGACTGACTTTAAGGTGCCAAGTCCACTGCAGAATAGCTTCCAGCCTGTGAATAAGGCAGAGATGAGTAAAATGGGTTATGTTATATGCACCAGAACAACAAAACTATTAGCTTTCCATAAATACATCTGATTTTGCAAGTATTTTGCTCTAAAGGACATGTAATAACACATCCATGACTTTGATCTCCTGTAAAGTGTTGCTTCCTGGAGTTTCATGGCTAAACATCAAATTACCTGGTTCCAAAATCCAGACTGATATTTTTTTTTATACGACAGGAAGAGCTGTGGCAGGTGTTATGCTACAGCTAAGCAGTTCCAGTCCACCTTGGCAGGATAACCTGTGTTTGTTACCCTTTTTAATGTTCTCATAGAAAAAGCAAAGCAACCCCTCCAAACAAACTGTCTTAACTTAGTTCTAAATCCTTAAGTGAAGATAACGGCGATAAGAAACTGCTCCATAAGCATCCTTGATGTAGCCCTCGGCAGAGGATGTACAAAGGCAATACGGCTTTCTCCTGTATTGCTCGCTCCTCTCCTCCCTAATCAAAACATGGAACGAGTTCAGATATTTGGCTCGCTTCACCTTTGGTCTCCTTGGAAAGACACCCAAAAGCGCAGTAACTGCTACTGTGTTGTTTACACTTCTCTGTTACTAAAAAAGAACAACCCTGCAAATGGTCTTCACTTCGGCAACTGCCTAGGCATCATACAGCGAACTTACTATTGACTTAGGGCTCAAAATTAATATCCATAACTGCAAGGAGAGATAACTTCCAATGTCATTTCAGCTCTTTGACAGCTATTCAGCTGATTCTCCTTTAGGGTATCAGGAAGGCAGAAGAAATTTACTTTCAAACAAGAGACTTCTTAAAATCAGGTGACCTCTAGATGACTCTTGTTTGCTCAAGTTGTGGTGATGCTATCTGTCATAGATTTTGCTACCTTTTCCTTGGCATACTCCACGTAATGCAGACAGCACAGTTCCTACTGGTTTTAAAGGAAGCTTTTAGTAGTGCAAGGCTATGAAAACATCAGTCCATGTAGACCTAAATTCTTCTTCACTTGGACCTTGCACTGGGCATGTGCTTGGGCAGAGATGCTGTAGAATATTTAAATATACCTTTCAAGACCTTGTGTGTGCAGGGAAAGGGAAACGATGAGAGGGGAGGACACTCAGTAGCACCATCCAGGCTTTTATCACCAGACCGCAGGATCTTTGCAGGAGCCAGGCCTAGCAATCTCAACTCACATGAAACAGGAGTGAAGTTATTATTGAAATGTACTAGAATGTGATCACTTCCAAATAAGACAAAATAATTTAATAAAATAATCTTATTACATTAACAGATCAGACAACGAGTGAAAGAAAGCATGCCTTTACTGAACGAAAGGGGACTATGTTTCCCTATGCATTATCATCTCTGTGCTCTACATAGCTAAATTTACAAACCTGCTTTCTTTTCTTTGTCACAGCAGGTTTGGAATCTGAACCTTGATGTGTTGCTGTCCCGTTATCGCTTGCTTTCTCAATAGCTTCATCATCTGAAGGATCTAATGAGAAAAAAGAAAGGTTTTTGTTACTGTTTTTCAAATCCATCTCCTATTTTTGCATTCAAAAATTGGGATAAAATCTTCAGCTGAAAGCTTGTCACAATACTACAATCTCAAGACTGGCAATAAGTATAGCTGTAATAGAATTTTTTATCATTTTAGAACACTGGTATTTGAAATTTATTCTAAGAAAAGCCCTGGGTTTCCTCTCCTCTTCATAGCATTCCATCTGGCAGGCAATATATTTCTCTGTCTTTGTGGAATGCTACACAGTTGGTGCCAGCTGCAGCATCACAGGTAGAAGAAATATCTAATCTTTCCAAAACCTCCCTTGAATTAAGCTAAGCAGTGAACAACGGAAGATGATATTTTTGATAAACTACATCTCAAGTTGCATGACATCTCTCTGCAGTATTTCAGAACAAGTAAAACATAATCTTGGATCCACAGCACTGCATTCACCATATATAATTACAGACCTATCTCATTAGACCCTAAAACAAGCAATAGCACTTGTACTGAAGACTAATGGCACTATGGTTCATAGGATCACTGTGAAAATACATCTTTCTTGCTAAGTTTGCTGACGCTTCTTACAGAATAAGTCACCTCCTCCTACTAAAACAAGACTTGCAGATGAAGGAAGAAAAAAAATAAATCAAACCAAACACACATAAAAATGCACACAAAACCACCTCAGCATCCATATAAAAGCCCCAAATGCCTTCCTGACACCAATTACCTACAAAAGGAGAAATTACAAGATTGGTATAATGTCCTATTGTATAAAAATATATGCAGACATTTTCTGCAAGTACATTTTAATTGTGTCTCTTACTTCAGTAATAATTACGCAAAGGCACGATTCCCACAGTTTAAGCAGAATGTCCACAAGACTAAGAAAGGCTTATGTTTTGAAAGAAAACTATTTAAATTAGATGTTTCTACTCATTATCTTCTTCATCTATTATCTACAGAGAGACTGTGGGGGAAAAAATATCCACAGCACCAGTTACCCCTAATACTGCTATGTTAGTGCTCAAGGTGCTGTATTCAAACACAGGAGTTTCTGCTGGGGACTGAATTACTTCGATAATCATTGCCAGAAGCATTATCATCCATCGAACTGAATAATTAGAACTGAATAATTCCATTTCTGTATCTGGAATATTTCCACCCAACAGATACTTGGTCATTGTTGCAATCTCCTGTATTCTGAAACTGTAAATTGACAGCTTCAAGATTAAGTTATTTATTTTGAGTGAAGAGGAACAGTACTTCTTAAGCATCACCCCAAGTAGGGACAATATAAATACATCTATGTAATCTTTAAAAGTAAAAGGATGTAAAGGGGGAAAAGGAATGTTTATCCATCCACAAATCCAACATTATATATTATAGGGCAATAAGGCAGTGGCTTTGAAAATCCTAATACGACAGAATGGGTGACAAAATGGGTACCTATTGGAAAGATACCGTCTTGTAACTTCCACTCCTTTTCCCACTTTGAAAAGCTTGTGTAACAGTCAGCATCCTAAAGTTGGGTCATGACAGCCGTTAAGAGTTCAAAAAAGTTCGGGAAGTTGAAAGCTAGCAAGTGAAGAAAATCAGTGAATATTTTAGCAGGCTGGATGTCGTTTGTCATGAAATCTTACTTGATATAGATTAGATTCTTGTCAAACCGCAAGAGCTTTAGAAACAGAGCAGCAACGGAGAAGAGAATTTATTTTCTGTCAAGTACAACTAAGAGACTCCTAAATGAAGGATAAACACGTTAATGAACTTATTTCAGATTAAAATGAGTGCCATGGAAGAAACGGCAGTGCTTGTTTGCATCTCAACGCAGAGTGAGACATATTCTGAAATCTCAAATGGGAATACACCAAGAAAAGCCCCCGCTTTCCTGATCTGGAGCAAATGCACAAATGCGTGCTCAGCTGGCCTATTTGCTTCCTTCTCTTTGCAGACACAGCAGCTGAATGGCCTGTGGCCACATGAGTGCTAGATCCCATGTGTGGTGGGTGGCAGGTGGCAGGGGAAGAGCAGGGATGTCACTCCTGGCAGCCCTTTATCACAGGCTAGCTGTAACATTAAGCTGCCCCTTAAGCTGGTGCTAAGTCAACCTCAGAGGACACTACGTCGCCGTCCATTCGGGGATCTCTTCTCAAAGGGCATAAGCAAGGGAGGTGACAAGTCTAAATCTCCAGCTTACTTGTACAGTAGGAAATATATGGCACTGATCTCCATGAGCTGCCCTCATGAGCTTTTGAGAGACAAACTGAGACCTACTGACTCTTCTTCTGAGCTGCCATTTGGATCATGAGCAGGAAGAATGAGCAGCCATCCCCAGTATGACTGCCACTGTTACTGTCCCAAGAGTGTTCATCAGACATTAGCTGAAGGTGAAAAGTTTTTTGGGGAAAGTTTATTGGCTACCAGGAGTAAAAGGATAGAGTATTCCAAAGCCTACTTCTTTTTTTTTTTCTTTTTTTTTTTTTTTACCCTCATCAATGGAGATATAGGTTTATTTTACTACAAATTTATTATTAATGCACAAAAAAATATATCTAGTCCTGTACAGCCTAACACATGGCAGTAGATGAACAGGGGAAGAGAGAAAGCTGAAGGTCTGCGAGACTAACAAATTTCTTCCTTATATTACAGCTCAAATATCTGTCAATCTACTGAGTTCTTCCCTTCTGTTCTCTTGAGGATGTTCAAGTGCTCCTGCACCATATGCCTGCCCCTGCACACCAACAGCTCCTTCCCTGGCCTATTCCTCTCCAAAGTCACTGACCACTTATGTCCTCAGGCCACTTTGGAATCTCAGATATAATGAGAACTAATCTCCTCTTTGTCCCTCTTGCTTACAGTCCTTGAGCCCCAAACACCCATTCCAGAGTTACATGTGCATGTCTCACTGAACTGAATTGCTCCTTCTCAGTGTACTTACTTCACATTGGAAATACATGAGAATTACATAAAATAGATTCAGGGGAAGCTGCCTTCCTTCTTAAATCCCACTTGGTGTGCTCTGAAAGGCAAACAGGAGTCATCTAAGTTTTAAATAACCTCTTCTCTTTCTCATAACTAAAAGATATACTGCTAGCAATAGCAATCTAAATCTGTACAAATGGTTTCCATGATCTGAAATAGCCTGACAAACAATGTACCACCTGTTCACTGCCCATCTGAGTTTCGGACTGCACTTTGTGATGCAACGTTCTCTGCTTTCAGCAAGAAGCGAGAGAAGAGGGAACCAATGTCCAGCCCCAGACTCAACAAACATCTGTGAAAACAGATCAAATTTGAGCATCTTTCTGCAGTACCTGAGTATCTTTATTTCATACAACAGGAGAACCTTTTATGTCTTCCAGAAACCGTCACTCACATCCCAGTTGAGACAGCAGCTAGTTTTGAGCTGTGATTGTTTGTGACACCATGTCAGCTCCTGTGTTGACAAACATGTTTTGTTGTGGGCATCAAAGTACCACAGGCCAGACTGCCAACCATGTTCACATTAAACAGCGTACCTTCCTCTGCAAATAGTTACCTTGATGTCAGGGCGGTTATTCACAAAATAAATCATAACTCAATACGAATAAATATAGAAGCACCCAGCTCACAGATTGCAAACATGTCTGTATCAGAGCAGCACTGCTTGTCCTGCTTTGAGGTGTGAAGCTGCCAGAACAGGTGAGAGCACAAATCCTTCCTTAAGAACAAGTTGGCGCAAATACAGAACCTAATTGATTAATACAATGTTGACTTCCATTTCCCTTGCGGTGCCAATGAGCAGGCAGGCAGGCGCTGACGGAATACACTGCTGAAGGGGTGATGTTGTTCAGGGCAATCCTCTACATCTGCTTTCCTGCGACATACGGACCTTCCACAACCACAAGGTCATCAAAGACATCTAAACGGTCATGTAATGCTCTCAATATAGATAAATAAATGTGAATTCCACAGCTCTTCTTTTTTTTCCCCTTTGGTATTACATCAGTGGCATGGCACATACTAACAGGCTTCCCAGTCATTACGTATTTATTTTGATTTTATTTTGAACCATGCTGAAATAGAAAAAGTCATTTATGCTTAACACACACACATACATGAATTAGACTTTCTTATTTATGATATTGATCACTATTTAAAATCATTCAGTGCAATGGTTTCTAGCTTCTTTCAAATTTAATATTGATATGTACACATACGTCTAGGTACATCAATGTGTATACTAAATATATACATATACACACCTATATTAATAGATACAAACGTGCATGTTTACATACATGCAAATAAATAAATAAGCACACAGATATTTAGATAATTTAACAGGTTCCCTTTAATCATCACATTTATTAACTAATATATTCACAAAGAATACACATTTGCTTGGTTATTTACACCAGTATTTTTAAAGGCAGACAAGACTTCAGTGATATAGGAGGTAATGACACGTGCTTTGCTGTGAATGCAATTTGATCGTACAAAATACCTATTATGTACACATTTGTGTTTGCTTGGCTGATTCACCAATACTAAGATTTCTCACTTTCACATGCCACTTTTCTACTCTAAAGTGATTAATAAAGGAGTTATAGTGACCACTACATAAATAATTAATTCTTTTAAGGACTGAGGCTGACTGAGAAAGTTAAACTATTGTAAGGCAGCACACCTCTGAATGCCCCAAAATAAAGAAAAAGTTACAACTGAAAAGGAACAGAAAATAATCTTAAAATTCTTTGGAAAATGCAACTTGTGGTTCTAGCCAGCCTATGACTGAAATAAAGACAAAGGAAGCTCACAGAAATGACAGCAGCTATGGGAAGTTGCTCACAGCAAGAGAAGATTAAGAGAACAGAAGGATTTTTTTTGAGAAAGGAAGGAGGCATGCTGCTTACAACTCCTCATAATATAGGAACAATGGACACGTCATTAAAAAGAAAGCTCAGGGCAGAAAAACATTCTTTTGCATACATACCCAATGACAACTGAGGGAATAATTTCCACTAGGTTTTTGTTTTTAGCTGGAAGCTAAGTGAGATCAGATATCTATTTGCTATCCAGAAGATGCCAGTAACACAGGCCAGTAGAGGGCAAGTTCATTTCTTACTGTTAAAGTAATGCCTGTGATGGCATTTTGAGAGAATCTGCCTTATGTGTTCACGAGGGAGACTCCCTCAACTTTTATTTGACATGTCTGGTACTGCCCACAGTCAGAGGCACACTCCTGGTTAGAAGAGTCCCTGGGTCTGAAGAGAAATCCCTGCTTTATCCCTTACGCTCCCAGCACTGATACGTATTAGTACTAAACTAGAATTACTTACATGAAAAAGTTTGTATGTAATTTTTTTATTGTCAACTTTATTGCCTCCCCCTCTTTCACCCTCCCCCACTGACTTCCATCCTCCTCTGACTTTTCTAAATTGCCTCATATCTGAAAGCAGACTTTAAATAGGGCCTGTGTTTTCTGATTTTTAACAAAAAGCCCCATATGCTGTGGAAATAGCTTTTACATTTGCTATGCTCTCTTTCTAGTTTCAGTTATGTTACAGGAAAGTATGTGCTTGTCATTACTCTGTAGGTGGGCACAGTTCATTCAATTTGGGCATGCTATGATGGATTAAATTCAGGCTGCTTTGCAGGCTGTTTTTATTTATTGGTTGATTAAACAGTACTGATCTGTGTTAGTTAATCTGGGGGAAAAATATTTCTCATGGCTCCCAGCTTTAAATTCAGCAGACTGAAAAATATTTGATGCTGAGTAAAATGCCAAGTGTGTTGGGCACATATCTAGTTTTTTCTTAATTGCCATTCAAGATTCCTTTTCTTTGGGAGGAAGGGAAAAGAGAGGCAGATAGGAGGTCAAGGAAAAGAACAAAATTCAAGTCTGAGACTTCCTTATTATTCTCATAGTTTTGTCATTAAAAAAATGGCCTAAATCTTCAGTGAATCAGATTAAGTAACCTTAATGTCAATGCACTACTACGATTTTTTTCTCATTGCATCTCCCCTGCATGTCTCATCAGGTACACACAGCACAAGGTCAATTAATTTTCTGTAAAATGTAAAAGCTGTCAGCAAAATTGGCTCACAGGTCCCTGTTCACCCTTGCTCAGTTGAGAGGCCTCCTCTTGCCACCACAGTTGTGCTGATCACAGCAACCGGGCTACAAGTGGTGATGACAGTATTTTAACATACCACTATGGTATCATTCCTCAAGGCAGCAGGAAACACAAAGCTCAGGCAGGTCCTGCCATGCTGCCCACCAGTATCCAAAGGAACAGATGAGGTCTTTTAAATAAAACCAGCCTGTCTGGCAGGCCGATTAACTAAGAAAAAAGGATTAACATCAAATATTTTAAAGCATTCCAAGCTCAGCTACTTCCCTGACAAAAGGAAAGGGATAAAGAGACAAGGAGAGGCCATCGGAAGGGATGGAAAGGTGCCACATAGAATCATAAAATGGTTTAGGTTGGAAGGGACCTTAAAGATCATCTAGTTCCAACCCCCCTGCCATGGGAAGGGACACCTCCCACTAGACCAGGTTACTCAAAGCCCCATCCAGCCTGGCCTTGAACACTTCCAGGGATGGGGCATCCACAACCTCTTTGGGCAATTTGCTCCAGTGCCTCACCACCCTCACAGTGAAAATTTTTTTCCTAATATCTATTCTAAATCTACCCTCTTTCAGTTTGAAGCCATTACCCCTCATCCTGTCACTACATGCCCTTGTACAAAGTCCCTCTCCAGCCTTCTCATAGGCCCCCTTCAGATACTGGAAGGCCGCTATAAGGTCTCCCTGAAGTCTTCTCTTCTCCAGGCTGAACAAACCCAACACTCTCAGCCTGTCTTCATAGGAGGTGCTCCATCCCTCTGATCATCCATCCTCTGGACATAGCAGTGGGAGAAACAGGTATGGAAGCCAGTGGTGCACAGCAGCAATAGGTAAGCAGCAGTTCAAACTACCTCCTGGACAGATCCCGAATTACTCAGCTGCGCAACACCAGCACTGCTGATGCCGAAAGGAGGATCTCTTTCATGTCTACCAGGACAATCCTCTCTAAGTTCCCTCTTTGTAACCAATGGACAGCTTTGAATTTTCCTCTTGAGAAGCCTAATAATAGCTCAGATACACCAGAGCCCAAGGTGTAAAGCCAGCTGGCCAAGCAATAGCTCCCCTCTTTTGGGGACCTCCAGACCAGCCACATGGAATGGCTAAGAATGCAAATTTTTTATTAATATGGTTCTTCAGACCAGTTGCTGGCTATTTATCATGATGATACTTCAGAAATTGCTAGTAAATGAGATAAAACATTAGTTATAAAAGTAATCTGTCCTTGCGGAAGATCACCACATAATCATTGCATCAAACAGTGCCAGTACCCTCTTTATTTCTCAAATTGCTCTGACTAAATTAGAAAAGGTCTGCTGGCACATCCAGAAAGATAAATAGTTCTCCCCATCATGGGCACACATCATCTGCAGTGTCACAACTAAGAAATCCAGATAACAGATTTAAAAAAAAAAAATCATAAGGATTAGCTAAATCATTTTAAACAGTATAGTAAACCAAGATTTATTCTTGGAAATCAGTAAGAGAACACATACGCTGACAGGAAATGAAAAATTAATATTTAACTGTATCAAAAGACATAATATTACAGCTCAGTGGAAATCTTTGATGCAAGGAAGAATGACAACATGGCCAAGCAGAGTGCCATTTCAAAAATTAATGAAGATTTTTTTTTTTTCCCCTTCATTTTAGTATTTGCAACTCCAGTTTTGAAACACTGACAAAGTTTTCATACATCTCTCACTAGGGTCACGAATGAAATGAAGTGCTTTCATTTGTAAGGCCTTAAAATACTTGGGTACTTTGACCATTTGGAACTAAAGAGGAAACACTGTGAATGAACTGGTATCTGTAATTGTTAGTAGAAGGTAAGAAGATGCACGTGAAGCTCTGTTGCAGGTGACCACCAGTTAGTTACCGTCCCTTTGTCGACTTTCCCTGTCAAAGAACAGAGGGGTCCCCCTGCCTGGGCTGAGATAATCTCCATGGTAATTGCGGTGCTGGTGCTCCATCATCCCAAACCACCCACAGTCCCTCGAGGTCTGGGCACTGTCTTCCCTTCCCATCTTTATGAACTAACAACTTTTTTTCCAAAACACACCTATTCCAGCGCGACCATAAATTTCCATATCTGTGAGGATGCCTTGAACTGCAGAATTTACCTGCCAAGATACTTTAAAAAAAGGTACTTTAAAGTGTACTTATGAGGTATACCTGAAGGGCATACAATATGCAACTGAGCAGAAACAGACACAGGCCTATCAAAGAATCAAAAGTGCTTCAATTTTGTCCCATTAGGTATCATCCAGAAGGCATAAACTCCTTCCCACTCCATCCAGCCTAAGCCTGTGCCAAGCCAGAATTTCTTGCAAACAGTTTGTAAGACTTACATGTACTAGTTCCAAACTACTGGCAAGAGCTTGTACTACAAAGACATCATTGTGTTTAATGTTGGTACCATGTACATTTAGAATTTCACTACTTACACAGTGCTAGTATATCACTAAACATTTGTCTATCTGGAGGCAGACTCATTCCTTTTTCGGGTGCCCTCTCCAAAGTCAAACACCAGCATCCTTCATTTGTTATAATATTGACTCCTAACAAATGTTTATTCTTGTTAATGGAGAAGAAACAGGTAAACTGGGAAGAAAGAGGAACTTAGATAAATCCATAGAACTACTTAATGGGTGGGCTCTAACCTAGGTCTGACTATGAGCAAGTTTTGCCCAGGAATGTAGCGTGGTCCCAGATGTGATGTCTCCCTTAATAGTGCAGAAGATTCATATTTTCTACCGTTCTCTCACTATCTTGGGAAGCAGCTGCGGATCACAGCTGTAGTTCTTGTTGTGAAGATAACACACAGAGTCTGGCTGACCCTGTGGACTTCAAGCCAATAGATCATGATAAAATTATGCAGTGGAACTTGCCAAAAATAGTAGGCTTCAATTAAAAAAAACATATAGCACACTTTGCAAAAACTTAACAGCCCAGATTACTGTTCATAGATACACATTGCCACTTGACTGACCACTGATATCATTCACGCCTTTTTGGCTCACGCGTATTTTGCAGACATACACATCTATAGTATGAGGTCCTGATGTTTTCTCAGATTTTCCCTGAATATTGAAATTTGCAAGAATGCAAGGGTTGAATTTGACATCCTATCACTGCCTTGCACAAGGAATAACGGCATCACTAAGATGATAAGGAAGAACTCAACATTCGTTTAGTCAGTGTAGTTTTAAAACTCATGGTAAGCAAAGGGCAAACACAAAGATTTGACATAGCACACACAGAGATACATGTCACCAAGAACAAATATATCCCACTGAAGAACAATACTGCAAACAAGCTTTTATCCCAACTCTCCTACATGTCTTAACACAGAACCTGAGATGACACTTTGAGTTGCTCAGATTTCTGCAGCTTTTTTTATTCAGAAGTCTTCATATGGCATAGCAGTGTCAGGTCCCCGTTTGACAGAGTATCAGGTTGACCCATATCAAGTTAGACTCTCCTTCAGGTTAAGAACAAAATACCCAGACATGTTGCCACACAGAGTTAGAGTCGCAAATTCCCCGGATTATAAAACATCTGTTGAAAAGCAGCTCTCTATCTAAGGCCCAAGGGTTATGTTCCTATGCCTCTTACTCTCTTACTTCCTCCTCTGCATATACTACACATTTCTCGGCAGTTTGGTCTCTGATATTGCAAGTTTTACTGCCCTTTCAAGCTACCCTAGCATCTCAAATTTATGCAGTACCAGAACATACATTTGTAGATTTAACCTGCTTTTCCAAAAAGTCTTACTATAAGAGCAAGTGAATGGAAGGATCACCTCTTATAGACAGAAGCTTTTAGGGAAATACTAAACACTCTGCTTCTGAGAAATACTAAACTCTCTGTTTCTGAGAGGAGGCAAGGCGACAGGCTCTTCATCTATGTCAGTGCTCTCCTTTTTAAGACTAGCAATCACAATGCAGTCTCTCATCTGTATAGGCCTTTCGTGAACTGGCACGCGGCTCATTTATCTAAATGATCAAATAAAGCACATTATGACTCGATCAGTGGCAACTGTCACAAAAATAGAGCTCATACCTACGTTCATTTGCTGCAAGCAGATGGTTGATTGCTTTTCTGTCCTTTTATGTTGCAGTCCTGTTCCCTTAGATCCTCTCTTTGTAGAGAGTGACATGCTGGGAGGTCAGTTTTCTGACAAGGTCATCTGCCTCGAGAGTATGAAGAGAACTGCATGGAAAGTGGGTTGGGCTATATTTAGAGTTTGGTCCAACTCCGTGCCAAGGTCCCCCCGCTGTCTCTCTCTTGCAGCACCGTCTCAGGTCTATTCTTGCAGATTCTCAGCCCACACACAGAACGCACGAGGAGAGGAAAGTCGTTCTGAGCTACTACTGGATCGAGGTTTTTGCAATTTGCTGAAAACAAGCAGATCAGGAGCTCAGATGAAGACTCCTTAAATCCCTCACTCTTCTAATATTTATTTTTCTTTATTCAAGTGGATTTTCCCTTTTCAAGTGAATAAGGAGAGGAAACTGCCTGGGATACAGCAAAAATAGTCTCCTGAGCTAAGGTAAGCTTGCTTCATTTCTGTGCTGTCATCATAATTAGAGAGCAATTGACGATGACTTGGATCAGATATGCTTTTTCCTGTGAGACCAGATCTGCATGTCAGCACTAAGGGTTTTTTTGGATAATGAAATTCTCAATTTCAAAACATCAATTTTCATTATCACTGCCTAAAGGAAATGGGAAAATAAAAGGATATCAGCACGTGCAATAGGATATACATTGTCTGATTTTACCTGTTTAAATTAATGTAAAAAGCACACAGCTATGCCAATAGACTGTGTAATTCTGAAAGTAAGAGAAAAACAGATGTGTGACTATGTAGATAATGATTACATATACAGAGGTGATTTAAATGTGTTGAGTGATGTTTTATCCACATTGTTTTGTATGGTATGAGAAATTATGGCTTCAAGCTTGCAATATAGGGCTTGCTGCAAATAGCACAGAAATATATGTTAAAAAAAAAAAAGATGAATACATGCTCAAATCCCTTTCCAGTTCCAAAGAAGTTGCTCAGCTTCAGCCAGAGTACAGGCAGGATTAAAGATCATATTGAATTTGGTCTCCTTTCCACTGAATGCTTTACAACGGTCCTGCATTACTTCTCTTTTTAAAACGACATACGGCTGAACAGTTTTCCTCAGCACCATTTTAAACTGTTGTGATTCTTAAGAGGAAAAAAACCTGGACAGCGTACAGCATGGCATGCCTGTCTGTAAGGGGATCCTAACACACTTCAGGTCACACGGACATCATGATACTGTGGTATGGACTACAACATGAGGAGATTGTTATCAAGTAAAGACGCTCTGGAGCCATGGATTTACCACTGGTGCACACACACACAGCTTCCTGCAATGCAAACACACAGGAATGGTAACCTGAAGAAATAGGGTAGAAAGTTCCACTTGACCTGAAGGTCCAAACACGAATACAACAGCACCAAAAAGTTCTTCTTAACAGAAATGCCACATTTAAGTCTCAGCAGAAACATCTGAAGAAAGGCAGGTGGGTTCTAGATTAACAGTAAGCAACTCACTGGGAGTTCATCTAAGCCATGACAACTGCATGAATTCCTGCACTTAGTTCAGGTCATCTTTTCTTAACATATCTGCTGGTTAAACAATGCCATACATCAGGTTGAAAAAGTAAAAAATTACACGGCGGCAAAAGTCTTACCTGCTGAAGATGCTTCTCATTTTGGTTACTCTCAATTCTGTCTAAGATCACCCCATCTTCCTTTCCTTCTGATTTTTATTTGGTAATTTATGCTCAGAGTCATGAGTATTAAGTTTATCCATTTCCCAGATAATACATTTCTAGCAGTCCTAAGACTCTTCAACAAATAATAATTAAGGCAACTTGCTGTGGAGCCAACTTGTGCTGAGATGTGATAATTCAGATACATCCAGAAGGTTTCTATTGCAAGAACTCAAAGAGGCTGCTATGGGAGGGTTACTTAAGTACTGTGAATGCATTCATCAAGTTCAACAGCAAGTAAAAGGCTTCACAGTTTAAAAGCAACTAGTGCATCCTAAGATTGGCAACAGCCTTTTATAAACAGTTGTTATACACTAATAGAAAAGAAGAGAAACAAAATACATCTTTAAAAATTTTTAAGTGGTCAGGTTATGCCTAAAGTTATTGCTTAATGAATCAACTTAGGTTTTGTGACACTGTGACACCAATACTCCACTTGTGTGTGTGAAAATGTTATTTCCCCATCAACATTAAAGATATTGGGGGGGTGGGAGGTAGCTTAAAATAAAACAGTATGGGTGTGACTGTAGTTTACAAACACAGCATTCACAAAGACTCCCCTGGCAGCGGGGTGGGAGTACGGCTGCATCCCAGTGGCAGCATGGCTGCATCCCAGTGGCAGCTGTGGATCGGCTTGTTTTGAAGGGTGGATCATCACACCTTCCCCACAGGAGCTGAGCCTAAAAGGAGTCTGTCACCCAAACTTGTGGCAGATTTGTTGGCATACAGATGACAGGACGACAGCAATGGAAAATGGCAGTACTACTGTGATGATAAATATGAGCATGGCATTAGTGGAAGAAGTTATGGAGAAGCACATCTGAATGAACAGGCCTTGTCTTCATGTAGAGAAACCTAAATCTGCTTCTAACCTCTTTCTGGTTGGGGTTGATCCTGCTTGGTAGGATCGTCCTCTTCCTATTCTCTCTCCTCCATTACAAATTTCCAGCACCAGCATAAGTTGGCTTCATCCTGCTAAGGTGTGACCTCCAATGGGCACAATGTGCCCATCCTAGTGGAGACCATCACAGAAGGGAAATAAATAAATAAATAAATAAGTTAAGAGGAGGAAAGGATCTTTATTTCCTCCCCTAGTGAAGAAAAGAATGACTGAAACCCTTGGTTTCTATTAGGGGGCTCAGATGGGGCTCCTTCCTCACTGGGGGTGGGAGGGCATGGCTGTATGTGTTGACTGACCTAAGGTTGTGGATGAGGAGGAAGATGAGGCTTGGCTGATAATATATGCTGCCAGCTGGCCAGGCAAAGCTCCAAAGGGACATTCACAAACTCCTGCCATTGGCACTGTCACCCTCAGCTGACAGGTGTAAGTAAGGCCAGAGCCAGATGACTAAATCCAAACAGTGCCAGGGGGATGAGTAAGTCCCACCAGCAGTCAGATCCCTACTACTCCTCACAGTATTTATGTTCCTGCTTGGGCGCTTTCTCCAGCCAACAAATGTGCTGGGATTTTCCTCCCTCCCTGCTATCGCTCAGACAAACTGGACTGGTGGAAACAAGCTGGGGTTTTGAGGGGAGCCAAAGTGTACCTCAACTTACTCATCCTGAAACAAGTACCTTTAGCACCTAGTGATCCAGTCCAAGAGTACTTGGGTACAGTTCTCTGTACATGTGCCTGTATGAGGAGGTAACATGATATTTGGTATGAAGATATCATAGAAATTTCTGCATAGAAATTATGTTTCAAAACCTTTCATGACTATTCTCATGAATATACTTTCCAGGAAGGAAGTGACAGAGGATGATACATGCTGTATAGAAGAAAGAGATACTATGGGCATAGAAAAATCACAAAGTTACAGTTAAGCAAACAGTTAATTAAATAATTGTAGTCATTCTGCTAAAGAATATTTTCACCTGAGACTTACTGGTAACAGGGAAGGGGAAGGAAATCAAAGTTCATACTTGCAACAAGCCACATAGCCCCAAGCTTTGTCTGACCTGCTTTCACAAATCCATCTCCCAAAAATAGGAGGAAAAAAAACAACAAAACTTTTCCATAGGGTCCTCCGCTGCATTTTTCTCTCTGTGCACTGGAGGTATAGTGATACCTTTTTGCAGAAAACAGTCTGCTCTGAGGTGAGGAATAGCCTCAGCAGTCTGCATTTTCTTTCAGTCTGATACAGTGTTGGGACTAACAGAAAGATCTCCAACACTTTGCACTAGAAAATACTAATTTTAACCATGGCAAATTCACTCCTGTCTACCCAAAGCATAATAAGACTTCATGCTCACTTTTAAGCAGAGTAAGGCACAGGAAAAAAAAAAAAAAAAAATCTACTTGCAGATCTAAGCACTCTACAGGCCTGCAGTAACACACTGCTTTGCAGCTGCAATTGCCAGCTGCAAACTAGTGAAAGCTGAGGGCAGACCACTGGCTGCGACACTCAGTGACTTCCTTCTCACCCAGACATCTTTGTGGTCCCACTTGGTAGAGTTTTATGGGTCTCAGCCCTTACTTCAGTCATTATTCAGGACTGGTACACAACCCATTCACGTGAGATAAGGTCTGCTGTGCTCAGCCTTCCTATAAAAAGAGCGCCCTGGCATCTTCTCTGTTCAGGGGAAGGGCAGCAGAAGGAGCGGCCCCACCTGACCTCAGAGATTGACCACCAGTACAACTGAGGACATATCAGATGTGGCCTGCTTTCCCCCGGTCACACAAATGTACATACATACGTACACAGTTGCATACAAATGACAAAGTTGCAGGGGGTGAAGACCCACTCTCTATCCGGTAACAGCAAAACATAGTATTTTAGGCTAAGATGAAGCATCTCCTTTGAAAAACACATTTATTTTATATGGGCTTTCAGTTTGGCTCGATGAAATGGAGAGGAACTATGTCAACTTTGCCTAAAAATGATGATGAGAATGAAATTAAACAACTGAAAGTAGTTTGCCTGGAATGTTCTAAAACAGCGTGCAAGGGTATGAGACAGCATGTATATACCCAGAGCAGTGGTGGTTATCTATACTTGAAAATGTGCTTTCAAAAGTATTTAGAAATTGAGGACACACAGCTGGCCACCTGCATGGATTGTTTTCTCATTTTCATAGAGCTGTTTCCAAATCCAAGTTTAGTGACAGCTACAGAAGTAAGCTGAAAACAGAGTGCTCCAGTGAAGCACACGTTTGTTACAGGGGCAGTGGAGGTGCACGGCATGGTCACAGAAAGACCTTTGCTTTCTCAGGGGAGCTCAGCAGGAGTTGGGAGCCTGGGAAAGCACCAGCGCAGCAACGGCTGTGCTTTGCTGAAGCAGTTTCTCTACGAATGGTGCATGCACGGCTTTTTGCTGCTCTGTGACAACTGCCAAGGAAAAGGATTATATGCAAGGCTAGATTGCATCAGTACATTTCTTTGAAGATGAAGGTGGTTAACTTTAAAATCATTCCCAATGAAAATCCCACCTACACAATGTGGCATAGTCATGCAGGGAGAAACGGTTAAAACTGGGATTATACAAAACTCTTAACACAAATTTCTTACCTTCCATTACATAAGCCTACACTCTTCCAATTGCAGCAAATTCACAGTGATCACTACTGGGGCTAAAACACAATAGAAAGTAATCCAACACTGATTTTTTTTTTTCTTAGATGTCAGAGAATGAAAGGACATATGCACAGCTGTAAAACTGCAAATTACAATTTTACATAAAATGAAACTTGGACTAAACATAGTCCTGTTAAAATAAATCCTTAGAGGTGAACTTTTCATTTTTCACTCATAACCAGCTTTTTAGTACACCAACCTGTTCCTCAGGCATTCACTTGAACAGGAGAACAGTGTCCAATCTCTAGCATGCAAATAACATTTAAAAAAAAATAAATCAGTATTTATAACATTTTTGTATTTAACACAGTACTTGTGCAGTTTTCTTAATCACTAATAATATTGCAGAAGAATAAAAAAGCAAAGGATGAAAAGAATGCAAAATAATCCCCAAATGAATGACAAAATGTTTTAGATACTCTCCCTATAGAGACAATTTAAAAATCATGTGCAAGATATAGTGAAAAACAGGCATTTTACATCAAGTCTTGTCTGTCTTTAAGAACACTCAATTTAAATAGAAATGAGTGGCAGCCATTCTTCCTGCTACTATGTTTTATTCTGCTAACATAATGGTTAGAGATGCCATCCAATACAACTCGATGCATACCATCATATGTTCACTCACACAATACCGGCTAAGACAAGGAAATCCCACTTGGGAAGGTAGTGGGGCAGTACAGGATAAGCTTGGCAGTATACAAGAAAAAGGAAGGGTTGAGATGACGCGTCAGGACTTGCGCGCTTGAGCACATGCTGTTGCTGTGCAGTTTGTTTCACACAGCCAAGCCAATGGGCTACGTGTTCCCTGCTCTAAGTTCACCCACCAACCCACACCGGTCCACTCAGAAGCCAAGACTGCTCTAAGTTTCTTGAAACTGATAAGGAGACACCAAGAGACTGAAACAATATGACCTCTCAACTCTTTTGCAACAGGAAACTTGAGACTCTCAAAGAGGAAAAATCAGCACATTTGCTCCCCCTCACACCAACTTTCACCCAACCTCCAGCTGTCTGAGGAGGACAATATGTAGTCTAATTATAGGTTTCTCGAGTCCTCCTAGAGACTGTCCCCTTACGTGGGCAAAGAATCTCACGAATCTCTTTCAGAGCACAGATCATCCTCCGTTTTAGACCCTTCTTCTGCCCTATCACAAATGTGCAAGGCAGGTTTCCTCATCAAGTTTGCTCCTCACCAGTGGAAAAAAAAAAAAAAAGGAAGAAATGCCAGGTGTCATCAAGAAATGCAGGGTACGGAGTGATCACTGGAGAAGGCATGGCTAGCTTTTTCTCTACTGTCCTTTCCCATGATGTGTCACTTAAAAAGAGCTGTTAACACTGAAGACATTTTTATTATTAAAAGTGCAAAGCTACAGCATGCACTGAGCAGTTTCATACTTTACAATTGTTGAGGATGTACTACATATGAGTTGATACGCCGTGTTTTCTTTGGACTTTGTGCACATACCCACTACATGTGGTCAGAGGAGGGAATCTTACAGGATTTATTCGGATGGAAGTCAGGTGTGTGTATGTGATTTGTTATATTAAAGACTTGGGAGTACGCATTTCTACATCTGATAGGGACTGTTTAGCCTTCAGCGAATCACTAGCACTTCTTCTGTCTCAGTTTATCTTTCTGCAAAAAACAAGACGCGGAAATATACCTTAACGGGGTGTTTTGGAGCTATGGGATTCTTGAAGAAAGTGCTATAGTAGAATAAAATAATAGCTTTTTATTATACTTCAGACAAACAGGACATGAAATCCCTTTCTTTAACCCTTGAAAAAGCATCAGTGCTTTCAAAAATATTTTTGAGAATCCAAACCAGTTGCATTCAGGCCATTAAGATGAAAAACAAACTTGGGGCTCACTCTGTCACTGAGACACAGCTCCGTGGGATCCCTTTTAACCTGGAGTTACAATTCTCCAGTCTCAGTATTGACAGCCACAATGAAAGGCTTCTTTGTCATGCCTGTGCTATTCAGCAGCTTCTGGGACATCATCCTGACACTAGACAAGAGAATGATAAGCGTTAGCCCTACCCAAAGAGTTTCACTACAGCATCCAGCTCAAGGGCAAACTGATGACAGACTATGCAAAGCTGGGGTGAGAATATAAATGGTATGGTAGGGACAGAAGAAGTGCTTTATCTAGGCCCTGAGGTCTCAACTTTGGAGACAGCCTTGTAAGGCACATGTCCTCCAGTATCCCGTACAAATTCACACACTGCAAATTCTTCATTTGAGACCCTGCTGGGAAACATAGTCTCCTCCTGCTTGATTTACTGCAGAATTGCTGATAAGGAAACCCTGCTGCAGCAGAACACTACCAGCAGCACAACAGGGACGAGATAGGCAGCAGATCTGCAGAGGGGAGATCGGCATCTTAGCCAAAGTTACAGAAAACAGCAATTGTAAAATAATCAAAGTCTTACAATATGGAAAACAGCAGAGCCCTCAAATCTGAGACACTTTGTCTCTCACTGTTTGTCTCTGGCAGCAGAAAGAATGGCCACGTACAATTAATACTATCAAACAGAGCCCAGCATAGCAAGAAAAAAAATTAAATCTTATGTACTGTCATGGTAATTTTATCCTTTTGTTTACTTTTTTAAACTGAACTAATTACTTAGCTCAGCAATGGTCAGGACTGGGAGGCTGCACCAGGACTGTAATGAAGGTAAAACCCTGGGGAACAATTTTGGTTATAGTGGAGGTTTCAACTGACTACATTTTAATTAATCAGAGTAGTACAGCACTCTGAATTCCCAGGTATCCCATTTCAACCTGCAGACTAACATGACTTGTTTTAGGGCATATTTTAACATTGTTCTAATAAATTCTTCAACAGTTCTTTTAAGTCTCAGAGGTAATCTAATTTCTTTTTTATTATGGAGGCTTTCAATAGGCATTTCAACTATTAATCGGTAAAATGATGTGGCTGTGGAATGCCAAAAATAGAAACGAAAGACCTCTTCAATACTTGTATTAATTAAAAGCACAGCGAATTGTTTAATTACAAAACAAAAGAAGCTTTTTCATATCGATAAAGCATTCTAATTTAAAATATGTCTCTATTATAATAAAGACAAGCTACAGTAGCATTCAGTTAAAAAGCTCAGTAGTGAGCCTGTGTAATACTGGATATCATCTGCTACAGGATAAACACAGAAGTTGTCAATAACAAGAGAAAAGAAGGATGTTCAGGGTTCAACACATGGTGCAGTGTCTACATTATCTGTATAATGCAGGCTTAAGTGAGCCATGCTTAAGGAGTGACAAAACATGCGTAGTCTGAGAAATATGTGGCAAATGAAGAACTAGACCCCAAAATATGCGAGTTTTGAGCTAACAGATCATAAGACCCAGCAGAGATGGTGTAAATTTATATCTTTACATTCACAAAGAACATAAATTTTCCTTTGCATTCTTCTCTGCATCCTGAATTCACCAGTGTTTTGCTATGGTATGGAAAAGAGAATGTTAAACTGCCCAGGACTCTCCCAGTTTCGATCGAGACGCTGCAGTCCCCAATATCAGTGAAGTGTGACCTGCAGAGGTGGCTGTATGCTGCCCCTGCCCAGCAGCAGTAATAGGTATCAAATCTTCCTCCAAGAGGGATGTAAAATCCAGAAAAGGATCCAGACGTTACGAAAGGACCAGGGGAAAAACCTGAAGACAGCCATCAAGCAGAGAGGGCTAAACCCAAGAGAAGGGCAGAGCGCATTGCTGAAGCTAGTGGCAGTGGTGACAGGAAAGGAGATGAGGACAACAGATGTGGAGCTCTAGCTCCGAGCCAGTACACTTCTCCATGTCCATCATGTCACAAGTGCTTCCTTTTCTACAAAAACAACCCTCTCCCCTTCTCACTCAATAGGATGAGCCGCTGCACCACCTGCTCGGTGTGTGGGAGGCCATGGAGCTGTTCCTTGGTCCCTGCATGGGACCAGAAGGGGTGGCTCCTACTGCCTCAGTGCACTGTCTGTCATACAGTTGTAGGAATGCACTTGCTCCTAGTAGTACCTACTCCTACGAAGGGGTGACGAGCCCCTAACTGCTACACCACTAGCAGAGATGCAGCCCACCTCTGCCAGCTGCCCACAATTTCACTACCAAAATCTTTTGGGAAAGCACCATAATCATGACTTTTCCCCTAGGTAAGAAGAGGCTAGCAGCAAGAAAGAGTAAGTTGCTTCACATGGTCCTTTACCCCAGTGTATCCATAAAGCTGCCAAAACTCAACCGAAAAAAACAATTTGATTAGTTTTCCAGGGTGAAACTGTTCTGTGTAGGAAAAAAAGGGTAGCTCACTCTGTGTAGAAGCAATGAAGCAAAATGGATTTCCTTTTACCACGAGAAAGGTAGAGACCTAAGCTCACATCTCTGGCAAGGCATCTAGTTCAGCAATCACTACTTTCCTTTAGTTTCTGCTAACCTAACAGTACTACAGATATTCTGTTTTACAGTTGTCATTACCACAAATATTACAGGAATAATTTGCTACAGTAAATAATCACAGAATTGGGTAAAGGCAATGGCTTTCTCAGAAGTATGTAAAATTATTCCAGGCTGGAAAAACAGTCGTTTGTGCCTAGCGATAATTGATTGTGAAACCAATGCTTAGAGAGTTTGGACTGAAAACCTCAAAGCGGAAAAAGCATCAAATTATTGCCACAGACCAAGGCACAAAACCTGACTTTTTGATTTGGAGAAGCAGTTTCTGCAGAGATTTGCAAGCCTGAAGCATTTTTTTTTAATTTTTTTTTTCATGCTGAGTTACCGATCAAGTACTTAGTTCAGGTTTCAGAAGAGCTTGAGTGATGTATTTAACACCCACTGGGTACTCCACCACCTGCACCGTGTTCAAACCAGAGGGAAAGGAACAGCTGCTATTGCTCT
Organism: Ibidorhyncha struthersii; assembly: GCA_013398815.1. Lineage (NCBI taxonomy): Eukaryota > Metazoa > Chordata > Aves > Charadriiformes > Charadriidae > Ibidorhyncha > Ibidorhyncha struthersii. The sequence continues at coordinate 758,401 of VZSZ01007856.1, read as the reverse complement.
TCCTGCCGGAGGTTAAGCACCAGGAGTGGGAACCCCCCACCAGAGTGTGTGAAAGCACCAGCACTCACACGCTGCAGCCTCCAGTGATCTAGAATTCCCCTCCTAATTTTCTATTCTTCACTCATGCCTTGTCTTTTAATTGCATCCAAGGATGAGCAAAGGTAAATCATGTGGCATGCTTTACCTGGGGCTGACCTGAAAAGCCACTTCAAAACTGCAAGCTTGGGCAGATTGTAGCCACGATCTCTGAAGGGAGTCCAAAAAAGCTTGAGCCTACAAAGCTTTCTATCACTCCATGGCTCTGAAAAACACTCTGGCTACTAACCAAGCTCCTCTGCAATATCAAGAGCCACTAATGTCCCAGGATTTTTCTACATGGCAGTCATTAAGAAAGTTGAGATAAATTAAAGGAGGGTGGGAAGCTGAAGCGTGCCGCCCTCTGGCCTAGGTGATCTTGACAGAAGACAGGTTTTCTCAGCTCCCTTTAAGCTTAGAGCCTCAGGAAACATATCCTGGCAGGAGGTCTGTCCTAAAAATCATGTTGCAGGTAAACCCATGGTTGTGTTAGAAATCACTCACCTGTAGCTACTAGGCCCGAGCTGCTGAATGCAGGGAGGGAGGGAGGCAGCATTATTTCTGAAAACAGGGAGGGAGAGCGGCTTCTACGCAGAGAACTACTCTTTCACCTGCAAGAGTACCAGTGCACCAGTAGAGTACCAGTACACAACACCAGTGCTTTATGAACATGTGCAATAGTAACAAAGATGCTCATGACTCCAAACTGTATCGATCATCTATTTAGTGGTGGACTTAGTGTTAGGTTAACAGTTGGACTCTATGATCTTAAAGGTCTTTTCCAACCTAAATGATTCTATGATCATGAGAACTCTTGTCCCAAAGAGGCAAGGGACAAATAAAATGCTGCCTTAGTGCAAGCATTGGTTTTACCAGGTTTGGTTTGTTTTTTTAAAACCAGAGAATCTGCACATCTCCTTCTCCTTAAATTGCTCATGCACATGTTGGGAGTGGAGACTATGCATTTGAAATGACTGAATCACAAGCATGCCTACCAAGTAAACCTTGCAGGGATGAGGGTGAAACTAAATGCACAAGAGTCTTCAAGCTGCCTACACATGCAGCAGCTGCCTCCCACAGGGTCACTAGAAAAATCCATTCAGCCATTCTCATCGCTTTTAAGAGCAAGGAAAATACAGGCAAAAATACAGGGCACTGGGGGGCGAAACACATCTCAGACAATGCAAGGCATTTTGGGATAGGCTCAGACAGCTTCTGGCCTATTTTAACACCACTTAAGATTGGCAGAAAGTTTGTGGAGGTAAATCATTTTTGTCTCCATCATTTGAGGAAGATGAAGATCATGTCTTCATTGCACAGACCAGCATTGGTAGCAGAGTAATACACAGGGTGCAAGAGAGGTAGGTCAAAAGTCTCCAACCTGTGCTCAACACAGAAGGTGTTCAAGAGATCAAACAATTCTTTTTTAAACCTCCAAATTCAAAATGGGAAGCAGAAGTGACTGCGGAGGATTTTCATTCAAAAAACAGCCACTGTTCTGGTCAAGACTTCTGTTAGCATGTACTTCAGGCAGATTACAGTACCCTTGTACTCTGCTATACAACTAGGAAACAAAGTTCCTTCTGCTGTATTCCTGTGTTGAATTACGGGGTCATTTTTCAAAGAGAGTTTTGAAGTGTACAGAGCTAGGAGTTGGACATGATCAGAAGTCCATAGATCTGTCTGCTGCTTTCAACACAGTCATCTACAAGGTGCAAGCAACTTGCCTGCAGAACCAAACAGGAGCTGATCTGAATCTGTCTCAGACGGTTCATCTCATTCCTCTCAGGAGGCCCAAAACAGGCAGCTGCTCCTCCTCACTAGGAGTGCTTGCCATGGCATCCCAACAGATTAGGCTCCATTCCCCATGAAGCTATACATTATTAATCTTATCTTTAGCAGACAGTGCTGACACCCAGCTTCCTCAGTGTCTGGAAGAATACCAGCTGTCTCCCACTCAGCCCGAGTAAACGGAGAGAACGTGTGCATGTATCAGGAGGAAATATTCCTTAAAACTTTGCAGGATTCAAAATCCTTCCCCTCTTCTTCTTCCTATGCGCTATCACAGCAACTGCCTGGGATTCATAACCCACACCATCTCTCTGCATGCCCAGATGCAGGAGATCCCTTTTTGTACCTGCTGCTTACAAGATAACTGTGCCAATTCCTGAGACAAGGACCATCCATTTGGGTTTTGTTGGTTTTTTTTTGGATGGGTTACTGCAAGGCTTTCTTTATCAGACCAAGAGATTATGCAGCCAACAGAAGATATGGCAGCACACCTCCCAAACCACAAGAATGGATGCTGTAAAGAAAATTACTGTACTTAACAGCCCCTTAGCTTTTACCTCTTCGAAGCCTTTTGTGGGCTTGGTTCTAAGGCTCAACAATCTCTGTAGTCCTTTTTCTTCATCAGCCTTGGAGCATTGCAACCAATAAATACCACATAGTTGCTAGTGTTGTGAATAAAAAAAAGTTCATTTCTACTGAAAGGCAACCAAGTTGAGGAAGAACTTTTTACTTTGAACTTAAGAACTGGTCCATAAGGGGTACTGGATAAGACTCATATTTATCAGCCCTTCTTAAAAGTGGTCACAATCAATTGGATGGCGAATTATACACATCTTTACTGACTTACAGACCTTTCAAAGCCTCTAACAATCTCAAAGATGTTTTAATGGTTGTATAGACAGGGCATAGACTGGTGCAATACAAATACATGGCTTGACAGGTAGATTAAGCCCTTAAAAACTACAGAACAGTAAGCACTACAGCTAATTTTGCACTAGAAACTTGTTTCTTGGACCAGTTTTGCATTTCAGGAGGCAGTCCAGCAGCAAGTTGGTTTATGAACAGTTACATCGAGACACGCATATCTTGCATATCCCATCCTCTCAAGAAAAATAGGGATCTCTACTGTGGTAACATTACATGTGAGGAAGAGCTATTTTTAAATAAAAGCCTTTCACTCTGGGGCAAAATGATTTCCAAACAGCTTTTGATCTTCTAAATCAGGGACCAAGACTTTGCTAGCAAGTGGGAAAATGCTCTACAATTTGAAATGTTTCAGCCGAGCTGATGAAAGATCATTCAAGCAGCCTGAATGGCTCACATACAGTCATTTTTACTGTAGAAATCGACACACCATGCTCAGGTCTAATAAAACCACATTATTTGTTATTATGGCAAATACACTAATTCTACTCACTATTTCCCACAGGTTTACAGCACGAATAAATCCAGATTTGTGTCATTAATCTCTAGAATTAATGACTGACTACCAGTAAGAGTGCAGTAGGTGGTGATTAAAGCAATAGAAATGCTCCATAATACAGATGTTACTGCCTTCTATGGGGAGGCACTGTGTGGTAAGTGAATATTAACTTCAAAGATCCAGCTCATTTTACACAGTTGGGCTCTCTGATGAAAAGTTGAATTTGGAGTATGTTAGTGTAATAACATGCTCCCAAGATTACTTTTTTTATAAATGGGTAATTATAATGAAGCACTATGGCTGAATAGTATTACCCTCACCCACTTACATCATCAAAACAAGATGACATCATTACTTTTACTTTCTAAAGCTTGTTTTTGGCAAAGCAAGTCATCTGTTCTCTCAGGTACTGTTTAGAAAGCAAGATTAGTAGATTAAGCCATTTACCTCTAGTACTGTGCTTTTTACATTGCCATATTTACCACATAGCTTCAGGTGTGGCGAATAAAAACTGTCTTAAACCTGTGATAGCCTCAGAGCTGTTTGAAAGGCCTCTTTATGCCTCTTGGAGTAGGCTGGTAGTTTTGCAGCATGAAGTCCCAGGCTTAATCCTGAGTATAATGTACTCGAAAAAAATACAGAGTTCCAAGTAGAAGGCTGTAACATATTACACATCCGTATCCAAATTCCACAAGGCAAACTTATTCATCCACAAGGCAAACCTATACATATATATTTACCTGGGAAGTATGTACGAGGGTGTTTGACTAGATCTGAAGCAATCTTGTTTATCATCGTAGCAAAGGAAGACTAGATAAGCATCTATATCTCATCAAATTAGCTATAGGCTTCCCCACACTCATATCTGGGTTTAACCCTTAGAGTCATCTGTGCATTTCTACTAAGATACATTCACTAAGTCTTCATCACAAGGCAATGATAATTAGTTTCCTCCATTACCCAATTTTCAATTAACCGGTGGTCTTAAGAGTCTGATCTCTCACATATTAATGTAGAGAGTTGGGCCAAGATCTGCCTGTTTATACAGGCCAGAAAGCAATTTAAATATACACTAATAGAGTTTGATTTTAATTACATTTGACACAGTATTCATCCAAGCAAAAGCACAAGGGGAATAAATTAAAAAAACAAACCAAAATACCACAGCCCCCCCAACTTGGCTGTTAAAAGAAAATTACGGTCACATCTCTCATGTTAGAAATGTTGATAAAAGAGTTCAGAGCTGCTGCCAAGGTTATTGTCATCTTGAATATGTATTGGCTGTTCAGCCACCGGTCATAAGATTTAAAGAATAAAACAACATTTAGTTTTGTATAGATCTGTTACTTCATGTAAAATTAAACAAGTTGTTTGCTTTTTTTGTTGTTTTGTTTTGTTAAACCAAACCACCATTTGGCATGTGTTTAGAAGAATACACATCTTTCAGGAGTCTTAATCAATCACAGCACTTGTAAACCCATTTCAAAAATAAATATTTAGAGGTCATGTAAGCAATGAACTCAAAGAATGGCTTAAATCCAGGCATTGTGTAGACTGAATGATGTGATCCTCCAGACATTTTTCTGCCCATGTGGTGCCATCAAAGAATTTTGGTGTTTTTTTTTTTTTAAAAAAAAACAAAACACAACATGACAAAAATTAGGGAAAGAAAGAGACATATGAGGAACTGAGAACTGTGAAATTAGACAGGGGCAATGCAAGAGGGATCATATCCCACCACTCAAGCATGAGCCAGCAGAAGGGAAGGAATGAGGTAAGAAGAAAGGTCAGAGAAGCAATGGTGGCCAGGTCTTTTCTTGGAAAGATTTTAAGAATAAAATTAAAACAAAAACCAACCCCCACACTTCTCCTCAGATATCAGCTACTCTCTGCACTCTCTTCTCCCTAGTTTGGATAAGACTTTTACTAGACAACCATTTTTAATTGCCCACTTGAGGAAAGCACTGAGGGCTCAGCTTGTCACCCCAGCATAAGAGTGGTTGGCAAAATACTCTGCTCCACTACAGTTATCTTTCCTTGATCAAAGAACTTCCTGGGGGTCAAGGGAAAGGAAAAACAACACCTCACTGTTGAGAAATTATCTTCCATCTCAGACCACATGACAACTCTCCAAAAAAGTGCTGCCTCTGCTTCAGTTCAGCAAAAGCACGAGAGACTGAGGTAGCTTCTTCTGATTTGGACAGCCATGCAAAAGACCATCTTCCCTGGCCTCGCCACCAACCATGCCAGGTCTCTGTACCAATTTGCAGCAATATACTTCATTGGACTACTCTGCTAAATTAGTTGCAGATGCTTCTGTAGTAAATCTTTCCTTACTCGTCTGCTTCAGAAAAATGAACTGGATCTGCTTCATGG
>VZSZ01007856.1:726856-752686 GCA_013398815.1 Ibidorhyncha struthersii | reverse complement strand
AAAAAAGCATGAAACCGTGAAGTCAAGCCCAAAGCCCTCCAGAGAATTCCAGAGCACCGCTGTCACATCCCGATTTTCCAATTTTATCCACTCAGCTGAAAGGATGTTTAAAACCAACATTGCTGGGGACAAAGAAAATCTCATTTCATTCTTCTCTCATTATTGAAGTGTGGCTGAAACCCTCTATTCTCAGAATAGCCAAAAATAAATAAATGCTGGTACACATAGGGAAATTTTAGCCTCAGAAGTAGAATTTCTCACAAGAACTTTTGAGCAGCTGAAGCTGTGGGAAGGGACGCTATTACTTGCTCTCAGCTACAGCAGTTGCTAACATGATTATATGGGCCCCCTTTAAAGTCCGTTTCCACAAAAGGAGGTGAGTCTGTCAGTAAATAGCAGAGTAATTTATCACCACACCCACAAACCTCTCTTCCTAGAACTGCCATATACTTGAATATCATCCATGAAAGGTGAATGCCATCTAAGGCCCTCCTGTAAACTCGAGCTCCATTTCAGACCTTGACATGCAGTTCCTTAACAGCATGACATAGGCCACTGTGCTGAAAGACAGTCTATTTCTGGGAAACGCCGCTGCACTTCCACTCCTGACTCAGAAGAGTATAAGATGATTTTCCTCAAATCACACACCAAGTTAATGGCAAAGCCAGAAGCCGTAGGCAAACCTCACTGACGTGGTAAAACATCAATAAGCCCACGTGTGGCCTCTGCTTATTTATTGTATGTGTCTCTACATCTACTTATTTTTCACATGGTGATTATGCAAGAACTTGGTAAGTCTTACTTCTAACTGCTTGTCATTATCACTGACTGAATTGCCACCAGAGTGGGAATCATACTTTAGTTCAATGAAAATCCCAAGCCTTTATTCTTGCAGTTACCGTAATTCTCTTATGGTTACTAGAAATATTACCATATTTCTCCTACTTCTGAAAACTCCTTGTGGTTAAATAGGACAAATCCCTCCCTCCTCTTACTACTCGTAAGGTAGCCTCTCCAACTGTCCACTGCACTGAAGTCCACATGGTTAAGTTTGAATGGCAAGTTAGATTCACAGAAAAAGAGAAAGAAAACCGTCGAGCATCCCCTATAGTGTTAGTGGCACAGTCAGGGAAGCTCAAACAGGAAGGGGAAAGAGAAGCTGCTGTACTCCTCCTACTCCCCCTGCCTTGTATGTGCAAGATCCCCGTTTCTCAGGTCACTGTCAACGACTCCTTGTCCCACACAGAGCCCACAATGTGGTTCCCACTGCCCATCCCCTTTGCTTTACTTCTTAGGGAAACAGGCCTTATATATGACCACAGTATCTGTGTGTATATATTTATGTCTGTGTGCTGATTCCACAGTTTTTGTCTCAGTCCACAGTCATTGCACCGAGGTCTGACAAAGGGTCAGAGAAAGCAAATTCTTGCAAGTTCTTACAAGTTTTGTGAAAACAGGCAGGGATATGATTCTATAATTACCCTCGTGGAAGGCGAGGCTGGCATGTGCAATCCCAGAGAGAGGGGAGAATCCCAACAAATTCCTCAACCATGGGAAAAGTTTCAGCTGAGCCTCACAGTCAACCACTGTACACAAATTTATAGGAAAGTAGGCGTGTTCAACCCCACTGCTCAGGAAACTACTCATCTGGCTAGGCAGGCACTGTAAAACATAGTCATTTGAATGATGTATTCCGTTCTTTCTTCTAAGAAATCTTTCCCAGCACTGGAACAGGAGGGAGCAAACTGGTCAGTGACACACACATGTGCTAGCACAGAAAGGATCTTTATAAAAGCAGATTTTTGTATTTTCCAAATTAAGAAGAAAAAAAAGCCAGTGACAGGGTGTGGCCAGGGATCCTGTTTGTTTCCCAGACTGTCTTTTCAAACACTTTGCATGCATATACTTTCAAATACAGAAAAGCATCCATTCTGAAATAAGCACCAGGGTAAAGCCAACATATGTGTTTTGGGATAGCTGGGTTTATTTTCTCAAGGTCTGTATATCAGAGCAGAGATATCTATTTATTAATATTTTGATCACACCCCCCCAAACAGCACTGGCCGTGGCTGCTTAAGTAAGGGGAGAAAGGGGACTGACCCCCTTTATCACCCCTGTTCAAGTCCTCAGTTGCCCGTGCCCACTTCAGCCACAACAAACCAACCTGGCAATGACCCGTTACTCATGCTGTTTACCACTAACCTGGCTCATGATGATCCAAGGCAGTCACAGAGCAAACACAAGCCACTCACCTGGCAGATCTGCAAGCACTTGTGGGAAGCAGGCAGTGACCTTTTCAGACAGCAAAAACTACAGCAGGAAGACAGTGCTTGAACAAACCTTATCATGCAATAGAAAACTTCCCCATTGGCATAATAATGCACAGGGAGACTATTTCCCACCAACAGTTTACTATACAAGGATGTATCCTCAGTACAAAAGGATGCATGAACTTCCAGGCTAAAACAGTTGTGACAGACCACAGCCTGCACGCTCTTCTGTCCCTCGAGGAGTTCAGACTTGGCCTGGCACATATCACATTGCCTGCCACAGGAGTACTCCTCCAAGAACCAGGTTGTTAACAATGTAGACAGCCCTTGGGATACAGGCAGCGCACTGCAGAGGACAAGACTCAGACAGACGGCTGCACTGCCCAGAGGGTCTCACCAGTTAGTGAGAACTGAGCTTTGCCACACTTCTTGAACCTTCACCCTCCAGAAACTGAACAGACAGTATGGCAGGAGAGCTGTGGACTCCCTACACCTCCACCCACCTACCTCACCTGCATCATGTCCTGGAACCTAGTACCACCATCCTCTCTCCACCCCACAGATAGCTTCCTTTCTTCCCCGCCCTGTGAAACTCTAAATGCTATTTTTCACAAGTAGAAATTACCAACATCAATATAATTCTTACATCATTTTTTTAAATTTTAAAAAAAGCTCTTTCTGTTTGCACTAAATATGTACCTACTCCAATCCTCCATGACTCAGTATCTATCTATAAATACTTTAATGGGATTTATTCAATTTATTTTCTAGTTTCCTAGGTGATGACATGACAGACCTTCGACCTGGTCTTATGCAACTGGCGTAGGAGAGGTCAGTGAATTGGCAATCCTAAAGTATTTGAGAGCCAGCAACAGGGAGAGGGAGTTCAGATACTTGATGATAATACACTAACACAAATGCATACTTCCCTTCTCAAAGACTCCAGCATAAGAAAAAGCGTTAGAAGCAGCTTCTTCATACCATAATCTCCCACAATGTTTTGATCTTGAGTTGGTTACTGAAGCACAGTCTGAATTGCTTGAATTCATCTGCAGCTAACCTGCTAGAAGGACAAAGATCTGGTGTCTGAAGTCTAGAGAAAGGACCAAAATACAACAGTTCCTACACCTCTGTGAAACTTGTAATAGACAATCAGGCAAGGACCTCAGTTCAATCTTTTTGCCCTGGATTTGTCTTGCTTTTGCACTTCTTAAGTGGCTACACTTCTCATTTTAGGAATTTGGGATGAACATGCATTTCTTGCCATGCCAGGCTTTGGGCATGCCTGCCGCCACCAAAATGGGGACTGTGTGCCTCTTTTCTGGCATGCAATGGGCAAACTGTTCCAGCCAAGTTCTTCTGCCAGGTCTGTATCACAATACTGGCAGTGAATGCAGGCTAGAGGGGACTCCAGAGCAAGCCAGATCCCTGATGTAAGAAGGAATGGGCCAGAAAGACACTCGTGCGAGGCAAGAGGATGGGGGAATGCTTCTCCGCAGTAATACTGAGGACTTGAAAAGACTGGAGTTTAGCATAGAGAAATGCATGGGCTGAACATTTTTTTTCTAAAAAGTCCTCCTCCATTCATGCACTCCTGCACAGCAATGTGAGACTCCCAAGCGGGAAGCTGAACAAAACACTTAAACTCCTCTTCGCCCAGGAGAGCCTGGTTAGCTCACCAGAACACGAGAATCTACACGGAAGAAAAGAGTAGTAAAATATTGTTAAAAACATCAATTTAAATCCAGACCTCCCTTCTCAGTAAGGCCCCGTGTAGCTGCTCCTGTCAGCGAGGCACTGGAAGGGGTGATATTTCAGGCGTATTCTTCAGCAGTGCTCTATAATCCCCGGCTATGCAGCAAGCCTGCCAATCAGCCACCTTGCTCTGCTTGCATGCAAGCCCAAGTCAAGTAACCTGAGGAGACATTAGCAACTCAACACTCACCGCAATTTCACGTCGTGGTCTGACCAAGTGGCACAAGCACTTAACCACAGCCTTTAACAACAGCACGCTGCGCACACTAATCCCTCCTTGATATTTCATGTCAGCTCCCACTGTGAATCAGCACAGACAGCAATGGATTTTGGCTTAACAAGCTGACTCAATTGCACTTGCACTTTTTGGAGCGAGGAAGATTATCATTCCTACCTAAATTACACCATGATCCTGACTGCAGTCCGCCAACCTCCTCCGAATGGTGCCTTACCGGAGCTAATGTGCAGCCAGGAGTGTCGCAGCTGGGACTGCCTGAAAAGCTCGGCCATTCCCTTCAGGGGAAAACGCCGAAGGAGCTGATGTCATTTACACCTTACCTGACTCTGATGAGCAAACTTGCTGGCAGCCAAACACAACACAACTGCGACACTTTAAAAGAAGTGTTCAGGACATGTTTTTCATTACCACAGTCAATCCAAACACACCATGGCTGCCTCCACCTTATCCCACTGTGCAACAGACATTAACAAGCTGAAGCGATAGCAAAATGTGGATGATGAAAACATTCCACCAGCAGACTGGACTATGCTGAACACTGTGCGGGAACGTCAAGTTAGATATTTAATGTACCATAAAAAAACCACCTCAGGATACAGAAGACTTTCTGATTTACTTTTTTTTAACTAAGTATTGTGCTCAAGCTCCTTGGGGCTTCTTTTTTGCAACAAGGTAGAACTTCACAAGTATAAAAATCAGTTCAAATAAAGTGAGGAAAAAAAAAAAAGGAAAAAAAAGCCAACTACCCTTCCAATATTTTTTCCTCCAGAAAGAATGCGTTTTTTCCCTGCCCCCTGTCTTCTGATTCCCCCTGCATCTTCTTTTCTTTAAAAATATGACAGTAGAAATGGATGGTTCAACAAATCACAACTTCAGTAACACACCACAAAGCATGCAGTTACAGCACTAGGCATTGATATTGTAGGTTGGTAACACTAGCTCTGCTCAGAACTGCTGTGTTCTTGCCTGATCAAAACCTAACAGCACCAGATTTCTCAGATCTTCAGTGGGTGAGGGGAACTAAACAAGTTCAAAGGCCTCAGGTCCAGAGCGAGGTGACACCCTGAGGCAGAGTGGTACAGAAACATGTGGAGCCAACAGGGCACAGGAAAACAATTCATTTGACTTCCCTATCCAGAAAGGCCAGGCACTTTGAGAGGTACCCGTGGCATTTACAGCTAGCTGGCTGGAGAGAGCTGTGGATGACATTTGTTCTGAGCAAGGCTCCTATTTACTCATCTAGATTAGGAGCAAGTCTTTTAACCACCCCATTTAAAAGCAAAGCTTTTGGAGGGATGACTCGTTTTGATGGGTATGCCAAGAAACTGATATCTCTGCCAGCACTGAAGGACTCTGCTATCTTACAACAAGACATTGCACAGTGTCACTTCTAAAACAAAGTCAGTTGTCTCTGTCCAACTGGTATCTGAAAGTTGCCAATAGCAATAACAAAAGTATTCAACAGAAAAAATAAGGGAGCACAAATATGGGGATTAGCTGGAAAATCAGACAGTATTTTTTTATTATTGCTACTATTTTTAATTGCAAATGGAGTCAGAACACATTCTCAGTGACAATGTAACTTAAGCAATCTATTATTCAGTATTATGTCGAATCAACATCCTGCAAAACCTTAACTTCCATCTCAGGCTTATTCCCCTATCCCAACCCCAATATACTCATTCCAAAAACCCAATATATTTAATCCCTGAGTTTATAAAGCAGATAACAGAAATGCTATTGCACTCAACTCTAGGGAATTACTAGCACAGTACTCTTGAAATCTCTAAGGAAACTCCTGCTGGGATAATATTTAAGACTTTAGTCCCCAAAGCAACATTTCTCAAATGATCTCAAGCCTAAAGTTACCTAAGTTGCATCAAAGCTGCTCAGACATGTTGTTGCTGGCATGGGCTCAAATTCTTTTAAAATATAGTTAAGATGTGCAATAAATACAGAACAATGAAGTCAGCCCATAAGAAAGATTTTTAAAAGTTATCTACCAGAAAAAGCAAGGCAGGTCTTGATTATAAACATGAGCAATCCCTTTAAAGGGTGGCTGAGTGCCCTCTTCACTTGCAGCTTACTCAGCCATTCTGCTCTTCAAAGTACTGTGTGTCTCACCCTTCAGCTGTGTTAAGATGCTAGCGATGAAGGACCAAGATACATGTTAATATGTAACCTGTCGGAGATGTTTAAAATTCCATCTGATCCTCATCAAAGGAGAAAATACAGTGTAAAAAGTTAACAAATGCCCCCAAGCAGGGCACAGCTGCCTATAATGCCTTCCCCACACTGCAACACCGTCAGCTCCAGGTGAACCATATGGGTTCTCCATGCTATCTCCATCTTTCAATAGTGGCTTTGGACCAAGAATGTTACTATTGAAGAACAAGGGCGGAAGGGCTGAATCCCAAGATAAGTAAGCAGCAGGGCTGACCTCATAAGCTGTTCCCTAGGGCATACCATTGAGACCACATGAGGTTCCTGGAAGCATTATATGAAAAACAGACATTGAAGTTTTACCATTCATAGGCAGGAAGTAAACAATGTTTAGCAGGAATTAAACACACTTATTATTCAAAGAAATTGAAAACACAAACCCCATATACAATTCATGCTGGGGTTAAAGTGGTACTTAGATCCAATAAGAGAAAAGAGCCGGAATAGGTCATGGCAAAATCCACACTTGTAGCGTACGCACATGTGCACACTTGTGAAGGTATAGAGAGAACTACAGACGTAGCTTTCCAATGCTCTTCAAGAAACGCGGCCGCTACATTAGAAAAACAAGAATTACAGAAGCACTTAGTTTGGTTCAGATGCACTCCCAGAAAAGTTAGTAGAAAAAACAACAAAAACCTCCAAAACAAACAACCCACTTCAGTGGGAAGAAAATCAAGTTACTGATGAGTACTCCTGAAAATCCTCCCCATCCTACTAACGTGCTCTGCTGAGAGCAAGCTGCATGAGCTGTCACGCATTTCTGCTTTTGTCCACTTTGAGGTCTCCCATGCAGATGAGCCTCACCCCTGGGTTTCTCCCTTTACACATGGAAGAAATCAACTCTATGTATTTAAAGTATGCACTTTAAACATCCTCTAATACTGAAGATTATCCTCCTGTTCTCACATGCCAGACTTTCAGGGGAAATTCATTAGAAAATAAAAGGTTTGAGAAACATCAACAATACAGTAAAAAGCAGAAGATACATATGATGGGCCTAGAATTTAATGCCTATTGCTGCAGGAAGCCATGAGCCTGTATTCAAATTTCTTCACTTTTTTCTACTGTGATGACCTCAGGGACAAGTATCTGTAGACCTTAAAACACAGGCAGCATTAGGACCCATACTTGGAGGCATCTGGCATGATTCTCATTTTGTATACTCCATGACAAGCTCATGTGGACCACACTGACAATTCATAACAGAAACAATACAAGTCCTGTATTGGTCCCCTGTCACCTTGACTGCTGGAAAACCCACCAATTTCACACTATCACTTAAATAATGGACCATCACTCTTATTTTTGGCTGCTTTGGTCTTAAGATGAAGTAAAACCAGAGCAATGACACTGAATTAGAAGAACATCACAGAATGATTATTTCAGGGAAAAAACTTTAGTGGGCTTTTTTATTTAACCTAGGTTAAATAGGTTTAGAGTGATACCCCTCCTTCCCCAACCTTTTATTTCTTCCCCACTAAGTTGCAAGTTGCTCTGAGCAGCTGAAGAAGACTGAATACTCAGTCAATACTCTGAGCTCAATATTTTGGTGTCTTTCATCAGAAGGACTCAAACAGTGGCATATACTTTTTATTGCAGTTATCAATCACAAATCCAGAAAACTGGACTTGCATTTACTCGGTCTTTCACAAAAGATTTTTTTTTTTTTTTGCTTTTGGCAAAAAAACGTTTGGTTTTTCAGCACTAAAAAGCCACAGTTTTTAGCACCATAGGAAGAAAACCAGCTTTTGATCAGCCCCATTTTATGCGGCCAAAGTCTCACACCCAACTAGAAAGAAAGAATTTTCTTGATGTAGCACTACACTGAGATCTGGGTATTATCCTGGTGCCTGGACCACTTGATTCATACAAATCTGGAATTCTATCAAAAAGCTGATAGGACACAAAATCTCAGGTGGCAGGTACACTACCAGGGCACTGAGAACCTCTCAGCTCCAACTCCATACATTACAAAACATAAGCATCCACATTTTGTTCTGCAAAAGAACAGACACAAACCACAGCACATCCTAAGCCAACCTGCTGCTCCGACCCTGTGTCTTTATAATTGTACATAGAACTGAAATAAATACAGCTCAAAGCAGCATTCTGAAAACTCAAGTGTACTAGAAAGTCGTTGTATTCATATGTTCCCATGTCCTAAGAGAAAGGCATAAAATACGACAAAAATATTAGCAATAACGTTTTAGGGACTGTGATCTCATAGATGAGAACAGAACAAATTCAACTGAAGTCAATGGAATTATACCCACTGACATGAGATCACAACACAGCATTAAAAAATACCTTAAATCTTAAAATCCCCAGATGCAACGTCTGTGGCTAATGTCTATATTAGCTACACGTGCATTATCCTGAAAGGAGGTTTCAATTATTTTTACAGTGAGATAATGTTCCCTGGACGATCTTAAAGTCTTAGTAGCATATAACAATTAAAATTCATTCTTGAGAAGACAATAGCAAACATCTGCAACTTTGAAGCTACACAAGAATTAGCAATTTTTCCATTTTCTTCATGAGAACAGTGACTTTTCCACAATACCATAAAGCTACTGACAAACTACATACAAGAATTTGAGGGGAAAGCAGGGGGAAGTCTTCTCCCAGGCCAAGTGCAAACTGGAAGTTATACACTTTGCCAGTTGCAAGAAAAATGGGAAACAAAACACTTCATTTTGTAATAAAGTATCAGCTAACATACTTAGCAGAAGGAAACCCGTTCTTCACCAGCCAAATCTGACTTTCACTCGGTGAACTAAAAATATATCTGCAGAGATTTGTTAATACGGTTGACCTCAAAATTTGGAACTTTCTTAGTTCCAGATGCAAAATAGCTCAAAATTATGCATTTTCAGGGAAGGATCCAAAGGCCCCTCTACCGTCTGTTCCTCACTGAAGTTAATCATTAAGCATTAGTGAACACAGCCAATCCTATAGACTAAGGAAACACTGTTATCCCCACTTCTGGACAGAAAAATCAAGCTATTAGTCTATTCTGTGTTTTCTACAATATACTTTACAGCATTGCCATGCAAGGTTTAGCACACTGCATGATGCCACCACCGACCTTTCCCAGTGCTGCTCTCCTATATTTGGTCCTAAACTAATCAGAGGAAAGAGAATAGCACAGTCATCAGGACTGTGAGTAAATGTAGTTTTCTCTTTTCTCCTCCCCCCCCCACTTTTCTTAAGATGAAGTTAAAAAAAAAAAAAAAAAAGAAAAAAGAGACTACACATATGCAGGAGAAGGACAGAAAAGGTAACTTGAAGGTGGTTATATGAAAAATTACTTAAAGATTGTTTTCCCAGAGGAAGAACAGGGAACTGACATATCTTAACCAGCAACATCACTACAGGTCAAGCCAACTGTTGACCTCAGCCAGTTAATCCAAAATACAATTGGATTTGTCTGTGCTAGGAATTGAAGAACAGATAGTTTCCTTTTTTAGTTTAATTAAACAAAACATAAAAGTGGCTACCGTCTCATAACTAATGACTCCTTGTAACATGTCGCCTTAATGCTTCTTATGCCATGGCTATGTGTGGGAACAGTCATTCAGGCCTGGTTCCTGGGAGGACTGGCAGCACCAGCATCTTCAGGCCACCTTCTGCTATATGGGCATGTAATTAAAAGAATCAGTGGATCACACTTGTTTTTCTAAAATGTACAACCCCGTAATTTTCCTAGCATGATCCTGGCGGCAAAAAGACAGGCAGGTTAGTTGTGTTCATGCCTAAAGAAAACAAACACCAGTTACTGGAGAATAATGTTCCCTTCTTCTCTAAATGACCATTCACCTGCATGGCAATGCTATGAAGGACCTCACCAGTATGTCCTTCCCCTGCCCAGCTCACCCAAAAGAGGGCACTCAATTCTCCAGCAGCACAGTGACTGCAGAGCCATGCGGCATCAAGAATTGAATGCCACCTGGCATCCTTTTCAACAGTACTTTGTACAGAGAGGTGGATCTCGTTAGCTGCTCTGCAGACCTTGGGATCAGGAATATTCATTTAGAGATGCTATGGGAGGTTACCTGCATTCATGGAAGGAATGAACCCCAAGCCCCACCAGCAGCTCTACCCCAGCACACTAACAACAATGTACAAATGACAATCTGCCACCCAATGTGATCACCTCTGAGCTGAGCTAGTGGTATATAAGGCCCTTTTTAATGCAGAGTAACGCATTCTCCTACAGCTTAACCCCCTTGGGAGCGGGTGGAGAAAAAAGCCATCTACCAGCAGTGTGAAGTTCTTCAGGCAAGGATGGAAAGACCGGAGAAGAGGGGGATGGAGCAAAAGGCAGCAGCTTTATTTCCTGACCTGACATGGAACTCGGCGTGCACTGAAAGGAAGTTAGTCCAGAAGAAATGCTGCATCTGGGAAAATGTCTGTGTATCATGGACATGGCACTGAGAGAGTTGATCAGTAATTAGTCTCAGCCTCTTCGGATTTACGTTTTAGCAGAAAGAATAGCTTATCAAAAACCTAATCCTCTGCAAGCCAATAGGGAGCAGGCAGCCTTGCACCCCTTTTTTTTTGTGAGGACTTTCAAGATCCAATAAAGGTGACACAGAATTATCCCATTCTTCTCAGAAAGTGTCATCAGATCATTCAGAAACTTAACTATAACCCATAGTTATAGATGTAAAGAGCTCAGTTTATGATGCATTTCTGCATGTATATTGGCACAGAAACACATAGTATAACATAGATTCAGAAAAACAAATACCTTTTTAGATGTGGGGCTGAAGTGATCTCAAAACAAACCTCTTCAGGCTTAAAGAGGCACCCTTTTAAAGTTCCAGACATGAATGTAGGACCCCTGGGTGACAGGGATGAACTTCTGGAAAACCAATAAGCTTGGCTCTATAACCGTGCCTTGCAGGGGCTGCAGGAACAAGTCTATTCCTTCCCCACAAACTGTCTGACATTCCCCAAGGACACTGCATGAGACTAGCCAAGAACAGAAATTTCAAACAGGCTGCAGGTCAGTGGTTTACCAAGAATACAGTGTCTTTGGGACTGCGAACAGCCCAGCCTACAGGCAGGGCACAGGCACACTGGCCAGTGGAGTCACAGAGAAAGGGGCAGAGCTGGACGGGCTGCCGCCTGCAGCAAGGCAATGCTCCAAGCACCGACACAGCCCTCTTCAAAGACTTCAAAATGGTCACAGTGCACACAAGCCCTCCGTCACTTGTGCCAACTGAGTGTAAGATGGACCTTAAAAAGGTTAAGGTATGGAGGATTAGGAATGCAGGCCGATGCAGATATGCGGGATGGTCTACGGGGACAACAAAGTCTGCTTGAAAAAACCACCCTGCTCACTTCCAGTGAGCCACTAAGGTGGAAAATACAGCTTTTGCTCTGCTCCTTCTGAGGAGGGAGCCACAGCGAGGCTGTAACTTCCCTCTGTGGGGATCCCCTCATGAGTCATCACGCTTCACTATGAACCGGAGGTACTTTCTGTGAATGGCCAAACTAGAGTGATGAAACGTATTTCTTCATGTGAAGCAATCCCCTGCCACAACATAGATACTATCAGCTAGTGTCATCATCCTGCATTTTCTTTTGTAAGTGAAGATGCTCAGCCTGACCGCTTATGTGTCAAACAGACGGAAAAAGCCTGCTGAGAAGGAAGTGTTGGATCGTTTCTTGGCAATGCACTCTGGCCCTGGGCTCTAAACCCTAACACAGCACACGTAAGTGGGTTATGCTCTTCACCCACCAAACAAGGAGGCGCATCTCCTCAGCAAGGAGTGGAGCTCTTATAGCTTGTATCTGCTAAGTGAGAAATGCGAGGCTGGCAACTGGGCTGTCCCACAGNAAAAAAAAAAAAAAAAAAAGAAGTAAAATTCACAGAAAAAGTGATGCAAATTAGAAAGGCATGAGTAACCTCACGCAAGGAGCAACAAATCCCAGAGGAGCTTTGGCTTGCCGAGACAAGAGGAGCAGCTGAGCATGCAAGGGCAATCACTCCGGCTGCCTACACGCAGAACGGAGGGAGGAGGAAGGAGGTGCACGGGATCCCCCGTTGTAGGCACCACTAGCTCTAAAGCTCCTCCAGTTCCAATGGCAGCATGAACACACACCAAAGGAGAACATACAGACAGACAGCCATACCGGAGAATACATTTTTCCCCTACCAGACTAGTTTAGAGTTGCAGCTGTTTGATTCTTACCAAATTTAAAAAAAGCATCCAGCCTATAGGACAAATTCCTGTGTTGAGCTGATCTTATATTGCTAATGATGTGGTGATCTTATATTGTCACGGATCAAGAGTACCAGCAGGATTCTCCATGCACAGGGACACTGAGGGACAGAACTCCCACAGCTTTTCTTCTGGGGTGACCCTTAACATTAATCCAACATAACTTGTTCACAGTTACAACACCCCCAAATAAATATGGATAATACTATGGTATATTACACTCTGTTCTGTAGGTCATTCTTTCTCAAAGGAATTTACAGGTTTGGATTTTATTTTTTTATATAAGTTCAGCACAGCTAGTGGGCAGTTCAACAGCGCGTGCACACACACACACACACACCAGTTTTGGGCTATGTTTGTACAGTCCAGTAAAAGAAACAGCTCTAAAGTGAGCACACGGTTTTACATTAAAAGGAAATTCATGAGGTCCTACCCTTGATTCTCTAAAGAATTTCTCCAGCTGTTTTGATACGTGGGGATGTACATAAAACCATCAGGAAGCAATAGTTTAATCCCAGACCAGAAATGCCACTTTTCTATTATTGGTGTGGGGGTGAGGAATGGGGAGAGTTACAAATCATGCAGTCATTAGGAATACGAGACATCTCAAAGACAATGAAAATAGATGGACTAAACTTTTCTACAGCCACTGACAAAGGAAATGAGTAGGGTTAGTGTAGAAATGAAGCATCAATTTAGCTATTACTCAGTGCATCAGCGCCCAGTGACTCAGTTTCATTATGCTATGTCTAATTCTAATTAGACATATTCTAAATATGTCTATTCTAAATAATACAGAGGAGTAAGGCAATCCCTTAATCTGAAAAATTTAATGCAATATAAATGAAAATCCAAAGCAAGTAAATGTAGCAAGCAGTTTAAAAGTCATCTAAAAAAAACCCCAGCAAAATGGATTTTTGTCTTATATGAGCCAAAGGTATATAGTTTGATGGGTTTTGCTTAATTGCTTAATTTTGAGGCCAAGCCTTGTTGGCAAATTTGTTTCGTTCAAACTACACGTGAGGAAAAAATACATCCAGGCTACAGCAACCTTGGCTATAGGTAACTATTATTTGTAACAAGGTTGTTTCACTCTACTTTTCACTTGCTCCAGTTCCTTAAGATGCCTTTGCAATAAAAAAAGATGGTAAAGTGCAGATTGACTTGAGTTGACTTCCACTTTATATATACACAGGAGCACTTCAAAGCTGGCTCACAGTAACACCCTCTGATTAGTCCTTGGTGACAGCTGGAGAGATCCACCACCAAGGTTAGCCATGAAGAAACAAGAGTTGGGGGGAAAAAAGCCTACAGGCTAATTGTTGGAGTGTTTTTCCTATCTTGCATTCAGAGATGACAGCGACATAGCTCATTATGCACAACTTTTTCCTAGTGTGACATTTTAATTGGTTCATCCAGTTAAATGGCTCCACGATGAACCACTGATACTGTGAAGGCACTAAACTGCCATGCTGCCAGGGAGGATGCTAAAGACATATATATGTATACCCACAAAAGTAAAGGAAGGCCTATCTTCATAAGCCTGTAACTGTGCCACTCTGCATTGCTGTGTAATCTGTTTTAAAACCTATCAGCTTCTTGTTTTTTCCTGAGTCGCTCAGCCCAAATCTGCCAGCTTTTCCCATCCTTTACCTTATCCTGATCATTCGCATCTCTCTCACACCTCAGTCCTATTAGCTCAGCTAGCCTACTGGGGGTCTTTACTGTGCCTTTAACTTACACAGGAATTTTTCTGCTAGCGCAAAGAAATCCTAACCAAAGTCTTCAAGTAAGACCAATACATATGCTTATAGCTAAATACAATAAATCTGAAAACTGAACCAATACAGCAGTTAGATCAATTACATTTTCTTAGAGTGTTTAATAATTTCTTTTGTGTTTTAAAAGTAAAGACTTACAGTGAACTGAAGCATGGGAAATATTTAATGCGATTTTCCAAAGCACAGCATTTCTGAAGCTCTGCCAGTCATGTAGTAGATTGAACATGACATTATGAAGTATTCTCACACGTAACCATAGTGACTCTATGATATATGTTATTTAAAGCCTTGTGAGATTCACTGTAATTCTAGGTAAAGTACATTTCTTTTAGTATTTCACTGGCAACTGTCCGAAATTGCGTTCCAAAAAACTGAAGTGCAAATTTCACAGCCTCTAGTCCTGGCAAGTCACATCCTATAAAATAATCAGAAACTTTTATCTTTTGCAGAATAGCTGGCATCCCATGCCCTTTTTATATTTGTTCCCTAAACCATAAAAGTATCACAAGAGCTGCTAGCTGGTTGGAAGGAGGTCAACAAAACTAGTGTCAGGGGCTTTTTATTTCCTTTCTTTTAAACTTCTTGGGGAATCTAGTGATCAAAACTTAGCAAAGTGCACAAGTATGTTGTGTAACAGGATTGTTAGATCTGTTGGCTTCAAACTAAAAAGACTATAAACCAAAATTCCTATTATGGATATTTCTTGATGTTTGGTGGTCTGTCATGCATTCCCACTACAGATAGTAATTTTCATTCTCTTGCTATTAAGATCTCTGATTAAAAAGCATTGCTGCAATACTTCCGCGAAATTACTGTAATTTGGGAATTTTACTTTTGGAAAAAAATGTAACAGAATCATTAACATGTTTATCAATTCTGTTCTCTTAATTAATGCCAAAAGTGGAAGGGGTGAATTATTAACCACTTGCTTGCTTTGCCTATCACACTGACAGAATGTCTGACCCACTTCTAGCATTTGAGCAACACCAGAAGCCAAATCTTCCTCTAATACTGCCCACAAAGACCCATCCAAATGGGTAATACAGACCCACAAGAAACATCTGAGATATTTCCTTCCTAGAAGCATCTGAACTAATATTTCACTGCTGATCCACCGAAAGGGAAAGCAGACAAATTTGAAGCATATTTTGTATTTACTCTTAAGCAATTCTTGGATGAAGCTTAATAAGCTGGGTTTGATCTATGAAGTTCTCTGTCCTAACTGCTTAAGGAATGCCTTGCTTTTCTCCTTCTGATGGGATGGCTGGAGACTTGTCATCAGTAGAGACAATCCTTCCAAAGCTTTCCTTATCAAATGCTAAATCTCTTTGGAGAGCTTTTCTGTACACAGTAACTCACCACTGTGGATTACGGCCAGTGGTCAGCAAATGGTTTTGAAGCTTCACCACTGTGACCGAGAGAAGAATCCAGTCCAAGTGCCATAAAAACCATAAGCCAAATCTTAGTCACACAGAATTCAATGGTAAACTTCCTATTGATTTTGTAGCATCCAAAATTTAGTTTCTAGTTACAGAAACTTATCCATTAAAAAAAACAAAAGGAATCTGTCATTAGACTTCCTCAATATATATATATTAAGGTAAAGCATTTTGCTACATTTGCACAAACACGTAATGTTGAAAATATCCTTCCAAAATTAAAATTTCACATCCTTTAGTATTTTTTACAAAGTATTCCTCTTTTCCACTCTCCTGGTACTTTACAAGCAGGTTTTAACATCATAAAACAATACACCATGCATAAAATTAATCACATACAGCAGACCTCTCAAAGAAAGTGAAATAACAAATTCTGTGGGCAGTTTAGTAGTTTTTCTTCTAAGCAGCTAAGTTAGTCTTTTCCCAAAAAAATGTAAAGCAGCACTTTAGAGCTACACATATAATTTGAATATTATTTCTTAACTCCTCAGAGAAAATACTGATACCTAACAAGCTTCATTAAAAATCAGATAAACCCCCAAATCAGAACTGCATTTGCTTTTGCATGGGAAAAAAAGAGGAAAAAATATTATAAAAAAAAAGTTACAGCTGAAGGAAAAAAAGCATAAGTCCTTACACAGCTGCTGGAATTACGAGCATCTTACTGAACTATACAGTCTCCAGCTTATCTGACATGGCTCCATGAATGCATATCTCTGCCCCCAGTAGGGACAGTTAGAGATGTTTTAAAAGTCTCTGAGGACAGTTTAAAGTGAATCAAAAATGTAGAACCATGAACCAAAAAAAGCCTCCAACAAAGTCTATGATACACTTGGAAAGATCCGAGTATAATCTCACAAAAGACTGATTTTTAAGCACAGACAGTAATTTATTAACTATAAAAATGTTTGACTGGTCTAGACATTACCAAGGACCACTTCATTCAGAAATAACTAATTTTATCTAATGTTCTGTTTTGTTTTGTTTTTTTTTTTAAAAACCAAACAAACAACCCCAAAACCCAACAAAAACACCCCACAAAAACACTCCGTGTGCTTCCCACCAAGGAGAAAGCAGCAGAAAAGCATCCATTTGCAAGACTGACGGTAAACATACTCCATGTTGTGTGTGTAGGACAGGTTTTCAGATAACCCTGTAAGAGAAGCAGCAGCGCTGAAGCTGGTGCACCACAAGCAGAAGCACTGCACATGGGGGTAAACTGTTATCTGCGTTCACCAAGGATAGGGATAACAAAACAATTACTTATTTCTTAGAAAGGCTTCTGGTTTCCCTTCCAAGCCCAGAAAGCATTCAGTCAGCACAGCCCCATTCTTCAGGTACAGAAGCAGCCACATCCACACTCATATCGTAACCTCCCAGGCTAATAAAAGCTAACCAGGAAGAACCTTGTCCCAGCCACATAGAGGAGGAGAAAAGAAGCCTTATAGTCAGTCAGAGGAGACACTGGAGAAAAGCTGTCCACAGTGAAAGTCTGATGATATCAGAGAGAGGAAAAAGTGCTTCTGACAGCAGCTGTTTCCTGCTCACTATGTGAGCTTCACTCCCCAGATTTTTTCAGTCAAGCACTAAATAGAGTGGGGCTGAACAAAGACATGCGCATTGCAAGTGTGTTTTTAACACCCAGGAAAACAGTGGATCCTGAGAGATGAAAAAGGAACTTGCTGGGGAAAACCATGGTGCAGATTCACGATGCAGACAGGAGAGCAGCATCTTTCCATAGCTCCCACCTCGCAACCACCGTAGATGCCTGCAGCAGCTCCGAGCTAAGAGCCAAACACCAGCCATCAACCCAGTCTACATCCACCCACGGTGCAGCTGTGCCCAGGTGGCAAACCTTCATGTCCTTATCAAGATACTGGCTTCAACAAACTCCCAAAAGAACAGAGATCAGGAAAGCGAGTTGTAACTGAACCTCCCCAGAAAGCCTCAATTTGACTTCTACATGACTTAGCTAAACTGTGAGAAGCCCACAGTGTATTTTCTTCTTCTTCAGCCTAGACCCAAATAAAATCAGCAATAGAAATCTCTGCAGAAATCGCTAGCATCAGTAAAACTGTATCCAATATGCTTGCCTGTAATTGCTGGATGCAGGTTTTATATCAGGCCATGCTTCATCCTAAAGTCCTACTGATCTAAACAGTGACATGCAATGCTCGTCTCTCCAGGCTGGTTACTGCAAACGTGGCTCAGAATAGGTTAGGAGATGGTCAAGTGATGTTCATGTGCCTTCTGCTAAACCCAGCTGGCTCTGCTATTTTTTAATTTGTCAAAAGTGAACATGGAAGGTGAAAGGTGTAAGACATGGAAGGGAATAAACCAGACTCTCAAATTACCAGCTAAAGAAACAGCTGACTGGAGAAGGAGTAGGACTTGCATCATCTAGTGAAAATGCTATGTCAGTTACAGGGTGCATGTTTGTTATGTTTCCTGTGACTATTCCTGAAGTGTGCTCAGTTTGTACCTTAGGTGTGAACTCAAAGGAACTGAAAACAGACAAATTTGATGACTGTTTTTCCTCATCACCTCCACAATCCTACAGTTTTCAAATGAGTGCAGAAAAATAAGATAACCCTGACATCCAAATCTGACCCTTGTCGACTAACACCTCATGTTGCACCAATCAGCTCAGCAAGCTCTTTTCACCTAAACCATGCAGGGTTGGTGGGAATAAAAAACAAGTGGTCAACAAACTGAGGAAATTGATAAAATGTAGCAACATCAAGTAAAATGCTGCTATGTTTCAAGTTTCTTCTCAGACTACAACCAGACTTCAATTTTTTTTTATTATTCTTTTTCAAGGACTAAACCCTCTTCTTTAGAGGAAATCTAACCTCACTACTTTCCATGCAGCACTCTCAAAATCAAAACGAGCGGTTAGTTCTCCTGATTTTGACTAAGTTAAAGTGCACTTGATAACAAAGTCTACCTACTGTAAATTCTGTTTGCAACCACCAACTGGTGACCATGTTGCTGAGCAGGTAACTTTCTTGTATTGAAAGACTCAAAGCTCAAACATGAAACTAAATAAACTCCTAAATTCCTGCACGTGGCTTTAATTGCCTCAAAGGGCCTCATATGCATCCACAAAATATACACAAAATTCAAATAATCCTATAACTATAGTTACAGAACTTACGAATATGATTTTATTACAGATTTTGAATATTTATTTGCTGCCAAAAGAGACAAATATTTAACTTCGTGTTTCTTTCTATGGCTTTTCCACCAAAAAATAGAACACTTAACTATTGGCCCTGAAAACCGAGTTCTTCTGTTTCAGAGTCAAGCTGTCTCTCTTTTGTGGAGGGACATCTAACATCAAATGTACACTAAAAACAAACAAACCACTAGTGGGTTTATAATTTCTCCGGTTTTAATACACTGAAGGCAGAAGAGTTCAGGTAGAATATGAAGAAAACAAACGTTCAGGACTTGCCCTAATCAGATGTACTGTGTGGTTTAATTTTGGTACTAGTCAGTGTTCACAAAAGCCCAGAATTCTCTCAGGTCAACTTCTAATTATGCAGGCAAATTGGGAAAAGATGACCAAAAAAAGCTAAAACATAAATCAAACTAACCATATGTAAAATTAGGCTAAAGCACACACATGCCATATTATATTATTTGAAAAAATATAGTGGCTAGTTTTCAGTGAGAAGCAGATGCAGGTTTAAGGAGCAATGGACACTGTAATTAGATCAGCCCTTACCCTACACTCATACTTTTCACAACAATTTGATGCACCAGAATGTGCCAGGCTAAGCCATGGTCTTGCTAATCCAAAACCCAGAGAGCCATCAGAGTTAAATGAGAGTTGACTAGCATTACAAGGAGTTAACCCCTTAAATAAGCTATTGTAGGGCTCCCTCCTGAGGGATTTCTCAATTGCAATGAAAGCAATGTTCCACATCCAGCTTCCATTGCTAGAATGAAAAGAAACGCTATACAGGGCATGATGAGATGGAGGTCTTCACGCAGCCACTGAGTTGAATGACAAGATCTCACATGCTACTTCAGTTACCAAATTTAATAGTTTTAGTATGCCCATAGAGACAGGCTTCAAACTGACATTATTCCAAAGGTCACAGCTCACAGATTCCAGGCAATCCATCATCAAAACCCTTCAAAAGCAGCAGCCAAATTTAACATCAGCAACTGATGGGATATTATTAAACAGGCAGACCTGCACTAAAGCATTCTCACATAGGAGCTTACACAAAGCCCTCAAAAAAATGTGTGTTATCATAAAATATACTTAGCAAACAAGCATCGTAAAGTCATCTCGTATGGCATTAAAATTAATTCAGTGCTTTACAAACAACGCTTCTTTCTCCTAAAGTAACGATGAAAGCCCTCCTTCTTCCATATTCCCTCCTCCATAGAGTTCTTCAGAGTGTCTTCTTCTGCTAAAGACATAAAACTTAATTCTTGGCCACTTATGCTCGCTAAAAGAAATTAATTCGTCCATCTTCCCCCACTGCTGGCTTGCCCATATTCCAACTTAAATTATTTCTGCCTCTCCAGATTTCCCCTTTCGTGACACCTGAAAAAGTAGCTGTATTTTCTCCACACAACTCTGTTTCTTCCATCTTTTTTTCTAATTGAACTGCCAAGAAGTTTCTCCAATAGAGGAAAATTCAAGCTAGAAACTTGTTTTGAAAGCTTCTCCTTTTTAGGGAGGGTAAGGCAGGAGGAAGAAGGGAGGAGAGGGGCAAGGGATCTGCTTTTGGTTTTAACTTTTTAAAATGTGTGGCATATGGGTCATCCAAACTAGTAAGATTTTAAAATTCAAAGGAAAGTAACCGTGATTAACAGATGCTTTTACAAGAGCAGTGGTGAGTAAAAACTAGCCACCAGGCAAATTCTAACAAGCCAAATTGGCTAAAGATCAAGGAAAGAGGTGGCTGTATCCAGCTGCAAAATAAGCAGTATTTTTTTCAAAGATTTTTTTAAACATCTTTGGAATTCTTAGACAGATTTTATTTGCATTTTCTGGAATGAACTATTATAATCACGTCCATCAAGAGAAGGATGTTGTGTTCTAACTTTACTAATCCTCTTATCAAAGTATTTGATAAGACACTGATAACTAGCATTATGTGGAACAGCCAAAATGTGAACGCACATTTTGAGAGTTAGAAGAATCAGGAGAACAGGCCCAATCTGACAGCTCCAAAGAGGCAAGGCTGCCGCAGCTCCACGCTCCCAGGTGCAACCAGCAGCAAGGCTGAAAATCTATTCTCGGTAGGTACGCACACTCAGAACACATGCACACATTGCGTATATAGAGATATATACAGGCAGCCACACAGGTAACACACAGTCCCTCTCTGGCTGAGTAGGAAGATGTCTGCTAGTGAGAATATATATATTTCATATACACACATACTTATTTTGTTTGTGTGTGTATACACATACACATACATGTCCACACACACAGACAATACAATTCCCTCCAGCAGCTTGGCCCAGACACTCAGCCTGCCCAGTAGCTGCCCCTGGATCCCAGTCTCCCCAGCTGCTGGCACCTGGACATACGAGCCCCCAAGGAAGAAAGGAATTTAATAAGATGACAGGATAGACTGCACTGATCAGGTGCAGGGCATGGCCAGACAAGCATACTGACTGGTAAAGTATTTAGATGGAGCTGGCCTGTTTTATGCCCTTAGCCCCCTATTTTCCCACGCTTGCTCTCCCCCAAACCACCTAAACCCCTCCTTTTGCCTGCCTTTGGTTCCTCCCCTAACCATCCCATAACTAGTCCGGTGCAATCCCAAAATGCTCTTCCCCTGCATCGCATCATGTGTGCTGTACCCCTCAGCAGTAACGCCCCCTCAGTGCAAAAGGTGCTCTGGCCTTGACTTATCTTGATGGGTTTCGGGTCTGGACCCTGGGGCTGAGGCTTCTCCTGGGACAGCCCTGGGAAGGGCCCAGACCCAGCTGTCCCTTCCTCCCAGTCCTTAATGTGGGTTCCTGCCTGCCATTGTGCCCTTGTGCTCCTCTGGGCTTGTGGAGGTGGGCCTTTGGTGGGCTTATGGTCGCTGTGATGTCCTGGGAGGAGCCCAAGGTAGGGTATTAAGTTGGGATCCCCCATCTGCATTTGTCTGCGCTCATAACCTAGCAGGTCTTCCCATGCAAGAGTGACCTGGCAACTAAAATGCCCTGCATACCCCCCCTCCCAGTTTTCTTTTCCTTTTCAATTTATTTATTTTTTATAATTGGTGAACATCTGCTCTTCCTATTGAGCATTTGGTATAATCTAGACGAAGAAAGGCATCTGTATTAGAAACACAAACAGAGGCACTGAGAACAGACCAAACAAACCTCACAGAAAGCATGAAAATAAATTCCAGCTAAAAGCAAATGCGAATTTTCCAAATTCCAGTGCCCTTCTTTTTAGAAGGGGATGCATTAAGCATTTGTCTGTCATCTTTTTAAACTTTTAGTTTATTATCATGCAAAGAACTCCACAATTCTCATTTAACATTCCCTCTGACTATGGGTACCTTCAGCCTGGCCCCACCCAGAGCTCAGGAGCTGGCTTTGACACACGGGATCCTTTCAGCTGGTCTAGCACATCACCTTGAGTGAAGAGGAGCAGCAGCTGGTGCGGCAGACAGGCTTCCCTGGCCAATGCGGGCAGGTAGGCAGAGCCGGGCTGGCCAACCGGACTCCTGTCAGAAGGTATTTTTGCTTTCTGAACGAGCAGTGCACGCAGCAGCTCAATGCGCTTGTGGGGAATAGTAAAGCATTTCGACCAACTCTTTCCAAGTGTGGGGAAAAAATACTGCTGCTTATGCAACCTGTCTTTTCCCAAACGTGAATCTGGGAGCTCAGCTGAACTGACATTAGTATGTCTTTAAAGAGCCACAATAACTTTCACTCTGATGCTCTTCTGGCTTCCTCTATTGACTATAGATTCAGCTAGAAAGTTACATCAGTCCTAAGTGCCACCTATACCATTAGGATCAAGCAAGGCGTTTTGTTTAAGGTACAGTTCAGAAAGCAAGATTTGGGAATACAGGGACACCGAGGCTCGTACGTAAGCAAACAATCATCAGCAGCATCATTATCCCACGTTAGGCCCCACAGTTCCCAGGTACGATGTGATACCTGGTTTACCCGTACGATGGTGGGCTACCTTGCTGACCTGCGGCTCCAGGGAAGAGGCAACCCCAAGTGTCTTCAGGCAATTTGCAACCTTTCCACCTTGTTTCTTAAATAGCAAACTTATTTAACCTCTTAATTGACAGCATATAATTGTATTGTTTTACATGCAGTCTGTTCACAGCATACCCCTTGAAGAAGTTAATTATGTTTAGTTCTTGGGTTTCTATACCACTTAATATAATTATGTATCACTTAAAAAGCACACCAGAAGACATGCAAGCCAAGAAAACAGAGGCAATTAAGAAGGATCCCTCCCCTTAACAAAAACAAGATACTGATTACTTGAAAGCCCGTTTCATAATTTGTCAGGAAATGGCAGTGATGTGTATCAATTTCAAAATAATATGCATTAAATAAATATAGAAAATCAACTGAAGGAAGTCTGTTATGAAAGCCTTTTACAGCAGCAATAAACCCCAAATCCTGTAAGACTTAAAACGGTCCAAGACTACATGTTCTTACCAAATACAAGAACAGGCTTATAAAATGCATGTAAATTAAGAACAAAACAATGGCAATAGTCTTCAGATTACATCTGCGATGAGAAACTGCTCATTCAAGAAAAGGATGTCAACCCACTTGCCTCCACTGTGACTGAGTTTGGGTCGATTCTTTCTCTCACTCAGGTCAACTTTCTACTAACTTCAATGACATTTGATCGTATTAATGCTCAGAACACCAATGTCTCAAGTTTAGAATCTTAACTGTTGTATACCTATCTAGGGAGAAACAGTCTCTGCTGTTCATCTCATGATACCTTAAAAGAAAACAACCCATGAGGACATACCAATGTGAATAGGCGTGACAAAAATCTCCAGCTCCCTCTTCTTTAAATAGCTTTGGTTGGCAAAGCATAAAGGGATTATTGCAGACTTCTCTGCCCGTATGACTACTGAGGGATGACTTCAGGTTAGCAAGGTTAAGGAAACAGCTGAGAGCAGCAGTTCCATTTTTAACTATTTTTAATTCAGAGGCCCCTAAACACCATCCAGCAAACAGCAAATTTAAACTAAACACAGGGGTGGGTTTTTTACGTTCTCTTCTCCCCTGATTAAGTTTTAGAGACCCCGTAAAAGGGACAGTCGATTGGTGCCACTCCCAATCCAAACTCTGGGTCTGTCACTGCTATAACTGAAAGGGGAAATTGAGTTTTTGTTACTCTCGAAACCAGCATTCTGAAGCTATATATAATGCTTCTGCATTTTTCTTACATCCACTGCTAACAAACCTGATGAACTGGTATACAACCCTCTGCTGACTCAGTATCAGCCAGGTCTGTTTTGGTAACCATGGACTGCTTCTCTTTTCGCTGTTTCCTCCAAAGGTGAACCATATTTCCAGTGTTCCCAGTGACTTCAATGAGAGCCACCAGCAACTCTTAGGGATGCTACCTTAAAAACAAAAAAACTCAACACAACAAAAAAAAAGAGTTGCAAAGGCAAAACAGGTTTGCTTCACTTGGTTGGGCTAAGCATAAACCAGCAACATAACAATCCTACTTTAAAAAAAATTGCTGTAGAATTCTTGCTTCCTTCAGTTCCACCTGAATCCTGCATGTAGGGTAACAGTAACAAAGCCTTAAGATGCTTCCAGACATCTCACTACAATTTCTTCTGTGGTAAGCAGACTGTCAGCCATTCTCAATGGCTGTCTGATTCTCAATGAACCAACTATAGGTGTCATTAAAGTAATGGGAACCCGTAGCAGTGGAAAGCCAGTGCTCAGCACCTGGTGTCAGTGTGTCTTGGGTTGCTCTACACTCCACTCATTTCTAGATATTCCAACACGCTCCCAATTGTGAAATTTACTTGGGAAACCTTTCAGACTTCCTTAAAGTTATTTCTGTCATAGCAAAAAGTAAAAGCTAAAGTACTGAGATATTTGATTTCAATCACTGTGATGACAATCTCACTGTAGGGAGAGAGGAGCGGGGGGGGGGGGGGCGGGAAGAGATGGTTGATTTTGGCTGTGGTTGCTGCTGCTGTTGTTTTGCTCCACTTTGTCTTAAGTAAAGCTACATTTTTTAACGGTGACAGAGCTCAGTAACAACTTATTCGCTATAACTTGTATAGTTAATCTTTGTTAGATTCACCATCACCTGAAGCCTTTAGATCAATATTGGGCACCTCATTAGAAGATAAGGTGTAGCTCAGCCAGGTTTATTTAAGAGTTGTGTAAAAACCTGCTAGATTAGGCTCTATGGTTTATGTTTATGTAAGATTGCAACCATGACATAATGTCTCTAACCTTAAGTATCCACTAAGCTGTAAAATACCTAAAGTACAAAGGCCCTAAGAAGCTACCAACTCTCATGGACACAAAGGTGGGCACATAAAACAGGCTGCTATGTGACAAATGAGAAATTATCAAGTGCAGTAACTCCAACAGGGGCAACTTCAGTGAGGTATGGAAAAATACTGCAAGCACTATTATGCTGCAAATACAGTGCTGAAAATAAAAAAAAATAAAAAAATCACATATTAAAAGAGGACAAACAACTACAGAACATATCTGTCTTACCAGTGCCATGGCAACAGTAAGAGAAAACACACACACTGACCTGAAATAGTAGCAACTTAGTCCAATTAAGAACATTGCTTATAAGGGAACAAGCAAGAGCTGGCTGACCACGTATACATAAAATCTAGCAATGTTTTCTGTTTCCAGACAGTGTTTCAATGCCTTTACTGTTTAAAA
>VZSZ01007856.1:684680-726203 GCA_013398815.1 Ibidorhyncha struthersii | reverse complement strand
AAAAGTGGGTTTGTCCCTGATTTTACAGTCCCTGAGTGAACAAAGTTAACAAGCCAAACAGATGCACACTTGAGGGACGACTCCTAATCCAAAGCGTCACATTTCCACCTGCTTTGGAACCTGATGATAAATACAAATTCCTTTAACCAGACCCTGATCCCACAGGCTGATCTAACCCTTAGACAAGCATCCCACTCCTTTACCTCACCAAAGGGACAACAACCTGCTCACACAAATCAGATGACAAATTCAAAATGAAACAGCTCAATCTGCCCGGTCAGGGATTAACTTGCATTTCAGCCCTGTCTGTCCACTGAACAGCCTTCACACTACTAAGATTCACCATTCACATGCCGTTTACTGCAGTGATTTTGTAAAAAATGCTATCCACAATTGGATAGATCTACAAGAATGGTTTTACCAGGTTGATTTGATACTCCTTCCTAAAGACAGTCTTGTAAACTATGTATCAGATATGTATCAGACATTGGCCCTTATCACTGCTGGCCAATTTAAAAAAAAAAAAAAAAAAAAAAAAAAAGAGAAATCCTGATGATACTAAGCTCCTAAAAATCTGGTGGGAAATCAATGCAATGAAAGGAAATTATAATCAGAGCGTGTGTGGAAAAAGATAAAATAAACAGGTGAACTCTGCCATTATAAGTCTTATTTGGTGGTACAGCACCAACGTTGCTTCTGACTGGACAGAGCAGACACTGCCTATTGCCTAGTGCAGGTTTCAATGGGGAGCACAGTGTGAAGCTGAGGTTACTACAGAGTTGGAGGCACCCAAGCAGAAAAGGACACACATCTTGTCATTAGTACATCTTTGGTCCATAAACAGTTTGGATTTGCTTGTTTAACCATAATATATTTTTCTATTAGCAAATGACAATGTATGTATGTTCACGAGTTCTTCACATCTGAGCAAAAACCCAAGCCAGAAAAACCTGCCGAGAATGAAGTAGTATTTACCATCTCCTACAATAAATCTAACTAATGGAAGTAAGCTTACTCACATACTGCACTGGGCATTTAAATACCGTCTAGCAAACAAAAATAAGAGCTCCTTAGTTTTTTTTTTTCTTTTAAAAAAGTCACAGAAGTGTGAAACTTTGAAAAGCTGACACATGCATATACCCCTCATGCCTTTACTGTGACTAAGACAGACAACAGTCTGATTTACTTCAGGATTTTGTGAAAACAAGATTAACGTGGAAATTGTTCTGCAGCTCAGTGACCTGTTGCAACCAGTTTAACACAACTGTTATGCAAATACTTCTTCCCAGTAACGCAAGCCTGTAAGCACCAAATGGGAAGGAAACAAAAAGGCAAAACAACAGGGCTTTTTTTTTTTTTTGCATTTAATAACCCTTAAAATTCTCTATTCTCTAATATTCTCTACTGTCTACCCTGCTCCATAACTTTTAAGCTGTCATTTAAGTGTCTAGAATCCCTTATTTCCCATGACCACTTGATCCAGTTCTCCAATCTGAAAGTCCTAACAGCTGCTGCTGTTTGAAGCATCCAGAATGTTACTTGCACATACTTTATAAAAATGGCATTTGCTAGTAGAAGCAAAGCTTTTAAAGTTTGGGGGAAACAGCCTGGGGTTTTCCCCTTCTGAGAGTTTAAAGTTTTATGAGTGAACCTAAAGGACTGCCAGACTTCTCAAGTGACAACACATTACGAAAAAATTTCCTATGTGTTTTGCAAATTTGAAGTCAGCCACATTTCACAACTGACATCAGGGTTTTTAATATCAGCTCTAATGAAATATAATTCTCCAATGACATAGCTGTGAAGTACAGCATTTTCATTTCACTAGCTGGCAGAGAGGTTTTGGCCTTACTATTATTATTATTTCTTACGTAGAGCCAAAAGTGTTCTAGGCCCTGCATGGACACGTCTGAAGACAAGTCCTTTTCCTTGTATCTCCTGTAAACACTGAGACTGCACAGTATTCAGCCTAACAGTACAGGTCAGATGCATTTTCACACGACTGCAATGGCCAATTCGTATGTTAGGACACAAGAATAAGAATACAGTGTAAGGAATAGGTTGCCCTCATCTTCTCTACAGTTTCAATTTCACTACATCTCTTTGGGTGGGATTGGAGAGTTTCTGGTTTGGGAGAGTTTCGCTGTTTGTTCTGGGTTTTTTTTTTTTGGTTTTTTTTTTTTTTCCTTTTCAAAAAACCCTACAGTCAATGAAGAAATCCCAGCCATCATCAAAACCCTGAGGGGAGCAGCAGGCAAGCTGAGGATTAAGAATGATAGCGTTGTTTTTAAATCTGGTTCCTGTTGATGCCACATTTCTTCTGCTGGATGACAGAGTGGGATCCTTATTTTAAAAGTACAGGTACATGCACAGCTCATGACAGTTTAACTGCACATCAATAAAAATCAGAAAACTCTCATTTGCAAATGACTGAACTAAGTACATAACTGAGAAGAGCTGTTCCTTCCCCAAACTCTGACAATCTAAGAAACAGGGATGAGAAAAAAAGCCAAACTTCTCCTTCCCTGAGGCCTACACCTCCTTGACTGAGATGAAATAAGAGCATGGCAGACAGCAGTCAGAAGGACAGACTTGCCTACTCAGAAGCCCCAGAGTAGTTGGTATAAGCACCTGACATGGGTAATTTTTTCTGAATTTGTTGTGGGGTTGAGCAACAATAATAGCAATGTTGTACTCACCCCTTCACCTACTCACGGTGCTCAATGCGCACGTTTCTTCAGGACTCCTATGGTGTTACTTTGGGAAAGAAGTATGCCTCAACTTGGCTGTTCTCAAGATACTTAAAAGCTCTGGAGACTGCACATTGTGCTCTGGGACTGAGCAAGCACCCTGGTCTCACCCAGTGCACCCAGGGATGCTGACACCCAGGGGACTCCTCCGCACACAGATCCAGCCCCAGTTTAAGAGGGAATTTGAAAGGGGTATCTTGTGGCACAGTCCAGTGACAAATCTAGGCCTGACTGGACAAAAACGTACCCACAAAGAAGAAAAGCATAAGAGATCCTGACAAGTACAAAGGGAAAACCACTGTTGCTAATCTAAATGCAACATCTGTGAGTGGTGATCATGAGTGAAAGCAGCAGAGTACAGCATCTCTGCCACAGGGCTGATGCGTGCACATTCAGCTTGGGTGGGAGAAAGAATAAAAACCAGCACTTGGCACATTAAATTGAGAGGTGGAGAGAAAAGCCTCCAAGAAACACAAGGGACAGATGTCTGGCGAGCGTTAACATCAAGGTTCATTTGTGGGGTGTTGGCCTCCTGTTTTACTCTTGTGGTAAGACCTTGTTGGATCCATAAAAAGTAAAAGCAGCAGCTCCATTTGAGGCTACAGCAGAAGCTGAAAAGAAACCATGTTTAATTTTTCTAGTTTGGGAGGCTGGTGAGGAGGTGAAGAGTCTGCATAATACATTACAGTGCAGCTTGCAGTGGTGGTGGTTGTCTCTTTTGGTGCCGCAGTTCATTTCCAAAAAGATAGCTGTGCAGGATGAAGTAAGTGTTATTCTTCAGTTTCTCTAGACTGCTGACAAACATTAGACTGGTCTCCAACACTGATGGAATACAGAAGAAAAAATACAGTGCGTGACCTTCCAAAAACGGGCAAAAACTTTGGTTCTCTATGGAGGATGGTCTGGGAAGAGGCAGAGGATAAATGAGGTCTGGCAGTCTTTTCCAGCTCCACGCAACCAAGCATAAGCTAGCAACAACACAGATCTCCCCACCTCTGAGAGGCTGTTTGAAGCTTGCAGGAGGAGACAGCACAGTAGGGGAAAAACTACCATGCATGTCTGCTCTCCACAGACCAAAGAGGTCATGGTCAGGACTCGCTGACATGCTTCCTGGAGGCTTTGCCTCAGAAAGGAGAGAATCAAAACCGTGTAAGCATGGTGGGGTTTGGCCCATCGTAAACACTGGCATTTATAATGGAGAAAAGTGTCACTGGATGCCTGTTACAGAATCTCATGGTTTGCTCTTCACAGTGTCATGTAACGATGCTTTGTACCGAGATTTCATACGGTAGTTCCTTAATTTAAGTAACTGCATTTTCTACTAGTGGGAAACAGTCTGCATTGACCATATCCAATAAGCTATTATCCCACCAATCATATTTCCATAATCGTTTACCAACATTTGTTTTAAGGCACTGCCCTTTCTTAAGGGCTCTCTTGCCTCCATTAGAGGACAATGTAAGCCCAAAACCAACAAAATACTCTTCTCCAAAGACAACATCCCTTTCATCAGGCACTGAAGCAATAAATGGCTTAGGAAGGGGAAAAACTAGTTAACTAGTTGCTAAAACTATCTAGAGCCCCTGCCCATGAACTTAAAAAATACTATTTCTCACACAGCTCTAGAGTCTTAATATGCAAAGTTATACTAAAATGGTATTAAAACTTTTACATCTTCCACCCACACAAATTGAGCAGTCCCCTCCTACCCCTCCATGGCTTCCAGTCTCAAATATCCTGGCATAAAATGATCAGACAAAATAGGTGACTTATGTTTTTATTGGTTCCCCCAGACTATGACGACATTTCCTAAAACACTGAGCCAGGAAACTATTAATGTTCTGAAAAAGTGAAAGGGTCAGGCTATTTCAAAGGGCATGTGTTTGCTAAGAAGCCTTTGTTACAGATGTATAGACCACTTAAGATCTGATTAATAATAACAAAAGTATTTAGCATTCACATAATATTTCTAGCTTTAACGTATATTATGAACATATTTGTAACACCTCTGTGTTAAGAAAGTATTACTCCTTTTCACCTTTTTGAGAATGAAAATAAGAAGTTTAATCAGCTTCCTTAAGATTTTGTAAAGTAGTATATCCATTCCAAGATCAGAATTCTCCACAGATCTGTACGTGCTCCCAGTTCTCAGGCTATTATTGGAAGGAGAAATTGAAATGGTCTCAACTTATCAACATTTAAAAAAGGAAGACCAGGAAGATTTTCTAGATTTCTCTCAGCTGCATTGGCCTGCACTTGGCAGCACAAGTCAGGTCAGGCATTTGCAGGTGGGGTCAGAGATTCCTTAAAAAAGCACTGTGTGTTTTATATAGAAGCACTAAACCAAATCAATCGGTACCATAACAGGAGCATAGCTGCATACAGGACAAAAAGGGATCCTACAGTGGCTCCACAAAACCTTCCAATTTTTTAGCACATAATACATGCATATACCTGTTTGTTTAGGCTCCTTTGTCAGTAGGTCTGGGAATTATCAAGGGGACACACAGGACCTGCACAAAAGTAAGGATGCTCAAAAGGCATCACCACTTAATTCATGGCCAGATTAATTTCACCCACAAACTCAGTCCTGACTGCACTACAGTATGAATGAAGGTCAGTTCCCTAACCTAGGGGTGCAAAGCAGATTTAAACCCAACCTGCCTATAGCACAAACAGTATGATACATTTTACACACAAGAGAGTACTGAGGCATCCTAAAATAAGTACATGTCACTCTACTCTTACTGACTCAAGAACCTCACTCACCTGTTGTGTCCCAAACAATCACAACCCGGTCACACCAAAAACGCTGCAGGTAAAAATCCCACTATTGCACAGTGCCATCTCCTGGGCAAGCAAGACTGGAAAAAACCCCTCACGCTTCCCTTCTCTCTCACAGCATCCAACATTTTCGTGTTGTCTCCCGTGTGCTGGCAGGCCAGGCGTTACCTCTGTTCTCAAAAGCAGTCTATGAATTCACGGAAAGAAGAGCAGATTGTTTACAGCTCCCACCATGAAACGTGAGACTCAGCAGCCCGCTCTTGAGAAAGGCGGTATCTGCATAGGCAAGTGCCACGCAAACCCACAAGATTGAGTTCACTCTGGGTTGCTAGCTAATCACAAATTAGCAATCAGGGCTTCCTTTCAACATCCAAACAGGAAATGGGAGTGGAGGAAGTGAAAGCTTAATAATTTCTTGCATGTTAACAAGTTACACGAGCCACTCCAATAAAAAAAGTTTTGCTAAGTGAACTTAAACCTAGCGCATTGTCTGTCCCAATGGCAAGCACTTATCTATAAAACCAAGCTGTGCATCTTGGAAGGGAAACACTGATGCAAATACTTCATTCGGCACAGCTTCCTTTACAGGGTAAGAGGACATCAAGCCATGGAATAAATTTGAGGATGCTACCTTACTGTAATCAGAAATCTCGAGATTACAATCCTCAAATCAAACCAGAGGTGGTAAATCTGGCATCTCTCTTGAAATATTTAGGGAAAAAAAAAAACAACCACAAACCAGGATTAGAAAGGTAGCTTTCAGGTTATTACAAACCATTAAATCCATGATGGTCCCTGACAAAGGAGTAAGAAAATCAGACATAATGTGTTAGCTCCGTTTCTTTCCTCTATCTTTATGGCTACGATCCACATTGGCTCTGTATATCCCACAATATCTGCCTGGCCACAAAGTAGAGGGACAGGAAAGCTGGGGAAAAGTCCCTGTGGGACAATGAGAACCCAAAAAGGCCTGAAGGAGCAAAGGACTCACAGGCCTCCACGCCAAACGCAGCTAGGAACATCTGTCTCCATCTTCAGACCACCACATCACAGCCCCTGGCAAAAGTAAAAAGCCTGGCCCATTACACACTCCTAACTTCGTGCTATCTTCACTGCCGGAGGAGAAAAAAAAAAAAAAAAAGCTTTCTGCAACTGTTGAGTAACTCTCAAGAGTTCAAGACAGATGAAAGGCCAGTTTCTTGGTTGCCTGGAGATACTAAAACAGATTAAGGACAAAAGCAAGATGACTTGTATGGGTAGATGCAGACTGATGTTTCGAGGGTACAAAACCGCCCCAGGACTACAAGGTAGAACTCCCTATTTTCTTATGGATGTACACAGCAAAAAAGAAAAATCTCTTGAAGAAGTTGTAAGACTCAACAGTACAGAAAGAGATAGTTCAAGCGGGCTGCATGGAGAACAGAACAAAGGCAAAGGAATTTGGATAAAAAACCTGCTGTCAATATATCCACTGCACAATCACATTTTCTCTCAGGGTTGCAAACAAGAATAGACATGTAACGTAGATAGTTACCATGGCCCACAATAAACTGGCTGGAGTAAGTAAGGAGCTAAAATTGCATGGGTGCATGCTCTGCATTACGGAGTGTGAAGGTAGGTTTTTTCCCTAGTTTCAGCAGTAGAGACACAGGCTGTCCTAGTTCCAATGCAGCATTTACTATAAAGTGCCGTCTGCCATCTCAATGTACTTGTTACACTATGGACATGGCTGGAAATGCAGACCAATACCGTGGACTCTCATATTATTGCTCTGAGCAACAAAAAAAAAGGGGGGGAGAAAAATCTGTTTTACATGTGAACTTCCATCCTGGATCCTCCAGGGTCAGATCGTTTTCACAGTAGGCATTCTCTGTTTCCAAGGCGACGGAAGGCCGATCGGATATTTAATCAGCCTGGGTGTTGGACCACCCATTAGCAAAAACTCTCCAGAACAAGAGTTTTGAAAGTTGAAAAACAATGACTGTGTAAGACTGCTGGGTTTGGTGTTTTTTTTTCATTTGCTTGTTTATCAAGACTTAATCATAGGTAGGTATTACCTCTTTCACTGGAAACACGTATACTCTTTCCAAGGTGCTACCTTGCATTCCAAGACTCACAGTATCGACTGTGTCCAAGCCTTTACTTCTGTGGAATGACTCACTACATCATTTGCTTCTCTCTCAGGATGTTTGTACCCAGGACAGCAATGCCACTTCCTACTACGTGAGAAAGACCATGATGACTTTGCAGGACTGCCACCTGCTCTGTTTCCAAAATGACGGCATCTGCCAGAACATTCAGGTTTCCAGCCTGTGATGCTCCAGCAGGTTAGTTCATCTTCACATAACTTCTATGGTACCAAATGCTTTTTCTTAAGCCAGAGATTTCCAGTTTTCCTTCTCTCTCCTCCCAATAAGCAAAGTGAGAGTTTCCAGACCAGGTAACTTTGGTAAGGAGTGCGGAAGAGCTTGTACCTGTTTAGCAGCTATGGCTGTATCAACTGCCAAAAAAAACAGAGGAGGAATGTGCTTGACAATTCTTAGTTAGAAACAAATTATGATCCCTGTCCTCCTTGCCCTATATTCACACAACATCCAAGCTCACATGTTCCATTCACTTAAGTGTCTAAGGAAGATGTAGTTGTGACCAGTTCCTCTAGACCAGACAGCAGGTAGCTGTTAAATAATATTAAGAATGATGTCACCATGAGACGCTTGTACTGGATCTCGCCCCAAAACTTTTTATATATTGCATATATTACTGTTTTGCTGCAATTGCTGTCTCAAAGCAACGCAAGAACTTTGACAAATATGCATGAGATCATCCAGACAAGGAGACTGTATGTTCACAAAGGTGTGGTAATACTTGACAAAATAGATTATCTTTTTCACTCTGTCTTCCAAAATAAAGATTTTTCTTGAATGATGAACTCAGGGGTTCCCAGAGTTTTGTCCATGGAGGTCAACTTAATGGGTGNAAAAAAAAAAAAAAAAAAAAAAAAAAAAAAAAAAATCAATCTGCACGACAGTGTAGAACAGCCACGATTTGAAAATCCCTCTGAGGGTCATACTTAGCAGCTTTCCAGGTCAGCCTCTGGGAAGCCCTGACTCAGATGCTGAATTCTTGTGAGGAATATAATTGATCCTTGTGGGGATTTTTGCTCCTCAAAGACACATTTCTGAAGGTTTTCTTTTTTTGTGTTTTTGGCTCTGTGTTACACAAGCAAAAGACTGACTAGGCAAGAGCAGACATGCTAACCTTTCAATTTATAATGTACTTCTAAATGCTTGTAAGCTCAAAACAAGTGATAGTCAATATTTATTGAGAAGGCCTCCAGCTCTAGAAGCAGCTCATGTTATATTTGAGGGTGGTGAAAGGGAGAGGGCTCTTATTGCTTAAATCTTCAGTAGACTTTTAAAGTTTATTTTCATAGTCTGAAGGCTTGGGAAGGTAATGATAAGTTTTAGTATTCTCTAGAATACCACTCTGTGGTCTTGTTATTTGCATGACGTGGTTTCTCTGTGCCACAGATGTACAAAAAGAGGAAATATTTCTGCCTTGCATTATCTCTGCACATGACAGAGAGCCTACAGAGGGAAAAGTAACAGCTGTGGTGATATACTGCCCTTAGGTATATCAGTCCCCATTCACATCTCTTCAAGGGGAGGTGACAACTGTAAACTGCACCTAAGATTTGAGCACACAACTGTGCTAGTCAAATGACATTTCAGTCGCGGAAAACTAAGATAAAGAAGACTTTAGGCTTACAGGCACTCTCCTGCACTTATATTTTCTGTACATATTTTCAATGGTCTCTCATTCCCAGTTGCACACAGATTCACAAAACAAGAGATGTGAGCAACTTGTTCTCCAGTTTGCAGGGTTGGCAGGAAGGCTCACTCAGCTGGTGTGCCAGTGTCTGCTATTAGTAAGTCTGCAGCCTACTTAACTTTAGGCAAATCAGTGGACGTCTACCTTAGTCCTTAGGTATAAGTAGGTGTAACAGAGAATTCCCTTCTAGCAACTCAGCAAACTTTCTGACTTTCAATTCAGACGTTTTGAGGGGAAAAGGGACCAGTGAAATGAAGAAGCAAATAGATAAAAATCTCTGGAGCATCCTCTCTGCTCAGAGCTCAGAAGACCTCTGCTGAGACTTGGCGTCATCCACATACTCCCCTGAGAAGCAGGGTACTCCATCAGGGTGCGAGCTGCAGTCCTGAGCAAAAAATTTATTTTGTCTCTATTAGTCTGGCAGCCCTGCCAACAAACATCTCAAGTTCTGGGCAGGAAAGCACATGTTGGGTCACACAATCCTGTCACCCTGCATCACAGGGTAGTGCCTGTGGTTGGAGGACTGGGAGACAACAATAACAGTGCTCTGCTACAGTTGGAGGACTGCTGTTAAGAGGTCCCTCTCAGTAGCAGGCATGACTGGCTGACAGAGATCCGGCTTCGGTGGAGCAACCTCCTTTTTGGTCTCCATCCCACATGGCAGGTGTGGCTCAAGACTCACGTTGCCCTAAGTACCTGCCCTGCCTCCTTACTGAAGAGAAAAAAAGCAGCTGCCTGGGTTCGAGAAATGGGTTCGATCCAGGTTAAGCTGTGGGGGTAAGTGAGGCCAAAGCCTCACATGATGGTCTTGTGCACACTGCGTGCGTTCTGCCAGGTCTGGTCATCGAGTCAGACAGCTCTCAGAAAGGTGCCCAGTCCAGGTGAAATAGAAAGGCCCAAGAAATACCACTTGCTTTTAGCTGAAGATCAGACAGTAAGGAGATATGGCAAAGTTGCCCAGCTGCAACAAAGGGTATGCCATGCAGCCAGTTTTCTACACTGCAACCAGCCAAGGAGGCTGCATCTGACATGTGGTCTGTTTAAGAAATACAGTCCTCACTGTTTTCCGTGTTTTATCTCACTCCGATCACGAGTTAAGCAAGCCAGTCAGCCTATTGTTTTTACCACATGGTAAGTAACTAGCTACATGTAAACAAAACAATTAAGCTCCATAAGGAACTGCTTGCCATTCAAAGCTGAACTAAACATTGCATTTTGTTTCAGGAATCCAAATATGGTAAATTACTGACAATTAACTATGACTACAGGATTATTCGCTGCACAGAAAGGGTATGTGGAACAGGCAGTACGAACTGGAGAGTCATATTTCTTCCTCTTCACCCCATCATTAACCATCTCGAGACCCTTCTGGTCTTGCTGCTAGCTGCCTTCTAATACATGATAAAGGGCACAATAGAGAGATAAACTTCATGTGCTGGCACAGCTGGCTTTAAACCCCCCACTCTTCAGTTGCAAAACCACCAGGGTCCATCACTACCCCTCTAGGAAAATACCTCTGAGTTACTAACCTCTTAATATATTCGTCATTCAGACAATTCATTAGGTGATAGTACTGCACACAAATACACACCAACTCATTATTTTCTTATTAGCTGCATTGCTGCTGCATCTAAAAGCCCTAATCAAAATCAGGCTGTCAACTTGCCCGACAATGCACATGGAGGAAGAAAGAACCCCCTCCCAAATGTCTACAAGACCAGAAGCCTGGATACTGTAAAACCAACACGTACCCCCAACTCCAAAGCCCAAGTCTCTCACTGCTATCTTGTGTGCATATTTAGCTTTGCAGGCTGTGTATTCCTATTTTGAATATTCACAGAATGTAGGAGTCTTGAATATAAAGAGTAGGGAAAAAAACCCCAAACAACAGAAAGAAAACATTATTAAATCCATTGATAATGGGGCTAATTGGGGACGAGGCGGGGGGGCCTAATAAAGGCAAAACTAAAAGCGCATTCTGTCATAGCACCCACTGGAAAGGCCACTTATAAATAAGTGCATGCTTTGCTCCTTTGGAAAGATTTAGCAGCTATCTCCCGTTACAGACCTGCACTGCAGCTCTCTGCTGTGTCTGCAACTGTGGGGCAGACGCAACTGCGCTGAAGAGGGCACAAGGCTCAGGGAGGAAAACCAGGAGCAGAGCTGGGACAGGACATAGCATGGTGGGTGCTGACCCCTGAGGCAGAGGGATCCCAGCACATCAAGTGGAAGGACAGAGCCTAGCAGGTGATGGCAACTTCCAGGATAAGTTCACAAGTTTCACATTGGAAATCCAGGAGTTAAAACCACTGTTATGGTGGATCTTTCCATTCCCATTAGTCACCTTCTCCCAACTAACTCTATGATGTGGTATCTATGCTTGTGCTGCCTAGAAACATTCCAGACTCCTGATGAAGTTACTAGATAAATTATAAGTTTTGAAATACAGCTAGACAAAGATTATGAAAACAAACTATGGTCTATTTACTGTAGCACTGCAGCACACATCTCCGATGAGGGTGAAAGACACCATTTTGTGCAACAGACTGGCAAGAACAGCTGTTGGGAGGCTGAAATGGCCTGTTATACTGGTGTTATCCACGTGACATATAGCTATGGGCAAGTGGGACACAGGCTGTGCAAATGCTCTCTCTAGTATATTAACAGAAGAAGCACGACATGCACGAAAGGCAGAAACAAAAACGCTCTATTTGGTTCATTTCATAAATCCTGGGTGCCAAAATGGGATGGGAGGGGGGACCAGGACAAAGAGGATATAAATAGCCTTACATTTCTTCCTGAACTTCACCCACCATTGTAAATATTGCTGGCTGTCAGATTATTACCACCTACCTTCTATATTCCCTGCAAATATTGTGGGCACACCTTCAAAGCTGCCCATGTACAATGGAGGATCATTGAGCATCCTATATAGGAGGCAACAGAGCCGGGAACACACAGAAAAAGAGTTAACTGGTTTTGAATCAGGAGAAGTCCACATCAAGTGCTGCTTCTCTGTCCCTCAGGTTTTTACTCTTTGCCCATTGAGGTGACTCCTTCATCCAGCAGAGACAAAAAGGTCTAGAGCCCCTTTTCAGGACGTATCTCAGGGTGGGATAAGGTGGGAAGGGATGCAGGCCTGGGCTAGGTCTTGTTTGGAGGCACCCAGGGACCTGGAGAGTTTGGAACTCATCCTGTGGTAAGATCAGGTTAACTCAGAAAGCTGTGAAGGGCTGGACTTCAAAGCCAGACGCGAGGGGGCTAGACCTGGGACAGACTGTAAGACAGTAGCTGGCTCCTAGCCTCAGTGAAACTGGTGTCTACAGAAAGGTCCCGTCCCTCTTACAGTCAACACAGGAACAACAGGTGGTGTCTACAGCTTTCTTATAATGGTGTGATCACAGTGTTAGGAATTCTGATTGCAAAGCATTTGAGATTGGGAAGGAAAAGGAAAGCTACTTCCAGACCCATGCAGCTCAAGCTTCCATCAAATGGGCACAACTACTTTCAGCAGGTTCTGCTTGTCCTTTGGATAGTTTAGCATCCCTCCTTCTGAACACAACATTTCAGAGAAAGCTCTTGCAGGAGTGCAGGTGTACAGCATTCAGAATGCACTCTCCAAAATTTGCAAATGTAGTATATTTTATTCCTTATTTAAACATTATAGTTCTCTTCCTCCTCTAACCTCTGCACCCTCTTTCAGTATCTTAATCTTAGCTCCATTAACCATATGCTCTGCCCTTTTCTGATTTGCCTTTGCTCTCTCTAGTTTTCCTCCTCTTCATT
The DNA here is from genome assembly GCA_013398815.1 of Ibidorhyncha struthersii. Taxonomy (NCBI): domain Eukaryota; kingdom Metazoa; phylum Chordata; class Aves; order Charadriiformes; family Charadriidae; genus Ibidorhyncha; species Ibidorhyncha struthersii. The sequence continues at coordinate 713,052 of VZSZ01007856.1, read as the reverse complement.
AAAACAGCCCTTCCTCTTCACATGTTATTTCCCCACTAACACAACACTAATCTGATTTCACAAGTGTAGCGCAGTTGATTTCACTTTTGCATTCCCCACACTTTCCCCTGCATTGACATTGTCCACAAGCCCTTTTGGGACAAGGCCTGCTCAAATTTGAACTGTGCTTAGCAAAACAGCACCCAGAAGATCTTGCCTGGCCCCTCAGCATACCCTGAACAAAGGCACTAACAACACTAGTTGGATAACTTGCTTCTTACACAGCCACCACCCTACTCCACCTTAGGATTTGAAGTTTTAGGTCAACAGATTAATACTGCGTCATCCCCCAGTACAATACCTGATGCAATTTTCTCAAGGTCACTTTGCCAGCAACTTTAAAGGCGTTTGAGGAATTCCATCTCAGACCCAGGCAAGAGGCAAAACTGCTGTATCAGGGAAAACTCTTCCAAGGTACAGAGCAAAAGGCCTCTGAATTCCATCCTTAAAAAACATAAGGCTGAGTGCCGACCCAGCCCTTGCCTCTGCAGATCAGAGGGCTCAGTATGCACTTGCATACCATGGTGTTGAGCATGGCAGTAAAACCTAGAGAGACTGTTTAAACAAGCCAGGACCTGGGCATCCTGTTTCTCACGGCACCATCCTCATAACATAGGACTGCTGCCAAACATTACAGTATAAATTTCCCACTGAACCTACCATGCGGTTGACAAATATCCAAAAAAGAATAAAAATATTTATATCTTAAAACATGTTGACTGGGTAAACAAGATTGTAGCTGGGTCTCTGTTATGTCCTGCTTACCAATGCACAGGCTGAAGCAGACATAAATGTTTACAGCAGTCACTGCTGTGCATGCGGACATGCCCCTGGCCCGTCCCTCCCATCGCTTTGCCTGGCAGGAGCAGAGCAAGTCCTGGACAGGATAATGGGTGCCCACTTGTGCTTAGAAGAAGGTGATGATCCAAGCGCACTCAGCAGATGCCCAGCTTCTCAGCCAGTCGAAGCAAATCATTCCTACACTGTATGCAAACACCATGCACAGCTACAGGTACAACTTTCAACTTTTCTTCATGTCCCGAATGCCAGATGGACCCTGATCATGGCTACAATACCATGCCTTTCACCATCCTTTATAACTGATTTTATGGAGCCAATTTACTCTCTCAGTTAATTATCTAAGACTTAAATAAAACAATCATGACCAAAAATGGCCAGTTACTGGTTGGACTTAGTGCTTTCAAGTTATCAGTCTCAATTCTACTCCTCTCCAGCCCTCACTGCAAGCATTTAAAAGTCCACCTGTCCATTCCACTGTCAGTCATTTTCCCCTTTATGATGCCTGTATGCTAGAATTCACTGTGCCATTAATGTGAAAAACTAATCATTCATTACATTAGTACTGTGTCACATTTGGCCAAAACTGGCATTCATATTTAAAGGCACATGCCTTTAATAATTCAACATTTTAGGAATATATTGGGGTTTTTTTAATCTACTTTTTAAACTGAAGATATATGACTAAAGGCCTCTAAATCTACGTATATCCCACCTACCTGTATCTAGAATTATATTCTTCAAAACTCTTCAAAATGACAAGCAAAAATCTGTAATCTGTAGAAAACTTCCAATATTTCAATCCCACGCAGAAAGTAACTTCAATGCTTTAACACTCTATAGTAAGGCAGAAGACCTGTTGCAAAGCTCCTAACATCTGAAGTCGTTCCAAAATAAGCATTTGCCCTCCTAGTGAAAGCACCTCAGATGCATTTATTCTGTAAATTCCTTCTTATAAAACAGCACCGTTAATAGGTGACAACTTGCAGTCTATTGAACTGATACAGAGACCCAACAACAAAAATCAATTAAGTGCTACTAACTGCCTACCCAGTTTTTCTAGTTAATTCTTGTGGTGTTATCATTACTGTGTTTTCCTTTTTCTTTTAATTACTGCCTGAAAGACACAAACACACAAAAGATTGCCCTATCCAGCCATGCGAACACAGTGACAGAGGCTATGCTTGAAGAAGGCCTGAACCACCATTTAAAGATGAAACAAATGGATTCTTTCTTCCCCTCGAGTAGTCACAGCCATTACTTGTAACAGGGATATGCAAAAAACATTAAAGCAGATGTATGAACTTTAAGTTGATGATATGCCGTAGTCCATTACATCTGAGGAAGTGTTGTTACAGGGAATGCTAGTGAGAGCATTTTGATATGGGCCACAGCACTGGCTAACACCAGTTTCATTGCTCAATGTGGCATATTTTTCCTATTATGTAATGCTTATTGTAGGTATTATAATGATACATAGCTGAAAGCCATCAGTAAAGGCTTTCACAAGGGACCGCACAAAGAAAGCTGATACAATGATAAAGAGACAGCACTTGATTGTTTTTCCTTATACTCTTCTGTACCTTTTGGTGGCTGTTAAATCGGTATGTTCTGATCAGATCTCCTAACCTCACCTGCCACCTTTATGATACCATTTGTCAGACCAAATTTAGAAACCAGCTGCTGGGAGCAAGGCTGCAGTCTCATCACTGGTGGAAGGTCACTAAATAAGGAGGCAGGAGGGGAGGTCTCTGCCAGGTCACATCATTACATGCCGTACAAGCACCATCTTTCGCAGGATGGTTTCTTTCAGCACTTGCAGATTCCAAAATAGTTAGAAAACAGACTAACTAGCTGGGGTAATTACAGGGAAACCTCTCAAAATATGAAACCATATTAGGTGGCCTTTTATTGACTATGCCTAATTTAAAGTTTATATGTCATCAGGGCAGACTTGCAGAAATCCTCATGAATGCAGTGTAATCAAGCTTTTATTAAAACTAGTCAGACGTTTTCACCACCAAAGCCAAGATTTCATTAGGAACCTTTCTCTGGTTACTCTGTTTAACTTTCTACATTTACAGACCTCTGTCAAAATTACCTCTTAAAGGTTTGAGACAGAACTAACCGATACCTTCCAGGGGGCTATTTGTCACCAAGAAAAAGTGCACTAATTTGGATAGTTTAGGTTATTCAGATCTTATTTCTTTTCTTTTGAGAAACTTCAGCTGTGCTGGTGATGAGAAACAGATGAAAAAGAACTGCTTCCAATCCCAACCTTAGATATTATAATTGTATTAAATGATTGTTTAATTATTAAAAGGAGTAGAATGCAATACAAATGAAAGTTCAGAAAGTAAACAATTTAATGTCTCAAAATCCCTTCTGTCACTGAAAGACCGCAGAGGTCTAAGAATCCACACCAAGAGGAATTTTAATATACTAAACAGGTTTGATTTATTATTAAAAATTAATGTGAAATTAAATGACTGAGCACTACTTCAAAGCAGCTGGCTATACAGTTACTCCATCAGTTTATTCATAAACCTATTTCATAGCCAAATACTCTACATTCGATACAATATCATTACAAACTGCTGAATTGCATGTAGAAGTCTGCCTATCACTTCTTTAAAATACCACAAAGACGACATGATTATTCTAACCTCACTGGGCAAAATATAATTTTGGAACCCCTATAATTCCACGATGAAATCACCACAATTGATCTAAAAATATAGTATTTTAAAATTTAATACCTCTTATTTTTGGGAATAAAGTATTTGCATCTTGCAAAGGGAGAGAAAGGCAGCTCAAGTCTGTCTGTCCTTAAAAAGAAGTTTGTCACATAAGGGAAAAAAAAAAAATCCACCAGCTGCTTATACCAAAAGAAACATTCATCTACAAGCCCCATCCCATTGTGGTACTTGGTCACTTTTGACCGTGCGGAAGCATACACAGTATGCAAGGTATAGGCTGAAGACATAAGTAGTTGCACGTTGTTCCATATGGTGGAAAAGGGATAGGACCTAAAAGAAAAACTATTTGGTCATAGCAGGCCCTTATACTCATTGGTTCCAGATGATTCCTCTCCTTGGTTTGTCTCTTCAGTGCCTCCTGGGCCACTAGAAAGGCAAGTTCCTTCACGGAGAGATCTCAGTAAGGTCATCCCAAACATCAAAGGCAGCAATGAAGATGACACACAAACAACTATGAGAGAAGGACATAAAAGAAGATGAGTCTGGAGCAGCTGTCAGAATAAAGGAAGCAAGACTGAGGCTGGGCAGACAATAAGAGATCAGAGAAAAAAATGCTGGCAGACTAGCATCAAGCTGAGCAGTGAAAGCAAACAAGGAAAATTCGCTATTGCTGTCCCCTGGAACAGAAAACCAGTCAAGCTGAGAGGAAGAACTTGCTGAAAGAACATAACTATCATTATAATATTACCCTTGCCAAACTTTAAAGTCCCTTAAAATAGGCAAAATCGGTGTCTAGGACAAGAAACGAACAAGAAACATGCTATTTATCTGGAAGCCAATATTTAGGACAAAATGACAGAATTCTGTCCTCATATGAATGTAATCAGAAAAGTTGGAAAGGAGGAAAAAGCTGAAGATGTTGCAAGCGTAAGGGAGGAGAATGCAGAGCTCCCATTGCACGTAGGCAACTAACACAGGTCCAAAGACATGTCTAAACTAGAGACACTGCAATAGCTCTGTGAAGGTTGGGTACGGGAGCAGCCCAGCCGTGACTACAAAACACAGTGCAATTTATTAGCTCATAGTAATCCTCATCTGGCAACAGTGACTCTCTCCCAGTAGCAAAAACATAGTGTAAGAGTACGGGGAACTTAATGCTGTGGGGGATGAACAAGACCCCTCCATCCCTATGAGAATTTTTTTGAAAGCAGAAACAGTTCCCAGTTGGGCAGAATCAGAAAAATGCATCTCTTCAATTCAGTCCATGAAGTATGCCAAGAAACATCAAGGATAAGCTTTAAACAGGGGTTTACATATCTGAACTCTGCATACACAGGGACCAAAATAAGTTATGACTGCAAAGGATTCTGGAGTTGCTGAAAATAAGGGATACAGCAACCCTGAGCTACAAAATCAGTCACTGGTTTTCTCATCTGTCCGTCAGGAACAAATCAGACCTCAGGCCTGCAACCTAAAATCCTTGTCATAGTTTCTGCAACTTCTGTTTTTTCTAGGGTAAAAAAATATATCCTCCCAGGCATTAAAACAGGATTGTGTTTTAAAGTCAAATTAGTACCATAACAGATTCTGGATCAACGTACTTCAGTCCCAAAGTAATTTCTTCTTTCTGTCCACTCAGTCCTTCTCCAAGCAGCTACGCAGTGCCTAACATAGTGAGTTCGGTGGCATGGGAAGCCATGCAATTGGAGCTCATCTCAAAACTACCACTTCCTGCTCAAGTACAAGACCAAACCTTTACACAAGAGTAACTACTTTGACAAATTCAGGATGGATGTCAAACTCCAACAAGGGCATGAGATACCCATATTTATATGAAGCCCCTGATTAATGTCTTACCATGTCCAAGTGCTTTAATAAGGACAGGAACTGAGTATATGGAACTTGGCATCTGGGTAAATGATGCCTGTGTATAAAATGCAGTTTGCATCCCATCTGTGCTACAAACTAAAACAATGTGGTCAGCCAGTACTGATTTTTGCTGTGCTTGTAGTTTAGGTAAATCCAATCTCTATTTACCCACCTCATGACCAAGAAGAGTTCAAATCCAGTTGAAGATTTTAAGAGAAAAGAGTATTAGATGTAGACAGGAGAGCTAAAGACCCCCACATGATACAGATGTAATTTGTTTAATTTGTGCCATGGAAGGCCAGAGAGAAGTGATCTGTCAGGCTGCCTGTGGCTCTGCACAAGCTTTTGTGCGTGAACAACATCTTTAATAAACGCTGTGCCCATACCCTAAGTGATTACATAGACAGCCTCAGAGCTACTGGAAGACAAAACTGACAGAAAGATGAACCATGACCCCAAATGGGCAGTGTCACAGAGCCCACAGAAGGCTGAACTGTAACCTCAATTTCACCACCAACTGGACAGTGTAATGAACTCCTATCCAAACTATGCATCTTAACAAAATAGCAAAAACCTATACCAGAATGTAAGCAATACTTCAACAAATGCTCAGACCATGGTATGAGATATATGTGTTCTGTGAGGGAGAAAGGGAGGGAATGAAATAGTCAGCCTGAGGGTACACTCCAGTACTTCTTCAGTGACTTTTGTACATGAAGTCTTGCATCTTTTCATTGTCTCAACACTCTAGGCAGTTGCCATCATCTAAAAAGGAAAAAAAAATCAGCAGTCCATGAAAAGAACTATTTGGGCCTGTAGCTACTTGTGTTTTACCATATAATTAAGCTGTTGAACTGAAGTGAATTGAAACCCAGGTAATTTATACTGCGGATGATGTGATGCATGGTCAAATATGAAGCACATTGGTGAGTTATTTTCCAATGTAAAAGCTTGATCTGCATAGGAATTCAGACTCCAAGCGTAAATATTTTAGAGATTTATTCAATTACATAAGAGACATTCAATACTTTTCTGTTATGGGGGCTGAAAAAGCATCAGTGAATTTCTGCACTCTTCTACCTTTGTGAGGACTACACATTGCACTCATATTAGAAACGTAGCAACTGAATTTAGGAGCAGTTCTTGCAGTTGAACTCCATAATGAATTAGACTGAAAGAATATATCTTTCCAGCTCCTATGCAGACATTCCTAGTAGTTTTAAAAGGGATGAAAGTGTCTTGACAGCTTGCTTCTCAGCTGCTATGATGCAACTCAACCATAAAGTCATTCAAATTTGGTGTCAAGAAGTAGACTTTCTGTAATTTTAATTGTTTCTTAATTAGAGAAGAGACTATAGTGCATGTGTGGTTTATAACATTACATAACACAAATAGCGTTCATTTTAACAATTGTCTAAATGCACATTTAAGCAATTAGCCAATATATTGCCTCAAATATCATCATGTCCAATAAAAAAAAAAATCTTTTAAAAGTACTCAAATGCAGTTACAGAAAGAAAACCATAAAAACCTATTTAAGTGATGCAAGAAGTCTAATCTGAACTAGGTAGATGGAACATCAGTCCTAGAATGTTTTGGCTCTGTGGGTTTATATTAAAAGCTGGCAAAGGGACTAGAAAAGAGATGAAACCAAATCTTCACCTAAATTCAACAACAAAAAAAATATTTTTAGAGAAACAAAAGCATAGTGGTAGTGCAGAAAGATGATGTGGACAGGCCAACTGACTTTGTCTCAACGTACTGCTCCAAATTCAGCTTTTGGGAATCCTGTCCACCAAAGACACTGCTCTCTTTCTTCCTCTCCCTTTTTGCCAAACACTGATGGTGCGAGGGCAGGAAAGGGAGAGATAAGACAGACCATAGAGAAGGGAGCTTCCAACTGTATGCTATTCTGTTTTCTACTACTCCATAGTAGGCCTCAATTTTTTTAAATTCATCTAATGTACCTCATTATCATATATATCATATACATTATTAGTATGCATTATATCATCACATAAATTTCCCTTGCTTGCCTCCAAATCTCTTGGTCAATGTATGTTCCCTGATGCTTTCTGTGCTTCTGTGCCCAGTTCCACTGAGCTGTGTAATGTAAGCTAGAAATTTTGCTCATGGGCTCTTGTATTACCCCTATGTGTTCATGCACCTTTTCCTGTTTTTCCTTAAAAATAAAAAAGTTACAATAGACTTTCCTCCTCTTCTCTTTCTACCCACATATTAAAGAGGTACCTTCACCTATTATGTGCCAGAGCAAATGACACAAAATTAAAGGACTAGGTATTCTGCTTCTGGCATAAATGACAGCTCAACTATTGTAACCTTTGCTTGTTCACTAGAATGAAGTTGTAGAAGCCTCAGTTCATATTTAAATCCTTGTTTTTCTTTTTTCTTTTGGAGAGAGAGAGAGAGAGAGAAATCTATGGTTCACCAGCAACGTCAGGGAAGTCAGCTCGCTCCTAACTTAGAGGGTGAGAAGAACCGTAGGACAAACAATGGCTACAAGTGACAACTCATCACCAAGCAATGAAAGTACAAATAAGAGTGAAGTTTGGAATAAGGAGGAGTAAAGCAAAGCAGAAAAAAAATTGGGACAGAGGACCACAACTGAAGGGAGACAGAGACACATAGCAATACTGAGCTGTATAGCCCACAGGAGATCATCAGCTCTGGGATTAAATCCCACAAAAGCTTCCAGAACCCATTCAGGTTTGTTCTGAAAACTTGACAGGTAGTGTATGGGAACTCATATGAATATGAATAAATATGTTACTGAAGTAGCTGCTTATTTAAGTAAAAGATCGGAAAAGACAGGAATCAAATGCTTGCCAACAAAAATGGCAGGCTTCTCCCACAGGAAGAATATTGTAACCTTAAAAAAACCCTAGGATGGAAGTGCCTGATTTTGTTCTAAATATCCGAAGGGGGCAAAAAAAAAAAAGATAGGAGGACGGGGCTGTTGCAGTGGTTGGGGTTCGAAAGCAAAGCAGAGCTGTGATAGTTTTATTCTAGTTTTAGATGTGCAGTACGCAGAATTGACTGAAAACAGCCAGGCAATGATGCCTGTTGCATTCTGGAGATTAGGATCAGGCACAGGCTTTATGCTGGCTGCCAGCATTTGAATAGTTTTGAGACATTTCAGAAGATTATGTGATTCCAGCAGACCTCTTTTCTTTTTTTTTTTTTTTTTAAAAAAAAGCCCAGTGGGTGCTTTTAATAGATGTTGAGTGCAGTCAGGCTTTGTTTGAGAAAGCACTGCTTATTCTGAAATAAGTACGATCCAGACAAAACGCTACATCAGTTCACTGCCTCCTAACAAGATCTTTACTTAGGAGCTCTAGGCTCTCATCTACCCATTGATTTGAGTAAATCCAACTTGGAAAGAGAAGTCAGAAGAACCTAACAGGGACCAAAAGTTGTTAGCTAAACAGACAGGGCATGGGTGATGTTAAATATGGAGAGTAACTCCTCCAGGACAAAACAGTGTATCAAAAGCTTGTACCTGGATTCTGAGCTGTGACTATCGTCTGTCCTCAGTGTGAAAACAGCCTCGAGCAAAAGTGATGATGGAACTACTGGTTGCTACCTGAGCAGGATCCTCACCATGTACAAGACGATAATCACAAGCACTAGGGGAGGTGTGCTCATGTTTCTGGCCAAAAGGAAATGAGATGAACAAGAGATGACAACCTGTGTGATTAAAAAAATTGCATAACCCCTGTATTCCTTCTGTGAGCAGTGACAACTGGTTTCCAACTTAAGTTGGACAAAAGCAACTAGAAAACTGATACAAGACCACAACACTTACTTCACTCGAGACACACAGTAGTCACCAGCTATAGAAATTCTTTTTCCTTTCTTTTTTCTTGGTCAAAAATTGGAAATAGTGACTCACTAGCTCTGTATCCTACAAATCCTACCCCCTGCTAGGAAGTTTAATCATTCACAGCCACTCCCATCACATTGCAGTCAGTTGAAAAGGCTTCACTTTTTGAAGGAAACTTGTGATTTTCTTAACATTTTCTTCTCATAGTGAAGTAAGCCATTTAAATCTCTCTACTTTATTACATGCTCCAGTACACCAAGCAGTCTGAACACAGGGAAATAGATTAGATAAATAGAAATATTTTTGTTATGACCTAATTTAAGGAACTTAAAAATAATATGACTACTTCAAAAACTGCAAGGCATCAAAAGTCTTAAAAATATTGTGGAGACATGAGAGTGCAAGATATCTGGCAAGTATTGATAGAGTAACATTTAACTCGAATGAGAAACAGGAGGCATTCAGAAACACATGGTTACCATTCACATAAATTTATGACCAGGGCATTTCTGTTACTGTAATACTCTTTGTACCAGGAGCCATATGCAACGGCTTGCTCTTTTATGTGCAATGTCCGTTTATGTCATATTCGCAAAAATTAAAGAAAGGTTTCGATCTGGAATTTGCTGGCTGCCAGTACAATGTAAGAGAAAGGTAGTACAGCTTCTGCTCTTTGTAAAAGAAATCAACAGCCCTAGGAGAAGGAATCATACAGCTTTCACAAACTTCGCAATAAGCGATATAGGAAACGACTAGTAGACAAAAGTATACCTACCTCATCCTACATGCAATTAACATCAGTCTAGTACTGTTCAAATTTCATCTTTAAGAAACCTGCCTAATGTTCCATCAAACTAATGAATGCACTGCTTCCTTGATTACCTTAAAAGTTCATTTGTGCATTTGCACTAGCACTGAACTTCATTAGCATTATAGCCTGTTCTAGAGGACACCTTTAGTAAGCCACTTCCTGCCACACACTCCATGGTTTTCTGGTTCCTTGAATAGAAATTTAATATCAAGAATGCAAAATACGGTCTGAAAAGCAGACACACAATGCCATCTGTGTTGCAATTCCCTCATTAGTTTTACAGTTTATATTATCTTCTGTATTATGTTCCTTCTTACGGAAGCACTTGGACATCAGAGCAGTCTGTGTAATAAAATCCAAATTATAAATAGTAACAACTTCTCCTTATCAGGCAGTAAGTGTCCAGGATCCCAAATACGGTGAAGCAATTCGTAAACTGGAGAAATAATGAGTTGTAGGAAAAAATATTCCAACTCCTATCACAAAGTGTTTTTGCAGAGGGTGTCCACCTCTACCTGTACACGAAACTCACATTGTTAAGATGTAATGGGAAGAACTCCTCAGCCACATGCTGTTCAGCTCAGTCCTTTGGTTCTTGGGTATGATGCCTGACATCCTCAAATCATTCTTTAGTCCCTGGTTTGCCAGGTTTATGGCTCCTTCTAAAGGCATTACTTCAAGGCAAGAAAAATCCTATACCTAAATCCATAGGAAACACCACTGCCATAACCCTAACCCAAGCTTGATTTACCTCCTGCTGTTCCTTTAAATTCCACTGCATGTGTCTGCATCTTTCTGTCACCTCTTGCACTCCACTGTTCTCTCTGTGAAGCAGCACTGTAAATCCCTGAATAGGGCATCAGCTTGTAGCACATGTACACAAACGCAACGCACAAATGTAGACCACCACACTTGTTTCCAGTGCCTGGGTAAGCTCACTCAAAACTAGGTGAGGTATTTCTGCGCATCTTTGCACTGCACTATGGAATCAGGCTCTCTAAAGAAGAAATAATCTTTCTGCTGTTTGCATAAAGCACCTTGTTTAGCATCAAGGCTCAGAAGTGAAGCGCCTAGGCGCTGCACAAATAAAAACAATTGGTAGCAACAGAGCCCTCTTGTATATTCTTAAAAAAACCCAAGTACACTTAGTTGGCTGCTGAGAGAAATGTTTTCCCTTTTCCTACGATAAAATAACATTTCGGTGTGGTTCTCCATAATGAAACAGGGACAGAGGAGTCGCAACCCAACTCCACAGGAGGCCATGCGTGGGGGACAGAGCCCAGCCCAACACCTACAAGAACTCCAGTCTGAAACAGAGACAGCAAATTGCATGTTTTAATAGCTCATTCCCATTTCTTTACCACAGTGCAGCCATATGCAAAAGCAGCAAGGCCACAGCTGAGGTTAAAGCTAGATGAAAGTTTTCTTATAGTTTCTTCAAAGGGAGATGGTTTATTAAGGCAGAAACATTTTATCCTGTGAGTTGGTGAAACACCAAAAGCATAAAAGCATCATTGTTCCAAAAGAAAGCAAAACATTTTCACGCAATATACGTGTTCCTCCAGCTTCCCTGGCCATCGCTTCATCAAGAATGTCGCTTTTCCTACCTCTTTCTACTAAAAAGGCTAGTTTGGAGAACACTGGTGCATTTTCCAGATGGAACATCTTGTTTTGCTTCTTTGTTTGTTTGCTAAAAAAAAAAAAAGGAAAGAAAAAAAAGAAAAAAAACCCCAACCACCACCCCAAAAAGAAAAAAAAAAAAAAAAATCCACTTGGAAGAAGCATTCTTGGCAGGAAAACAAAAATAAGTACCTCACGCACACAGACGAAAGATTGTTGGTTGTTTCACTCTGCTGGAATGCTTTACAAAATCACTCACATCCCCATATGGAATAAAATGTCACAGCAGTTCTCGACACTTCACCTATATTTTAAAAATACCTCAGTTAAGAGGTCATGTAAATTTTGGTCTCATTTCTTCAGTGTGCTTTGATCTTTCTACAGTATTTTTAAGGCAATTTCCAGACTATAGAGAAAATGGATTCCATTTGAAGGACATGTATTATCATACCAGAGAATGAAGAGGAAAGGAGAGAAGTAAGGTTATGTATCATGGATAATGTTTTCAGAATCTCCTACATGAGTTACAAATTTAATCTCATGAAATTTCAATGGGATTGAGAAGCCCAGTATGACCTAGATGTTGTCCCCATGCTTATTAGGTAAGCACCTGGAACTCCCCCCCCCCCAACACATTAGCTACAGACTTCCAACCAGGGCTGTGCCTTATTCAAAGAATTACCCACAGACAATCCCTCTCACAACGTGTGTAAAGCGTAGGGGATGCAGCATTATCCATGTCACCGGGTGTTACAGACATCACAAATGCACATCATGGTTTGTCTTACCTGTTTACTCGGGGGGTTTCGTGACCATGGCTCAACTCCTGCTCAAGGCCACAAAATGGGAAACAAACTTTTTTTGAAGTCAAAGCATTGGGAAAATTTTAAGGGCCTATTCTTTCAATAACTACAATCATCTGAAATTAATAAGCGAAATATTAAAAAGACATTTTCTGTCCAGCTTTCAACATTTGCGGAGATGTCTGCTTTTTTTCCATCAGCAACTGAGCACCCGATAAATGAGAAGTTCAGGAAGCTTGTAATGTTGCCATGTAAGACATTATCACCCCAAACCCTTAACAGTAGCTTAAGCACACTGTAAACTGACTGCAGTACACTAAAATAGGACAAGAGAGTCAGTACGCATCATTTGTGTAGGACAACATAACAATTTTACACCATTTGTAACCAACTTCTTGCTGCTTGTGTTATGCAATTAATGCTATTCACACTTAAACAAACTAAAAAAAAAAGAGCAAAACCCCCAAAGGCTTCCCTGCTTTTCCTAAAGGTGACTACCCCTTTGCTCCATTGTTATAAAGTCATCTTATTGGTATGGATGACCAATGGAAGGTTTACAAATTAATAATTCCCCAAAGCTGCTTTGAAGACTCATTTCATAGATGTTTTTAATTCATGTTCCATATTAGAAGAGGAGATTAGTGTCACTGTTATAGAGATTACTGCACATTAGTATAAAGACTTACAGAATTTTGAGTCAGTGCCATTGAAGCAGAGCACTGTGCTGTATGGGAAACTGTTACTGCACTTATAATAGTTCATAATATGTTCAGAAATGCAACAAATCAGAAAAAACCTCATATCTAATTCATCATGTTCATATATTTAAAATAATGAATGCAATGCTTTACAATTATTTGCTCTTCCATAAACATGGTGGTATTTTGACATTTAAGCAAAAAGTCTGCTCTGATTTATTTGCAGATTAAGTTGTGTTTTTGTGCTAAATGCTCAGCTACTCTGCTCCACAGATCAAATCATGACATTTGTTCATATATGGTTATTCTCGGATGCATGGAAAGAAAAAAAAAAAACCAAACCCAAGAAGTTACTCAGTTAAAAGCTCTCTCTCCATCTGCCTGGAGTTTTATTAATAACTCATCACCATGGTATCACAGCATCTTAAGGAAAATAAAACAGACAGATAGTTGCTAGGCTTTCCAACCTCTAAGGATAAAAGGGAATACTTCTTGAGGAAGAGTGGGAGAAACTGTTTTGGTTTTGTTTCCTTACCACCCTTGAGGGCAAGGCTAAGTCAAGAGATGGGCCTCATATTGTGTTCTGAAAGCTGCAAGTATTGTGGCCATCACTCAAATCTGTCATCCATGACCCAATTCTCTGCACTACCACTCAGATAAAAAAACAGAAATCCAAGCTGTGAAGGGACAAAACCTAAGCAAAAGGGAATTGGATGAAGGCATGCATTGCTTCCTTCAGCACTCCCATTTAACCCTCAAAAGGACACGTCAAACACATCACTGTTGCCCCCATTCATATTAACCTAAAATGAGCTGTTTGCTGACATGCACTGATCTCTGCCCTGCACAAGGGGCTCCAGGATCAGCGTATGGCACAAGCTTGCCCTCACTGCACCCCACAGTGTCATGCTGTAAATGCTTCTGACAGCAACAGTGGGAACCAGGGAACAGTTCAATGACAGTTCCTCTACCCAGAAGTCTCAGCTGTCTCCCACAAGTATTTTCAAAATTACTGGGTTTGAGAAGTGCAACCCTTTACCTGTAGCATTCTCCCTATTGACACTGACAGAGAGGATGTCCCCGTGCCTCTGCCCGGCTTGAGCTCTAGAAGGAATGGGCAGCCTATACGCATTTATAAACATTATCTGCTTCAATAAGTGAAGTGAGCTCAAAATATGCTATAACATTTTCAGAATTCTAATATGGAGAAGCATCAAGTCTAAATGCAGTAAAACACATATGGCAGACAGGGTTTGTTTGCAGTCCCCACCCCCTTTCAAAAAGGGGACTGTTCCCACACTATTATTCCAGGAAAGAATGGGCAGCAAAAGGAAATCCATAAAAACAACATATAGACTGGAGCGTGCTTTCTACGTACAAATAATTACAGTATTGACTAAATTAATTCTAAGGCCAAAGAGCATTACAGTCAGAAGTCACCTTTAGTTGGTACGCTATTCTGCTGCAGAGTCTCATGAGCAAGAAAGCTTTACAGAACCATCATGTTTAGTGCCAGGGAGAGACATCCAGACATGCAAACTATCCAGTATATCATCTGCCAGAGGTACAGTGAGTGGTTACACCATTTCCTTCCCTTACCCCTGTTAAGACAAGAAAGCAAACAGGGTTACAAAAAAACCATGGGATGTGGCAGATTCATCTCCAGTGCTATCTCTTTAAAGTCCCAGCACTCACTACTTTCTTCACACGTAAGGTTAACACAGCAAAAAGATTGTGCAGCTTAAGGGGGAGAGCAGACAAGAAGCACCAGAGAAGTGCCTTCCCCACTGAAGGGCTGGCATGACATGAAATGCCGCAAGCAGCAGGCCTGCCCCGCTCTCTCTGAGACACTGCCGCAGCTCAACACACTTCCCTCTCAGAAGGACCTTCACTCCTGTGTGCTGTTTATTCAGTATTTTAGAAGGAAGGAAACTGCCCTTTATCACATCTTTTTCACACTCATGTTACTGCATACTGAAGCAAAACTCTGTCACCTCCATCAAGCATAAAATGCTGTATTTTGGTCTCTCAGGTGGCCTCATGTTAAATTTCTTACAGTTACAAGAGAAGTTAAGCACAGGAGGAGACTGTTCCCCCTGTCCTTCAGTTGTTTGGCTAATTACTGCAAGCCACAACAAGCCAGAAAATCTTTTTTCTTTTTGCCAGATAGTTGTAGCTCTGAGAAGCCAATGATTGCTGCAACATGAAGCTGTGTGCTACTTAGGGTCCTCCTTTTAGGGTGAAAAAAGAAGCAGAGGTCAAGGTAAAAATCTCTGGAAACAAACAAGTAATCACCCTGATTCATCCCTGCCTGTCAGGCCGGGTGCATTTTGTCTCTCTCTGTACCCAGAACATATACAACTAATTCTGTTTTCTAGAACTGCAATTGTTGATTGATGAGTCATCTTTCCTGTAAATTTATTTTTTTAAGTGATTTTGGCATTGTTCCTTGAAATTCCTCTCTGGCTATGTAATGGAAATTTTGACCTCACATTCCAGTTTCTTTAACATCACAGACACCCTGATCATGAGTTTAGGAAGACCAAACAGTTGAACAGTGGATGCAATGAAAAAATCTATAGCTTAAAAAGAAAGAAAGCTGTACTAAATAAATTCTTAAGTAAATATTTAGCTGTAGGGCCATTAGGTTATGTTCCTAATAATACAGCAACTCATTTATCATCATTAAGACTTCATGGGGAGAGGGGGTTGCTTCCTTCTTTCCCCTCCCAAAATTGGTCATGTGGCCAAAGCTGCTGGCAAGTGAAACTTGGCGTATATCAAAGTTCGTTTTTTTCCTTTTAATTAGCAACTCCCCATATCACAGTTTTGAAAATATACAGCAATTAGTAGTCAGAAAACAAAAAGTAGAAAAACGTTAACCAGAAGAGAGTAGAAAGAAATCAAAAGCACCAAATAATTCATGCATGATGCAGAACTTTTCAGACTGTAACCAGCATGATGAAGGACTTTTCAGCTCCCTGTCCTTCCTCCATTTGGAGGCAATGTGGAAAGTACATGGTAGCCCAAGTTTCTCAGATATGCTAAGTTCAAAACACATAATGAATAGCTTGGAATTTTGCACTGCCTTAGTCCCACAAAAAAATGAGATGAATCGTTATAGCAAGAATGAAAACTGAACACATTTGTGTACCACTGTGATTTATCTAAAACGTCACTTAATAGAAGAAAAATTTCTCGATCCACTCAGTCTGCATTCAACTGGCAGGAAAACCCTGCAATGCTCAGAAAAAGACGGATGCTCCTAGCACCTGCTGGAGCCTCTAACCAGTACAATCAGTCAATTACAATCATCACGGTAAGCTAAATCTAAGAAGTGGCATAGTGTTCATGACTTGGTGAGTCATTAATATGACTCACCAAGGCTAAGCCTATTTTAAAAGAATTGACATTCATGCTTATCTTCCAAACGTTAAGTGGGATAGCCAAGGGACATGACAACACGAGCTTCAAAGTATGCATTCTTGGAAAAACTCTGGAGATTTCTCAAATGAGAACATCATTATGGTCTCTGGTAATTCCTCTCGGTCATGCCAGAGGGCATTCCGCTCCATCCCACCCATGTTTAGCTTGCACCACCAACCAGCTTTCATTCAGGCCAACCAAAGGAGAGTGAGTATTTGGAAATGAGCTCCACTGTTCCTCTAAGCACAAGACATCCCACACCAGTCTCTTCACAGGCTTCATTAGACACTGACCAACTTAAATGGCCAATTTAAACCATGAAGAACGCAGTTTGAAACTTTGAAAAGAGTCAGTCCTTTTCCCCATTGAAGTAGCCATCAACATAGCACTCTGAATGGAAAACGTGCGCCCAACAGTAAAGTAGCTCTGACCACATAGGCTGGGACGTGTGACTGTGCTGCTGGCACCCCAGACATCCTTACAGCTGCTCTGAAACTCATAGGAATGTCTGTGCTTGGTCTGTTGCTATAATGGAATAAGTTAATGTGACTTGTACAGGTGTGATGACTGACTGATAAGGCTTCAAAAAATATTTGTGATGAGATACTACTGGGGGAAAAAAAATAAATAATCAATGTGTAATCACATTCCCAGCTCTTATTATAACTTTAATGAACTTGAGTTCCCCCATAAAAAGCATTTTGGTGGGAGGAGGAGAAGCAAGACAGTNTTTCCATGAAGAGAAGGTCTATGGAAAAAAAAAAAAGCCAAACAGCTCAAACTCTCTGAGAACAGGTAACAACCACGGTGAAACTGTTTCTATATACATTAATGGCTCACAGATGGCTCTACATTAGTAAAATAATGCCTGTGACTTAGGGTGAAATACAGAGGATTTTAACACAAGGTAGTACAGACTCCCTTACACAGGAAAACTTCCACCAGCTGTTTCTAGATGTTACCTCAGCTGCCTCCCTAACCACTATCACGTCTGCTCTCCTCCTCACTGAATACTAGTGTTATTAAGTAGAACCATACATAGTTTACTTCTGGGAGAAACCTTAATATATCATTTGTAAGCCCGTTACGTGCCACATCTCTTATTAGAAATTGAAAAGCTCAATAAATGTAACATGCTAAACTCAGCAACAGGTTAGGCCAACGGAACAGGAAATAAATATTCTCCTTAATCTCCTCTCAGTCAGAAGAAAATTCAGCAAATATCAGAACAGCCTCATTTTTACACACTAGTAGTATTTTTTCAAATGATTGTGTGAGGCCACATTTTTTAAATACTTCCATCCACCTCATAAATAATGTTGCACGTCTAGGGGAATACCCTACTATCAACACAATCACCAAAATATCTGAGGTCTGTAGCTACATAGAGAAGGAGAAGAGTAGCTGGGCCAGAGGATCCTGACACTGAAAATGAGAAGGGTTGGGGCACAGGGTAGAGGAGAGAGAGAAATGCATTCCTCTTCCCAGTGCTATGATTGTGTTATGTATAAGTGTACCTGATTTAACTTGGGTAACAATCCATGAAAACATGACAGCTGAAACTATCAGAAACCAACAGCAGAAACCTGTCAGAAAGCATTCTACTGTCTGTAAAATAAATTTATGTTGACTTCATTTTCATCCTCATTAACCCCCCTCTACATCAAAGCCACTAACAATAGACATTCATGGACTGGTGGGAGAGGAAGGGACACCTCCCCCTGGGAGAAAAGGGGAACACACAGCCCAGGATCCTGAGTGGAACCTGGCCCGAAGAGGAGAAGAGTAGCTGGCCCAGAGGATGACCTGACACTGACAAGGAGAAGGGTTTGGGTAACACAGGGAAGAAGAACGTGTTTCTACTAAGATACTACTAGTATTATCAAGAAGGAAAAATAAATAGGGGAGGGGTGAGTTGTCACTGTATCTCAACCTCAAATGTAAACAGCTTTCAACTTAGAGCATTAACAAGAGGCGATGGTCTATGCTCACTACTCAATGAAGCATGCCCATCGTGCACATTCCAAATGCAAGTTTTAACTGTTTTGAGAAATCAGCTTCAAATGTCTATAGTTTAAAAAAAAAAAACAAAATCAACACAACAAAAACCTCTAAATTTCTTAACAATTGCTGTCTGAAAACTGTTCTTTCCTCTCATGCAAGACATTGCTTCTGAACTAATATTTCATTTAACCCACCTTTGTAAAACATTCTCAACATCCTAGAAGAACTTCTCTTTAAGGAGATACACTACCCCCAAAAAGTAATTTGAAAAAAACCTGTAATTACATGATTGAATAACCTGAAATTCTGAAGTTACTTAATATACAGGAAATACAATCATCTATCCAAAAGCATTCTTGAAAGTGAAGATATTTTTCAAAAACATAAGGACTGAAATAGCAACAGAAACAACGGTCCACATAAACTACCAGTGTTAAAGAGGCAAAAGGGAAGAAAACCCATCACTATTAAATGCACCTTTTTATTAGGGAGACTAAAATCCTTCACGAGGCGCTCCTCATATACCCAGTACTGAAATGATGTTCAGTTGTTCATCTACTGAAAATCTCCTCTACCTATCATCACTGTTGTATGGAGGATTTGATTACACTTAGNCAAATCAAAACTACTTATCCTAATGTTTTCTGTTCTGGAATTTTAGAAATTATCCTAAGCTTAAGTTTACAAATAAGCAATATATGGTATCTGTTTATGATCTAAAAAAGCCCCAAAGGAAGTATCTTTGTAAGACTTAGTGTAGTCCAGTTCATCTATTATTCTCAATGATTGTTATTTGTAAAATGCATAAGGAAGTAATAATTAATTATTCCCAACTCTCTCAAGTTATTCTCCAGCCTTTTTTACTTTCAGCCCAAAGAATCTTTCTAGTTATTTTCTAGGTATGTTGCACTACACTATTCTATGTAATGCAGAGAAAAATACAATCAAGACATCAAAAAAGCAAAAATTGTACAGATCCATGTCACCACTATGCTCCAGCTGATACATGGGGTGACCCTGAGCAAATCACTTTGTCACATTCCCACCAAAAATGAAGAAGGCTCCAAACTCTGAAAAATGACTGTCAGACCAAAAAAATGTTTACAGAGCAGCTTGCAATCATCAAACAGAGGGCTCTGCAAATGGAAAGTATTACAGCATATGCTATGTTCTAGCCATGAGTTTTTTTAAAAAAGAAAACAACACAAAAAAAGAATCTTTGCGATCATGACTAGGCACATATGTTTCAAACAGAAATGAAACTTCTGTTCCTTAGGTATAGCTCTTTGATTTTTCATTACTTATGCTTGATAAAAACTGGGTCTAGAAATAAAAAAAAAATAAATCAGAAGTTCATATATATATAGGATCATATGAAAGCTGTTGAAATACTTCACAAACTGCAGGCACAACAAGGTTCTTGGAAAGAGACAGTATCTACTACTGCATTTAATTGCTGTAGCTAAAAGTCCAGCTTACAGGTACCAAAGCCCTTCTTCAGGTTTCGGTCACCTTTGTAAAGTAAGGGATGAACACAAAAGAAGCACTTTTCATAAAAAGGCGAGATGCAGAAAGGAAAAAACAACCTGTGGTAGGTCAGGATGCAACGAAGCACACACAAACCCTTGATTTGACAGATGGAATGAGAAGCCCTTGCCTTTGATTTGCACATGAGAAATCAAGATATGTTGGTGTTTATTTGCAGGAAGGGAGGGTCTCCCCATCTGAAAGGAACCCAGCAAATATTTTTTTCTCCTCCTGCTCGGGCTGGCTTGTAAAATATGGACGAAAGCACAAAGAAACCAAATGCCACTCTTTCCTAGAAAAATGCTTGTTCCATCCAAATGACTGCTGCCCATGGAGAAGGTTGAGGCAGAGTCTGCATTAGCTTCTTCTGCAACATATCGGTTCCAAGTGCAAAGACTCAGCAGCAGGAACAAGAACTTTAACACAAGTGGAGGCTCAAGCTGTAAGCGTATGACAATTTATTGATAAAAGCAAATCCTGTTTTATAGCATACACTGGCCAGTGTTACTGCCAGCAATTAATTATGTCTATGAACAACACTAGCTAAGACAAGCGTATGGTGGGAAAAAATTACATGATTCGTAACTGTGCAGGAAATAAGAGGCAAAGATACAAGTCACAATTTTGTCTTTAGCATCTACACAAAGTAGGGGTACTCAGGTTTTCGAGGGTCTACTAAAGGAACCCCCTGAGATTATTTATATTTTTACAGGGTCACTTCTCCATTTGATTCTCATGCTTTAAACCACGCAAACAAGCCAATAAAAACTAAGAAAAAGTGTTTAGGAAGTGCAAGAGAAGGGTATAGACATTCATTATCCTTGTTTATGCTCCTCTTCTCACCTGCCTCCACGTGAAAGAATCATACAGAACAAAGGAAGAAATACACTCACTGATTACAAAAGCACTGCATAAAACCAACTCAACACACATTGTTTCCAACTGTGTGGCATAAGCAAAGCAAAAGCTTACTATATTTCCCATGATTATCTTTTTCTTAAAAAAAAACAAACCAAAACAAAAAAAAAAAAAACCCAACCATCTATACCCTTCATTCAATGTGTAAATCTAAATAGACAGAGAACGGAAATAAGCATTTTCCCTCCACATGTCAAATTCATGATTAGTCTAAACAATTAAAAGCATCAGAGTGCCTAACACCCATTGGTTTCTCCAAGCATTCATCCATACTGCATGCCTGGCAGTGCTTTCAAAGAAAATCTGGACGAAATAACATGATTCAGATGTGAAAAGACTGACAATAAACAGCATTTTCATACCACTCAGTCATAAAACAGCAAGCTTTAGTACTACATGTCCACATTAGGAAAAATAAAACTGTTTCTTCCGAGAACAACATGCTGGGTGTTTGACCCATGTGCCCTGCAATGAAAACCAGGGGAAATTTGTTTCTCTGATTTCCCTTGTTCCATCAACATTTAAAAGCAGCCGTAACTAATACAGGATAACTACTAAAAAAATCCAAAATTTTCCTTTTAAAATCTTACAAAAATAATTTTTTTCAATGAATTACCAACTTTTGTCATTTTTAATAAAGCCATTTTATGATGTTGTTTTTCTTAAAGAACAATGCTTACAGAAGAACTTCAAACAAAACCATAAAAGGCTTTTCTCAAAGATGACTAAGCAGATCAGATAGCCTCTGATTAACGCAAAAGCCATTTGCTGCAAGTATGACACGATGCTAACATAAATGATAGGCCTACGAATAGTAAGGAGGCAGCTACAGAGCTCTGGGAAGAAAACATGAAGCACAGTGACTTCTTTCACATCTTATAAGAGCCTTCCAGATCTCCCTTCAAATCTCTACAGGAAAGGGTCTTTTGGTAGTTTCCATAACCACTAATTCTATAAAATGGATAAAAGAACAAACACAGTAATGGGACTCATCACACTTCTGGAGTTTTCTAGGTTATGGTGGACAAATTAACTTATGCTGCTGTAAAAAAAAAACTTCTCAAATTCAAGTATATAACACAACATACCACTAGCAGATGGTGATTACAAAATGTGTATGAGGGAGGCTTCGGTGTACTTAGTCATACTGTTCACAAGAAAAGACAGATTACCATGGATGTGTTGCCACAATGATGCATAATTTCCAAAATTCAAAGCTGAAAATAGATTTCAGAATAGAATTTGAGCAGAATTGCCGAAAACAGCAAGATGTGGGGAAAAAAAAAAAAAAGTGTGTAACTGTACGCTTGCCTCGTTCCTGTAATCTTTCTGTGGCTAACTGCTACAGCTGGAGGTGAGATACAGAGCTAGATGGACACTGGTCCAACACAATACATCTGTTCCTCAGTGCTCAGGAGAAGCCAGATAGAAAGAAGTGATAGCCTTTCTTAGCTTAATCATGTTACTGATGGTGTGATCTTTTTATTACTTAATTATTTAATAGAAGTTCTTTTATTGTTAATGGATGTGGTTTATGCAAATCTTATCCACTACAGATACAGATTTATAAATTACTCTAAATTACAGTGCTGTAATTGGACAGTGTTGACATGAAACTTGAGTAGTTTAGGAATTTCCAGAGGCACGATGCCTGGAGCTAAAGTTTAATTTCAGCTCTGAAGCAGATTCCTTCTGCACCTTTAGGCTACTCATCTCCGTTTCCTTCTCTCTAAACTTGCCTCCCAGGATGGTGCTAGAGGTTTAATTAATGAATGTGAATCATCTTAGCATTGCCTCCTGAATTCCAGATGTCACCAATAACGAGCCAAAGTTTTACTCAGGCAAAATTGTAGCTGCATTTGAAGAAAAGCATACCTTCCACTACACCAGTCAGAATTGGTCTTGCAAAACATCAAAACCAAAGCTGTGCTATTTTTAATCTCTACCAGCAAGTGCAGTAGTCTGCCTTTGAGAGTGCAGCCACTGTGAAGCTTTAAAGTTTCATAGAGCCTGCACTCTGACCTGTGGCATCATGGCTTCTCTGCTACCCACGCTCAAGTTAGCAAACTAAGACGCCACGGCCAGATGATAAGCTATGTGTACCTACCTCCTCAACCTACGGATGCAGAGCAGACACTATCCCTGGTTGAGAGCGTGCACCCTCTGCCAGGAGTCACCTCTCCTCAGGGGTCTCCTCTTTCCCACCCACTGCCACAAGGCAGGTCAACAGTCCTCAAGCTAGCTGAGCTGCTTGCATGATCACTCCTTAATCATTTCCACCCAAGACAGGTTAGCACAGATGAGCTCCTTCAACTTTTTTGGTTGAGCCTGCTCAACCAAACAGGCCAGAAACAGGCCAGAGAACAACGGCAGATGAGAAAGTGGGAACGAGGGGGTAGAGGAATATCACAAGAGATGTGTGGTAAGTTCTTCTATGTGACCACCATACCGTTAATCATTGCCAAGGGACTTGTTCAAATTATGTGGCTGCCGGATGTGTTCCTCCCTGTGCCTTCATGCAATTCACATGACTTCACATTCATGAGACTGACTCCCTGTGCACCAGATTTGCTCACGTCCATCTCTCTGTTCAAGTACTTTTGTACACTGTGATCCCAGTTGTTTTTTGGCATCAGTATCAAGAAATAATGTCAGGCATGTGTTACTGAAGAGACTGTTTTTTTTATGTGACATTAAACATCTTTACGTTGTAGAGCGAAAGGAAAAGGAAGCTAATGAAAGTACTGTAACTGGAAAGTACCATTACTTTCCATCTGGTGACCTCCTGGCAATTCCAGAGGTATCACAGCAGGCACAATCCTCTCCCACCTCCCTGTTTAGTTTCTCATTACAGTCATCATCACACTCTTATCTTGCCTGGCTATTAGGATCACTTCATCATACGCTGCAGGCTAAAGATCCTCATTGAGTAATTTTAGACCTATAACTTCAGAGTTGTGAGACAGCTTGTGGGTGAATGTCCAGTATTAAGAACAAGAGGTAGTGAAGGAGAAGCTGTTATGCATCTCAGAGGAAAGCTGTTCCTCTAAGTTCCAAGACCAGTTTCAGCAAGTAAATGTCAGGAAAAGAACTGCAAAAAAAAAAAAAAAAAAATAATTAAACCTACATCAGTCATTTATTACATAGAAAAGAATTAAACTGCTGTCAGTCATAAGTTCCTCAAGGTTTGACTGTTTCTGTTTCAGTACCAAGTATAGTGCCAGATCCATTAAAGAAAGTGAGGACAAAACCAATGCATGTGCATGCATGTGCCCAGACACACACACAGTGGATGACAGTCACTCAAATCTCACAGCAAGATCCATTTTAACTATCTGCTAATTACCATCATGGAAAGAGATTATATTCAGATACTGATTGATATAAAAAAAAGAGACTCATATCTGCTGTTAGTGCAAGACAAAACATTAGCATCTCATCATGGAATTATCTGAAATCTACCACTTAAATTTCATCAAAACAAGACAGGTGGTCTGCTCATCACCAAAAGCTGGCTGTTCTCAGAGATTTCAACCACTGTGGAAAGCTTCTCAGAGGGTTACAATCAACAAGAGATTGAAACTCACTGAATGTTAAACTTTATTAAATTTCTCTTGATATTATGTTACAATCAAGACATTACAGGCCCCCTGTTACTGACTGCAAACCAGAGACTTGAACACTCAAAGGATTAAAGCTTTCATCTTATTCTAAATGGTTAAATTTGTTTCCAGTTGGCAACCTTGCCAGGTCAAAACAAGCAAATTAATATGTATTTTTTTAAACTGAACTCAGACATCACATCTTTCCACTATACATACCATTTGTTAGCAAACTCGCACATACTTTCCATCCATTTACATTCACTGGCACTGAAGCAGAGACAGAGTATGAACTCCTTTCCCCTTTCCCCCCCAAGCAGCATTCTCTCCAACCTTCATTAGCTAAACTGAAACTAGTTATGGGATGACTAAAAGCAGTTACACATCTAAAACCAATATGTTAGTCAACAACTGATTATATTAAAAATGTGATACTCATTTGGGAATAATACACTTATAAAAAAAACTAAGAAATCCCATGGCTTTTTATGAGTCTTAAGCTGTAATCTAGTCTATGTACACAATTTATAGTATAGAAACTGAGTCAGTTGCTATGTAATCAACGCTCCTCATGAGAAGTATAGCTTTGCAATGACTCAGTGTGCATTGTTCTCAACCTACATGAGTCTGAAACACTGGAATCATTACCAAAGGCAGCTCATCTCGTCTTCCCTCTAAAATCCACAGGAAGGCATTTTCACCTTCCCCTCCCAATCAGAAAATTTTCCTTTCTGAAAGGAAAGGAAATGAAAGGAAAAGAAAGGAAATTTTCCTTTCTGAAGTCTGCTTTTCTCTGCCACAGCTATTGCCTCCCAAACACAACTCCCACGTTCTGACATCTACTGGTAATTAAGCATCTCCAGTATAAGTGCAAGACCTCCATGCCTTTATTCTTGTTCCCTTCCCAGTTTGCTGTCAGGCTCTGTTCAAGCCTAAAGTAGTCTTGACACCTCCACGGAAAGACTCCCCCTGCCCTGAAATGCCTGGTCTTTTCTTAACATACTAGAAGAGGTTGGCAGGAAAGACTATACTCTGACTCAACTTTGAGTCCTGCCTTCCTCCACACCCTGCTGTGTGTCCCTTTGCCCGCAAGTCCAGATCAGGGATGCTGGCAGGAAGGGATGCTGCTCACTTCTGCAGAAGTGAGACCTCATCTGTACAGAAATACAGAAATCCTCCTGTGAAAAACCTTCCCTTTGCACTTGGAACAGACCTAGGTTTAAGCAAAGGCAAATTTTCCTATTCAAATGGGAAACAAGCAGAAAATGCAACACACATGAGTAAAAACTCATGTGCGTGAGAGTTCCTGTTCCTAGTAAATAATTATTACCTGCAGTAACAGGCAGTGCAGATCCTGCCTCTCTCTCTTCCTCCCCCCCCTCCTTTTCTTTTTCCCTTTCTTCTTTGTCTTCAATTACAGCATCAAAAGAAAACTAAGACCTTTTAGAGACATAAATGAAGCATTCCTGCTCTGGAATGGCATCAACATCTGGACACCTGGCAAAACATAGTTCAATACCTACTGTACCTATTTCTCAACCTCCCTGACAGCAAGCATGAATATTCTTGCCTTTCTTCTTATTTACCATCAACATTTAAAGCCAAGAGTGTTCAGAAGTCCATTTCAATGGTTTTTGTTCTGGTTACATTACAACAAATTGCTTTGATCTGGGGGAGGAGGGAGGAGGGGAGCAGAGAACATCTTAAGTTCACAAAGCCAAAAGCCAAGATGCACAAAACTGAAACATACCAAAGTTAAAAATAATCGTCTTTAAACTGCAAGAGCAGAGCTGTAATTTTGAGCAGTACAGCATGACATCATGGTTTATATGGGGCCAGCTCAATAAATCAAACTGTGCCTAATTAGAGATCCTACTGCAAATCTACATTATTTGGACAAATAATTAAAACAGGACAGTCCATAACACAAGCCAGATCTGTTTACCAAAATATGTTCTTTTTAAACTTTTAGGTTCACTACTGCTTACAAAGCTTTCACATTTAGTAAATTATAGACCCCTAAGCTTTTATTTTAGGCTGACTTCACTTTCAAGGAATTCTTCAATTAACTTTACGTTGCTTTAAGCTCTTCATCCAACGAGAAAACAATCTGTGGTTTCTTACTTCTTCCAGTGCCAATGGCTGCCCTCCATGTTTGACTTGCAGACTTACTGTCTTTTTAGAGCCAGGGTCTGTTTGTCTAAAACCAGTCTAGTTGTCATAGCATTTTGACAAGTCCTCTACAGAAGGAGAATAAAACTTTGTGGTGGGTAAACTGCTACGAATAATGAAGGTTGTTCTCACAGTCTCAACAGACGAGTGCCAAATTTAAAGAACACTCAGCAATAAACCCAGAGCTGAAAGCCCCAAGTACCTGAGTTGCCCTTCTTTCCTACCTACCCCAATTTTTCATTTTCCAACTTCTACTTTTGTCTTAGTTGTTTTTCTAAAATGTGTACTTTTTCTCAAATCTAAAAACTATGATATGCTCAAACATAGCCTAAAAAAACCCCAGTGCTATCAAACATTACCATCCATAGATGGTCAGGATGCCTCTGGAATTGTTGGAAACGCTGTGGAGACTTTGACTATCAGTTACTGGGTAGATAATGTTAAATCAAGAGCCAAAGAGCTTAATAAAAAGCATGAGCTGAACAAAAGGGACAGGATTCATTCCTAAACTGCACATTTTTCCTCCTAGAGCTTGAGATACTTGTATGTAATTTTTAAATCTCAGATTAAAAAAGAGGCGACAGTGGGCAGTTCTCCTTCCTTTTCCCTTCTGACATTTGACTTGTCAAATGGAGCAACATACAGAGGATTAGAATAACTGTAAAGGCAATGACTGAGGAGCAAAATGTTTGACACTGTCAACAAAAAAGGGCTACACAAAAATGAGATATGTCTATTAGTGCAGTATTATGTTGACCAAATAATTTTCTTCTATAAAATGATAACCAAGCACAGACAAGGAGAACGTATAATTCACTTCTTAATACACAGATTTTAAATAAAATAATCCAGAGGGTTTTAAAGGAATCAAACCACATTAAATATTATATGCACTGCATAACAATGTTTATAAAGACATGGCAAATGCACCTCCCTCAACCACAGCCACCATAATCAGCATATCCTTAAACACGAATGCATTTTTCAGACCTCCATTTGAATTCTTTGTTACAACAAAAAAGCATCAAACTTGCAAATTAAGAATTTTTATTTTTTTTTTATTTAAGACTATCTTTGTGGACAGAAATATTATGACAGACCTTTGTTAAGTGCAAGCATTTGGAGCCGTAGCCATTCCAATTTCCTTACATTCTCAGTGTGCAGCAACAGATTTCTCAGGAAGAAAAATCCTGTAACTATTTGGACCTACTTCTGAAAGCAACAATGAAAATTAAGAAAGCAGCCTTCCCAAAGAAGTATCTATTTTTGCAATGTGTGCTTTTAAAATACAATGCTTACGGAATGAAATACTTCAGTTCTCTTGTGTAAACTTGTACAGATTGTTTGCTATTGATCTTTTGAGTCATATTTTGGCAGTAACCTGGTATCCTTGTAGAAAATATAAGTATTACAGACCAAGTGATGTAATCTACATCTATATTTAACTCTTTTACTTTCTCTTTTTTTAAAAAAAATATAGAAACCTCAGGAAAGGATATGAAAATCAAAGACAGGTGAAAAAAAAAAAAACAACCTAGAATA
>VZSZ01007856.1:633007-684674 GCA_013398815.1 Ibidorhyncha struthersii | reverse complement strand
AGAGATAAATTGTTTGTTTGTAGGAACATGGCTCTTTTAAGTCACAGGACAGAATTCAGATGAAAGTAAGTAGTGTATCTACCTGTAGTTAAGATGCAAGACTATAAACTACTTTCTTAACTGAATGACATAAAGTGACTTTATAAAACTAAGGCAAAAACTGATCTCAAGGAAGTGAAATCTACATTTTTTTCACAGCAGATTCTTCTTCCCTCCCTGCCCCCCAAGCTACTGTCTATTCAGGGAGGGGAAAAAAACAACAAAAACAACAGCAAAAAAAAGGAGGAAAAAAAAGAGAAAATTGCACTGTAGCGAGGTCATCCATAAGGCCCAGGCTTGTGCTGCGTGTGTAGTACATGCACATGCACTGCACACTGATGCAACATTCCCTCTCTACTTCTGTTGTGGCCCAGAGCAGGTGCCACAATGTCTGGGTTTTTGGTCCTTTGTGGAGTACATAACACTACATGGCAGTTTGGCCTATGGAGGACCGTAGCTGACAGAGGAAAACTAATGCAATGCTTTTGACTGGTAATTAAAGCTTTGCTCAGCCTCAAACTCTCAAATGTGATAAGTCTTCAACCAACAAAAGAGATTGCCAGGAAAGGACAACAGTGAGTGAGAGAGAGTGCATGAGCAAGAGCGAGAGTGTGTGCAGGAGATGGAACACATGTGCTTCCCCCTTTTCTCCTTTCAGGTTTCTCTCATCAACTGAGAACCACTACCTAAGAGCTCGAGTCTCTGCAAAGTCTGGCTACCCTAAAAATAAGAACAAGGTCAAGGCCAATACGTAGAAAACAACTGGAGGAATACTACCCATTAAATCCTAGGTCAATATTTTCGTACCCTTTTCCTTACTCCTGATGCCACCAGTTTCACTGTCTCTCTACCCTCCCCTCCTTGTCACACTGCCTCCCACTTCTTCCTCATTACCACCCGGGAAGCAGTTGTGTCAGGAGTGGTCAAGATGAGGACAAACACCATACACCCACTTCTGGGCAACTACAAGCTTTGTCTCATGGAATAAAGCATCCTGAACTCTCGAGTTCATTTGAGAATATCCCTAATTGCCTTTCACATCTGAATGGCAATTAAGAATCATATTTAAGCCTTGAGAAAATTAAAATTCACACAACTTGCATTGACTTTATTAGAAGCCGAAACCCACGTAAAATCTGTTTGAATAATAAGCAAGAGATTTTTGCCTTATATTATACAAAGGATCAGACTGGATGGCTACAGAGGTCTGAGTCTGACTAAGGTCCTTCGACTACGTTGTGACAGTCCAGATGCCAGACAATTTTAAAGATCAGGATTATTTCCCAGTATGAATTACACTATTTTTTGTTTTAGTTTTGGTCTTCTAAAAACAGACAAAACACAAAGGAATATTATGCACACAGCAGCCCAGAGCCTGCCTCTAGATACTGTCCAAATATATTACTTCAACCAAGGAGATAGCAATACCTCTGTTTCCATTAATTCTCTGTTAAGAATCACAGGATTCAAATTGTTGATTTCCAGCATTACATCATACCCGGGCCTCTCACTGGTTAATTAAAACTGTATACATATAGGAAAAAGAACAAAAAAGCAGAACTGCAATACTATGAACCAAGAGCGTCCCTGATAAAAGAAACAGACTGCTGTTCTCAACTCCTTTCCATAGGTTGATTGTGAATTGTAACCAGACAAGATCTCCTTTTTCAAGCTTCCAGCAACTGGCAAACATGTCTAATGCACAGGAAGTCATATTTATAGTTGCATTACTCTCCACAATATACCAATTCTCTTATAATCAGAAGTTGTCTCTAGGCCCGCTAAACGAAAGATCTTTTTCCTTGGGATTGCAGCCTTTTAAAAGGAAGCTTCCAAATCTACAGTTAGTAATGGCTGTGGAAGGGAAAACAGTACAGTATAGCCCCCACATCATTATTAGGCAGTAAAGATGTATCAGACCTTGGTTTTATAAAAAAAACCCCAAACAACTCTGGAATCCTGGTCTTGCAACTTGCATTAATTATGCTGTTGAATCATCGTTTAATGTGTGTTTAATGCGTGTTTAACTTACCTACTTTTTGCTATCAAGCTTTAAATTCTTCTTGGGTATAGATAAAATCTTACTACTACATAAGCTTTGATATATGCTTGGGCCGGGCCTTTGAGCACGCAGATATTCCACAGGATATCTGAAGCTGCACACTCTGCTTTATTAAAGGAAAACCTATTTCAAACTTCTTCAAACTACTGCAGGTGACAGTTAATAACTCACTGGCGCGTTTGTACTATCACCTTGCATATAGAAAATTATTAAGAAAAAACCCAAACAAATACTTGAAATTTTCAAATTCTCTTCCAGCAATCATATCGGAGTATTTAAAAGGGCACAGCACTAGCCTTGGCCAAGGATTCCCCCTCCTCCCTTACATACAGAGAAAAATACCACATTTTTTTTAAGGAAGATAGAAAAAAAAAATCAATACTTTACCAAAGGAGNTGCAGAAGTCATTCTTACCTAAAATTCAAAGAAAAGAGAGAGACTAAAGTAAATAAGATTAAGAATCATCCCTTGGAACATTGCATTGTCAAAACACAAAGAATTCCCAAACAGTATTTTACAGACATCATGACAGTGTGGAACAAATCTAAAGACAACAAGCTACACCAGAACAGGAAATTGCAATTTCTTTGAAACAATAATTAACTTTAAGAAGGAAACCACTACTAATACAAACAAACAAGTAATAAAGGAAACCGTTTTACCTCAGGGAAACCTGTCTTAAAGCAGCAAAACATACGAATATAAAAAGAGTTTGACAGAAGTGATAAGTGTCTAAAGAAAATCAGAGCAATTCTGTAATAAGGATTCTTGCACACACAGACTTCAAATAGGTTGTCTTCAGGCTTTCAAAGAGGAGGCTGGACCACAGAAATCCAGTAACTTTTAAACAGAGGACTCAAATTTAAACTGAATGTAATCTCATACTACCAGCACTTAACACATGATCAGGAGGAATTTGAAGGATATCTAGCAGGCTATATTGCTTTTATAATCATAGCTTTCAATGCCCAACCCTTGTCAGTTATGAATAACTACAGTTATAGTAAGCATCTTGGTGATTATTTTATTATATTAAATAGGAATCAGAAATGAGAAAAGATGAAAAATCAGAAACTTGAACTTTTTTCAACAGCTGACAATTTCAGAATTTTTCATGAGAAACATGCATATGAAATTGAAAACAGGTCTAATTTTCAGAATTTAAAAGCATTGCTTTTTACGTAAAACTCATTCTCAAATCTGAAGTATTAATTTTTTCTTCCTTTTATTGCTTGCAATTTTTAAATAGTTGCAAGTGAGCATTAGTCCTCTTTTATTTACTGATATTCCAGTGGGAGAAAAGAAATTCATAGGGGTGTAAGAAAGCTGTAACTAAAATAAATACTAAAAACAGAAACAATTTTTATTTCAGATGTTAAGTCAACTATCTGCAAGTAACAGCGTTTCAGACCGCCCTTATTTGTTCTTGTTTATTACACTGGTGCCCTTTGTGGTTTCTAGTATTTTGGCAACTGCAAGATACAGAGTAAAGCTAGCAACACAACAAAAGTTTAGCAAAGGCAACCATAATTTGATTTAAAAACCCAACACAGAAAAGAGCAAGCAGCTCTACTAACAGTGGAACCAATGTGGTTTGCCCTCCTATAAATGCGTCCTATGGGGATTTGAAAAACCTTCAGCAGGTCCACAAGCTCACATTAAGATTTCTCTCTTCTACCTGGGAAGCCATTCTCATGAAATTTATTGAAACCTATTATCATCAAAATCTCTGTTTCTCAACTGATCCATGCCCATCACTTGGAACGATTGCCAGACAGACAGGTAAAAGTCCTTCTTCCCTAGAAGAATAAACCAATGAGAGAAGTACCAGTTCCAGTACTTTTACATAGACTCATTCCATTTTTACAAAGTGGCATTTAACTAAGAAAAAGAACTTTCCTGCTGTCTGAGAAACAGCTTCTTAATGCTATAGCAGTGTTAAGTTTTGTGACCTCTTGTTATCTTTTACACACATTTAGGAGGATTACTACAAGAGAAAAACCTTTATATGATGCTAAAACAGATCCATGGTCAGCAAATTCCAATACTTACCTAAAAGGAGATTTTCATAAAGTCAGAAATAGAAAATATTTGTTATGGAGATCTGAAACTAATACACCACCTGTGCCTCATCACCCTCACAAAGTGAGTTTTCTCCTCTCTCTCCTAAAGGGATTTGGGAAATGGAAATTTCCAAAGCTAGACAAATGGCAGAAAATAACATGTACAAATTAAGAATGTCACTGAGTTACACTCAGGAAGCTTAAGAGATTATCTTTGGAAACACCTTCTCAAACGGAAAAATGGTGGCAGCAGCTGTCATGGGAGATGAGGGAAAGTCAGGCCTCTCTGAAAAAAAGACAAACCCCCCAATACCCAGGAGGAAACGTAGAGCAAGAATGAAGATCACTGATGGGTAAATTAGGCACTTTTCTCGTGCTGTTAAACCAAAGACCCAACAGTACATTCAGAAAAACTCTGCATTACCCTGTAGCTATCTACCTACTTGACTCATCAAGGGCTCCCAGGTAGCTAAGCAGCAAGCCAGAAAGCTCAGCATTGTCAGTGACAACCCTGCAAGGGACTGTTTTAAGACAGAGGCAGACCACCAACGAATCAGGAACAAGGGCTTTGCTTCTGTGAAAGATGTGACAGAAGTAGAGTCTCAAAAGAATTGAAAGAAATCCCAAGGCAGAGACAGTGTCTGGGCCCTTCTCAAAAGCCAGAGGGAGCCAAAAGAAAGGCTCCAGGCACAGACCTCCACACTGCTGTTCCACTGCATTGCAAGCCATGAACCATCTCTCTTTGACAGGTAAAACCTTCATGGCACAACCTTTGAGCAACACGCCTACCCCCAAGATCATAATTGTCTTCAATNTTTTTAATCCTCAGATTCCCCACATCCTTCTGGTATCTTGTGATGAGAGATTGCTTAACTGATGAAGGGATGCCAAGAACATTCAAAATCTGAAAGTAGATTCAAAGAAGCATTTCTGTGTACTCCTGGAAGATAAGGTGTCAACTCTCAATTTAAAGAGTTTGCTGTAGGCTTCCTGTGGTCCTGGTATGACTAATGTACCCAGGTATCTTTTACACCAGAAAAGGTTACAGGAAGAAAGGTATATGCGGAAAAAAAAATAAAATACTAGAGACTTCACAGGGTTTTTTCTGAATATGCAGGACTCTAATGTTGGCCTTTTGCATCCCTCTATGCATGTTGATCTTTAGCCAAATATAGGATAAAAACTACCAAAGTACCAAAAAGACCATACAGAGCATTTGGAGAAAGCTACCTAGCTGCCCATAGAAACAACCAGGGACCTGCAGTGTTACCAGACAAGCTGTCTGAAGCTCAACAACACACCACAAATGCCAACCAAAGAAAAGTATGTGTAAAAGCCACATTAATCGTCGGGTAAATCTAGATTTAAGTACTCCAATAAAAAAGACTATGAACTATAGTTCTGGCCATCTAACCCACTTAGTTATTTTGGCTTGGTACACTTGTTATCAGGCCACCTTAGCCAGGACACTGCTGTTAACATGTTTCCTGCCTCTTGGGTCCTTCCTCAATCAGAGCTTCCACTGGACTCAGGAGTCTGACTGAGGCAAGGAGCTGGACGGAGCTCGCTCTTTCTCAGCAGACCATTTGCTGCTTTGAGCCGCAAGAGGCAATTTCAACTTGACATGAACTGGAAGGCAGGCAATGTCCTGCCTGATAAATCTGCAGGAGAAGGGAAGGTACAGGTTTTACCGAAGTTGTTTAAAGACAGTTTCTTTTTTCACTTCTACTTCATTCAGTGCCTTTCAATGTTGAAAAAATAAACTTTTAAGCTTTGTTTGATTCATTTTCTAGTTGAAAGCACAAAAGAAGTGGGGTTTAGACGAAAAGCAAAAAATCAGTTCGACAGCCAAGACACTGGCTATTTAGCCAGAAGAAAACAAAAGCCAGAAATACCATTTCACTGCTCAAGCTGAAAGGCAGATTCTAGATACACAGCTTACATACAGGCACGTGTCAAACAATATGCTTGAGTTTTTCTTAAACACTGACTCACTGAATAAAATCTATGTTGCTCTTTTATGTAAACAGTTCCGTTAAAACCAGCAAAATTAAATACAGGCAACATTAAGCTGGACATGAACTTCTGCCATCCCCATTCAGGCATCTTTGTAATTACAATCATTAACTCCACGAGTGTATACTGCAATGTATACAAAATGTGCTGCATGTTGCATTAGAGAGCTTTTTTTTTTAAAGATTTTTTTAATGATATGTTTACACTAAGAATTTACTCATCTGGTGCATCTTTTGAGACTAGCAGATCATCGGATGAGTTTGTTTTCCTTCAAGATATGTTTGCAAGTTGTAATCAGAAAGTGCATATAAAATTTTATCTCAGGCACCACTATGGCCTTTATTAGAAGCAGTTGAGAGGTATGCTTTATAGAAGTTGGGTTTTTTTTTCTGGCTAATTATTGACTTTGACCATTCTTTTCTCTTAAGGGAATGTTATTTCCAAGAAATGTCACTTATCTAAGTACCAAGGTTGTTTACATTCTACACAAATGTTACGATCTCAAGCTTTCATTTTTGAAAATGTCAAAAAGTAAGGGGATGATGCTGCACTTGTAAAAACATTCTTTATTAACAGAATGAGTCTCATGGCATTTAGGTTTCCCACAAGACATTTTTCTGTCTATCATTTTAGAACTTTTTCCCACACATTGTGTTCCTGATATAGGCTTTGGCAGGTTGTGAGATATGAGCTGGCTGGAAAATGATAGCTTGTTTTCAGCATAGCCTTCTACTGTTAAACATTAAGCACTTTTTGCACAGTATAATTCAGATTGAGCAGCACACAGAAAAGAATACAGTTTTAGTTGAGGAAAGCTGAAGTCCTGAAGGACGCCAAAGACTTTGCGATGGTCTTACACAGAAAACGGGAATCTTGAAAAAAATAATCAGCGTTTCTTGCAAATTCTACATTGTCTTCATGCTGGTCTCCTAAGAGAGACTTGAGAGCACTAGCAGATTTAGTGGAACATGAATACAGACACTCTATGAGGAACCTATAGCTAAAGAAAACATGTACACAAATAGCAGAACAAATACTGATCTTCAGGTACAAAAGAAATCTGGTTCCTCCAGTCAGCCAGCCCACAACAAGGGAATGACCAAAACTTCAAAGTGTATCAGAGAACACGCTCAAATGTTTTCTTGATCAGTAATTTCCCTGCTACTCCATTAAGGAATCAATAGGTGGAACAAATTTAATGGGAAAAATTGTACCTGCAGCCCAAGAAAGTTTCAAAAGCTGGAGACAGCATCACAAACTTGCCATTTGTATTTTGTAAGCTTATATCTGTGCAAATACACAAGAAACAACAGGAGGCTTTACTGACAGACAGCAACTGACTCATGGTCTTGATGCAAGGCTTACTAATGTCATAACACTATCATTGCTAAACGCACAAATGTGAAAAAGATTTTATTTGATAAAAGTCAGAATTCACATAAGGACAGAGAAGTTTCTAAAGCTGCCTAGACCACAGATATCTAATGGCGCTTTTCATTTAGCATTATGGTCAGCTATTTGTAAAAAGCGTATTAATGTTTCATAAACATAGATTTTAAAACAAAAGTGCTTCTAATCAGATCTGGCAGGAAAGGGAGAAATGCATACATAGAATGAGGTAAGTGTGATCTTGCCCAGCTGAAGAACAGGGAATGGCAGGGCTTCAGGCCATGACTCACACAGACACTAAACAGGAGAGAGCTAGAGATAATTCTCAGGTAAACTTTGCACGAGCCACTACGTCATCCTTCTCTACCCTTCCTGCATTAATCATGTCATTAGTAACCTGACGCAGCCCGAGAAGAATGTCTGATTTACAGGGAGCAGAGCAATGCTAACAGAACAAACACTTTGGCAGGTCAAAAAAGGACACACCAACCTAAATTTCAATTTAGCTCTAACCACACCCTAGAGGAACAAGAAAACTAGGAAAAAGAAAAACCAAAAAAGATATCTTCCCACCGTGAGATTGCGTACTTCGTTAAAAGTTCCTGATGAACCAGTTACTGAGAGAGTACAAATAGGAAGGATATGCAAGAGCACACTGATGAAGAACCAGCCTGAACACGTACCTAAACAAGGCAAAGAAGAAAAAATAGCCCAAGCTTTCTTTTGAAGTTTTCATCACAGTTACATAATTTCCACATTAGTCTAGATGTTTTTAAACATCTTTTATAGCACACAGTTGTGAATCAATTGTACAGTGAGTACAAAGTGTACTGTTAGGAACATGTCCCAGCCAGGTATCTTGGTTACTCAATTAAATTAAGAAGGACAAGAGGAAATACTGTGGCAAGAGAAAAATGTAAAATTTCAGAATGTCTTTTAAAAATTATTACTCACTCTGGATTGGTAGCAGTCACTTTAATAAATGTAGCTATAATTTAATATACTGTATATGGGTATTTCACCCGAAACATCTCAAAAAAAGTAATGGTCATTTGAAAGAAGGGCAGATCATTTCCATTCACTCTAACGCAAATAAAAAACCCTGAAGATTACTTTAAAAGCAGAATGAAATTATCCTTAAGTTTCTTGAAGCAAAGAAAATAATCACCCAAAACATGCAAGGGGGGCAGATAGCAGCAGCAGCAGCTGTGTTAAAAAAAGTCCACAAAAGCCATTTCACAGCAGCAACTCTCAGAAGAACATCCACAGCAAACATGTGCTGAAGTCTCTCTAAGCCTATGGAAACCCCGCTGCTTATGCAGTTTTGTTCAGGTTCAGCTTTTAAGTCTTCCTAACTAGGCTGCCTATTTTCTTAATGTTTCCTTCCCATAGAACACTCCTTTTTCCCCCCTCACTTTCCTCTCATTTTATCTCAGCACCAATCCTGTGAATTGCCAAATTGATTTCTTAGCTTCATGACTTTAAACCACAGGGTTGCAGGGCAATTGAAATTGAAAAGCAAAGTCAGAAAAAACTATTTTATCTCCTCGTTTTCTCCTTTGTCTTTGACCCATTACAACAGCTGCACTTGAGCTACTGATACGTAAATGTGTCACCTCAGTTAAAAACAGCTCATCATTTTGTTCTTACTGATTATTCATGGCATCCCTTTCTCAGTATTAGAAGTAATATATAAAATACTACTAATTTTATAGCTAAAATGTTAAGATAATAAATCAGAATATTGGTGGAATGCAAAACAACAAAGAAAATACATTTATCTTCTTTGGAAAGGATTTGGGAAACTTCTCCATTGTGCCGTAACAGTAGGCCTAAACCTCTCATTAAAATTTAAATCAAGATGTTTTGAAGATATTCCCAACTTACGTAAATGGTCATGTCCCTTTGGAGGCTTCTTGCTTTAAAACCAACATTGACTTGAGAGAAGCGAAAAAATTTTGTCCCTGCCATACGCAGAAAACCACTAGTAATCCCAAATCTGAAACAGGCAGTAATCTGCCTTACAACTATTCCCTTTCTCATCAGTTTTTTGAAGGTCAGCTAAAGACTACGTGGGCAACAGTGAAAAATCTCTCAGATGAGTCCCTGCGTAGATAAACAGGGTTTGCCAGAAAATGGTAGGTTGGTAAGAGTGACCTGTTGGTGCTTCATTCAGCAAAGGTGTTAAGGACAGTTTCACAACTTTGGTTTATTTTGGCAGGAGTGGGGGTGTCTGGTTTGTTCTGTTTTTAATTTAAGACCTTATGAAACCAAAGAAAAGAATGAGAGATACAATGCCAACAGCTTAATGCGTATTCTATAGCATACATGAGTACCCTGGGGAAAACCTGCACTCTGATAAACAACAGATTCCATCTTCTCCTGCCTTGAGAAGTATAAACCAGGCTTACAGTTTACACCCAATCTAAAGGTGGCTTTCGAAACAAACACATTTCAGATGTATCTAGCAAATACTCCTCTTCCCACTCTGCATCCAAAGCTTTCTCTTGAAAAAATGGCCTTCTTCCCTGATGAAGACTTCAAGGCTATCTTCCAATCTGCCAATAGGTTGTATTATATAGTACACCTAAGAATTTTAAACTGACCTTTGTCCCCATCTAAGAAAGCCATCAATCTGTTCCAAATGACCCACGCGCACTCAGCAGAAAGCCAAAGCTCCCAGAAACTCTTTCAAATATGTAATGTATCTGTCCCACGGGGTGAGACTGTGTGTGCCTCTACACACACACAAAAGGGTGAAAAGAGCTTTCCACAGTCTTGAATATCCCACAGCACGCATCTGGTCCTTAGAGGCCTTTCCCTATTCCTTGCTCTGTGGTACTGCTTCCTTTCCATGTCCACATCTGAAAAGGGTCTTGAAAATTTACTCACAACTTGGAAGCAACATGCGCGTGTACTTTGCCAGCACATGCTGTAGAACGACAAGGACGAGGAACACCCACACGCCACTTGCGCTGCACACCTACTGTAGCGGGGGCTCCTGGGATGGAAACACGCAGTACGAATACCTCCCCCAGGAAGCTGCACTTTCCCCAAGGGAGCATGCAGCAGAGGATGCACGGCTATTATATGCCCCGTGCAAATGCACAGAGTTTTCTGGTGGTGGGAACTGAATTTGATACCTCTACCAGCTTAAAAATCTATCCCTAGTGAGGAAAAATAAAAACAAAGAAACAAAACAGACAATGACTATAGGGACTCCAGAGGAATGTAATGACTACTACAAAAGGCAATAGCAGTAGTGTGACAAGGGTTTACTAACAGGTCAAAAAAACAGGATGAAGTGACTCAACTGCAGAATCAAATCCCAGCAGGATTGCCTTAAATCTCCTTCAGAGATTGCAGGCCTTCATGCAGTTTGTATTCTTGGGACCATTAAAAAGAAGGCTCTAGCTGCTCTTTCACCTCTCGATCAGAAGGGTGCCCTACCAAAACAGGGACGCATTGCTATCCCCTTTTAACAGAGCAGCAACAGGCGCAGAAGCATCAAGCTGTACCCTCTTAATGAAGGGCAGTGAGTCAGAGCAGAGCAAACAACTCCTACCAAACTGCCACTGATGCAATGCCAATGGTCTTCTTAAAGTGGTTGTAAAACTACGATAAGAGAGCACCGGTCAACAGAAGTTTGTACAACTACTACTAAGGGAACACATAAACAGGCTATAAATGTGGAGAGAGGTGACAACACTGGAGTGACTTAGGTATTTTATCCCATTCATTCAAGGGAAGGCATGTCTAACCATCTTAAATACAGCCTTGCTCTGTTGAAACATGACCTACCTTTGCTACTATTAGGATGCACCCTATATACTTCAATATTTCAGCTTGTTTATTAACGCAGAGGTAGGTGTCATTACAAGTTTGCAAGAGACAGCAATGTTTTGTGATTTTGAACCTTTCTACATTCACATGTAACTACTCACAAAATTGACACTTCCAACCCATCCATGCCAGGCCCTTTCTCAATTATCCATCTTAAATAGCTCAGTAATACAAAGGTTAAAACACAAATTCAATAAAAATCTCAATTCCTTAGTTACAGTGATTTAAAAAAAAAATAATTAAAAAGTCCTGCTTTTTTCACTAACAAATACACAGATTTTCAAACAGAGCTTTCTAAGCAGTAAGCCACTGTCTTCCTTGATGTTCCACGTGTACCATGCAAAAGCCTTTGAACAGGACAGTTGAAACAGTTAGGTTTTAGTTTCTTTCAGATTATCAAGTCAGGTGCCTACAAACAAGACTGCTGCAGTTGGATGACTAAAGATGAAGGAGAAAGACTAGAACACACCGAGATCAAAACTGGACAGTCATGGACCTGGCAGGAATTATGAACTGAACAGAAACCCACCACATTTTGGACAGGGGTGAGACATGGAACAGACCTCTCTATAGGTGCCAGAAAAGAAACAGAAAGCCCAAAATTAAACTTACTGCAAGCCATTACTCAAAGAATGACTCAAAATAGTAAAGAGCTATTTGGTTCTTAAATAAAATAGTACAACAATGTGTCAAGAAGCATTATATTATCATAGTACGACTTAAGTATCTGAAAGCTATGTAAGAATTTTCCTTTTTCCCTGGTTGGAGGGCTGAATTCTAGCAAGAAATCCCTGAGATCCTGCAATCATTTCCTTGGCGATATAGCATATTGGACAAGTCACTGGTCTTAACAAATGCACCAATTCATATTTAGAACTGTCTTAATATCCCCCACTCTTACTAAGGACAAAAAAGGACCATAAAGCATCTGATTGTGCTATACTGAAAATAAGAAAAAGATTTTTTTCTCTTCTTTGAAGCAGAAGTATAGAATTTCCTTATATACATCTTGTTATTAGTCAAAACTAACCCAATATACTATGAAGAAAAACAAAAAAACCCACCTTAAATAACACATTTAACTTAATTGTTACAAGAAAACAAGTTAGTTAAATGCTTTGTGATAAATCACCTTGAAAAAGTCAAGACAGATTGATGGATCAACATCCTTTCCCATATCTTACATCACTAGATGATTTTGTAAGGAGCATATTTACACAGCACTTCACAGAAACTTTCCTAATAGAGTCAAATTGTTTCAACCAACAATTAGTAAAACAGGATTCCGGTTTTATCTTTCTCCTGTGACTTCATCAGTAACTGTTCAGTAATTACAGAAAGTTTCTCAAAAGGTTAGCCCTTTTTGACCTTAGAGAGTAAATTCCATGCTTCACCACCAAAAATTAGTTGCTTAAATCAGAAAGCCACTACAGATCCAAAATGTAGCACCTGTAATGTTAAAAAGCAAAAAATACATTAAATGTAAGTAAGAACATAGGGCATCTATGGTTTTAAAAACTCCAAAATGCTTCTTTTGTTAAGAGGTGTTATTACAGCCATTATGGTATTTGTTATCTTACTGTAATAGCTAATTAAAAAGTGATCAAATGGCAAATTACCTGAAAAAGTATGAGGAAGACTATCATGGGAGTACTTGAGATTACCTGACATTAACATGGGAGGGGCAGCAATTCATCACATCCAAAAAGCAGCAGGAAATCAACATAGCCTGGTAGAGGTTTAGAGATCTAAGAGTTCAAGAAAGAGTTATCCAGAACACATGAGCTAACCCAGACTAACTGGTGCCTTCTCCCTCTACTCTGTCATTATCTATCAGTAATAGATGGTTTAATACTAGAAATATATTATGTGGTTTTCACTCTTGGCAATAACTTCGAGAAACAGCAGGCAAATATAAAATATAATTCAATTTGAAACAACTGTGTGTGTATATTAAATGAGTTGCTACCAGCAAATAACAAAAAATGCCTTCCTGTGTCCAAATAATCACATTTTCCTTCCCTTTCTCTTCTGTTACATCCTTGGATCATCCTCTAAAAACACAGATCATACTCCTTTCATTCCTCAGCACATGGCAGGAGTTCAGTTTCGCTCAGGCCTTCCTAATAGCCTGCCTTCCTCTCCTCTTGTACCACACCTGAGCTCCTTGGTCACATCTCTGTAAAAAAAGACAAACCGTTGCTAGTATACCATTC
This sequence comes from Ibidorhyncha struthersii, assembly GCA_013398815.1. NCBI lineage: Eukaryota > Metazoa > Chordata > Aves > Charadriiformes > Charadriidae > Ibidorhyncha > Ibidorhyncha struthersii. The sequence goes on along the minus strand of VZSZ01007856.1, from coordinate 671,046 downwards.
AACATCAATACCATGGCATTCTTTCCCCTCCTGTAGCTGCCTGGCTGTGGGTTACACTTTTCAAAGGCTCCTTCAACATCCTTCACAAAATGGTGAATTCCCAAAGATTAAATTCTCCATGTAAGTTCTGGCAGCTAGAATTTGCTTGCTCGCTAAAAACGCAAACGAATATTTTTGGAACTACAGGAGAATACAGAAGAAGGTGCAGAAGAAACAAGTCTTTAAATTAAACAAATTTCAGAGATTAAAAAGCAGTGCTTTATTTTAATATTCTTACAGGCCTCTGCTAGACTTCATAACAGTTAATCAGAGGAGCATATTATTACTGTGCAACTTTTTGAATGTTAGAATCATTACTGAATCTAGTCTAACCCTTAATAAATTACTTTATATATATTTACCAAGTTAATGCCGAAATAAGGACCTTGGAAATCAAAGAAATTCTCTGAAGCAATATGTACTTATGCTTGTTAAAAAAAATCGTAATGGACTTTTGAATTTCGTTGCAGATTCATACTGCAAGAGAGACAATTCTGGACACAACTAAGAGGAAATTTAGGGAAAAGATCCCTAACTAGCAACAGAAGAGCTCTGAACTGGTAAGAATTATTTTTATTTGCATGTGTTTAAGTGGATGCTAGTGAAAAACATAAGTAAAGTACAAGCTCATTTCTCATGTATGCATTTTTCATTAAGATGAAAAATAACAGGAACTTCTACATATAAGACTTTTTGCAGATAACTTGGAAGATGGACTAGTGAAAATAGTTAAATCTTTTAAAAAACCAAAGCATTCCTACTTTCTTGGCAAAAATTTGGAAGACACTCTCACGCTTCCTACACATAGTGGGCATTGCTCTATTTATCCAATTCTTTTAAATTCTAAGTCATAGAATGCAGGGCGGGGTGGGGGGGGAAGGGATTTTGTTCTGCTTACTTAGGAAGTGTCTTAGTTGATTAAATTAATTAAAAGCTTGTTAGATATCAAAGTCTTTGAATGTAAAGTAAATGTGAAAACATTGCAAGTAGGTTTGTATTTCTCCTGTACCACTTTTTCAAATCAAAGCCCCCCCATTAAGAATAGCAAACAAAACTATCAACAAAGTATGTGAATCCTCCAGATGTTTGAAAAGTAGGTTCATATAGCCAGCAATGTCATTATATTAAATACGTGTACAGTGGTTAACTCATCTGCTTTTGCCATTTGCACATTAGAATAACAAGGGATGGGTTTTTTGGAGCAAAATAATGTTTCTGTAAATACATTCTGGAATTTCACCATTCTATTTAAATGAATATGGACCTTACAGTAAGTGGCCCTGGGAGAGAGTGCATTTCTGGTGTCTTTGCATGAAATACGTACCTTCCTGAAACACTTCCTGTCTTGCACCCGTTTTTGGATATTATCACTGTTGTCTGACAAGAATGAGGTCAGCTAGGATTGTAGCGATACTTTACAGCAGCTGTTGGGCATTTCTTTGAAACTCCACAAGCCTTTAACTCCTTAACTGCCTCACCAAAACAGACATTGTAGTATTGAAGGAAGACTGGGAAAAAAATGACTTTTCAGGGTGCACAGAATGCTGTCCACTGAGCAGTCTCAAAGTGCTTAACTGAGGGAAATAAAAGACTAAGCTTTTCAGGTGAGCAAAAATGAGAAAGATGAATGGGCCACATGATGTGAAATTGAGAAATGTTACCACCTTTGCAGCAGCCAGGACCAAATAGAGCTGGGAGGGCAAGACAACATGATTTATGCAGAAAAAAAGAGAGACATCGTGCTTGAAAAACAGCAGAGACAGACAGTCAGTTTTAAAATAGTAAGGTTTATCAGCATTCTCCCACAGAGACACACTTGGCTGACTCTAAGCAAATAAAGCTGTCCAGTTGCTCAGTAGGACCAGTAAAGCCAAACTAAACCTGTATAAGCAGCAAAGAGTACTCTGAAATTGCACAGGACTTAGTTATAATGTGACACAACAAACTTCCATCCCCAAAACCCTCACAAAACTTCCTGATGCTTTAAAACTAGCTGTCTCAGGTCAGGTGGGCTGTCAGAAACCTTTGTAATTCATTTATGAAGCTGTATTCGCACAATCAGTAACATAAGCTCTGTGTATGAATGAATCTTGCAGTAGCAAAAATTTGATCTCTATCAATCATGCCAGTATTTCCATTAAATGAGCCAAAACTTGCACCCATGTTATATCAGGTGTGGGAGGACAGACAGACCCATAATGCTGCAGACTGATGATATCTGGCATACAAGCTTTCCTTGTATAAAAGCTAATGCGTTAAGTATTTTTTTAATAGAGTAGAAACTTCCACTCGTGGTGTAAATTTGCTCCCAGTGAATTCACTGAACTGCATGGCCACTGTTTCCACTTGAGAAGTTTTAAGATAATACAGACTTAACCACACCACCAAACCAAAGTTTCTTTGATGCTTTTTGACACACTGTGTAAGAGCTGTTGAGGGCAGGAGAACAGCGCTGCTCCACAGTCTCTCCAACACAGGCACCAGAAGAGGCTGCGCGAGAGCAGCAGCTGGAAGTAGAGCATGTTTTAAAATGGCTCAGTTATGAGACTGATGAGAGACAAAGAGACTGTGATCGCACAGCACAAACGTCCTGATAAGATGTTATTTCCACAGCTTCTTACTTTCCTTTTTCACTCTCTGTTCACAGGTGTCACACACATCTCCCCCNTTTGTACAGTGAACCTAGTTTACAAGGATACTGTGATGATTTTGTGATTTAAACCATGATTTAGTTACAGTATTAAGGTTGGCACAGTTTTAAAAGAACAGTGTTCCTCCTTAGGCTGTGTACCAGTCACACTTTGCAGGGTTTTGGCAGCAAGCAACTTAGCTCATCTGTTGTCATACTGTAACACTTCAGAGTGCATACCAGATCTAAGAAAGCATTTACAAACTCAACTTGAAAAAAAAAAAAAATAAATCTTTCACATAACTGATTCTGTCTTGCAAAAAATCTCTGTATGCCTTTGGCTGCTTCTGTTCCCACCCAAGGTAGGGCGTATCCACATGTAATATATCACACATGTGCGTGCAGGTCTGTGGGGCAACCCTCTGTGCTTCCTTCCAAATGGCAACTTTTCAAAAAGCAGTTGCCACTGTGTACCTCATTGCGTACAATAACTCAAGCTAAAGGCTGAGAAGCAAGTCAACACACAAGAAATTAGCTCGGTTTTGCCTACCGTAAAAATCAAACAAAACACAAAGACAAATGCAAAAGTAAGCAATTTCCAACCACTTCACCTGGATCAAGAATCAAATTATAGCCTCGTAACACTGTACCAAGATGTGCTGCAATAAGTATTACACTGCTCTAAAGAAATTGTTAACGCTTACCTGGCATCATCATTGTCAGTAGAAGACCTCTTTCGACCCACTTTCTTTTAAACTAGCCGGGTCTCAGTGTCAAACTACAGGTTGCCTTGAAGTTCTGTTTGCACCTGGCAAAGGACAGTCTGGGATTCTGGACAAGTTAAAGCCTGAAAACCAGCAATACTGAACAAGTAGCTCCTTTATAAAATCCCATGATTCTGTAGTTACGGACGACTAATGGAAAAGGCCTGAAAGCTGAACTTAGTATAACACAGGTGAGATGAAACAAGTTGGGTTTTTTCCCCCAAGCCATAAACAAAAACATCAGATGCATGCAGCATTTTAGGATACTGTATTTAAAGGCCTAAGGGGCCACAGATAATAAGATGGCTAGGGCATGCTTCCTTTAAGCTGATATCATTAAGTAGCATCACATTTGAGGACTGGGGTTTTATTCTGATTATTTTTGGCTACATTTTAAAATATGTTATTTAGTGCAGGGAAGAGATGGATGGACTTGAGTAAAGAAAAACTGCTGTTCCCAACAAAGAATTTTCATATGAATTTACCATTACATACATTTTAAGTCAATATTTTAATGGATATAACAATTTTGTGTCAAAAATCAGGTAAGTTTTGTGGAAAGCAAAAAAAAACAAAAGTAAAAAGTAACACTGTATTCAGCTATTTCTGGCATCTGATCACAATCGGTATCTCTGCCATAAGAAGGTACATGAGTTGACAAAGCTCAACTAAGAACTAGGCAAAAATATTACCTCTATCTAAATGGGCAAAATTGTCCATTTTTAGAGACTTTTCCCCTCCCTTCTCTCCTAAGCCGAAGATAATATATTTCTGCAAATGAGATGATAAAGGAATGAGATTTACAGGCAAACTGGCAGAGCACACAGGTAACAGAGAATGTGTATAGCATAAGACTCCCAGACCTTCTACCCAGCATTTATAAGTTGTCAGATGCCTTCTTTTAGCCTGAATTTCTGAACAGGTATTAAAAATTCATTTAGGGAGAAATTGTTTCAGAAACCTTGTGCAAAGGTCAAACCTTCCTGCCTTTCCAGCTCCAGAAACCTAAAATAACCAACTTTAGCATACGGGTGCATCCGCAAAGTCAATGCCTTGCAGTTTCTATTAGCTTACATCCCCCCCACTTTAGAGGGCAAACAAGACTTACTAAATCTTAGGAATCAATAAGATATTTCCCAAAGCCAAAAATTAAAATATATATACTATTGTTTAAATTTGATTTTCATTTGCCCTCAATTTCCTTCTTTTTCCATAGCTGTAATGATTAGCCTAAATGCATATTTACTGTTTTATCTATATGTTGAAAAAAATAGAGGAACTAATTAAATTATAATAGACCAGAAATATTTTGGGGTTTGAAACAATTGCAAAAGCTACCATGTTCCTGCAGGCTCAAACAACAACTCAGATTAGTTTGTCTTGTGTTCTGTACACATTGGCAACTAACTGTTGAGATATACGCAACATGTTCTTCAGGGACAAATTATCTTTGATGAAGTGGGGAAAAACTGTCCAATCTTACAAGCACTTTAAATGATTAATTTTACATTTTACTAGCTGATGAATCATTGACTTTGTCTTAATCTAGCTTTAAGTGCCTATAATAGGCCTTTTCATGTGCCTGTGGTAATACTTATGCAGAAGTACCTTAGTGTTAAAGGGGAAAGGGGTCAGGGAGAAGAGAACAAGGGGAACTGGTTAGGAAGATCTAAGAGATGCCAAAATTTGTGCAGAAAATCCAGTCTGAAAGAAACAAAAGAAAATACAATAAAAGAAACTAACAACTATAGCTACTTCACCTGATACATGCAGGTTGATTTAAAATGTTGACAGCACCCTTCAGCAGAGTGTAACACCTATCCTTAAGCACGTGTTTGCCTCATGCCAATGTTCACTTGTTCTCTCAGTTGAACAAAAGCAGACAGCAGCATGAAGGAAGACTGAATCGTTTTGCCAAAGCTAAGAGGAAGGCAACTCCTGACAGTTCGGGTGCAGGTTCTGGTCTGAAAATCTAAGGACCAGGAAATATAAATGAGGGAAAAGCTTCTCAAAGTCTGGTCAGGACTGCAAAATAATTTCGAAAGGAACACAGAAGATGCCTCATCCCTTGTGATACCTAAAACTAGATGGAGAAAAACAGTGGAAAGAAACCCAAGGAAAAAGCTAGTACTGGCAAGCTGACAGGCTATACAGAATACATTTTTTCTTGCATCTCTGACTTCTATTAACATTTTTGTGGCTCTTGATGCAGCAAGGTAGGAGCTTTGGTTTACACTCCATAAACACAAGCCAAAAGCCTCCCACGGTTCCATTTGGTAATGTCAGCTTAGCATGCTCAAATACACACAGACTTCTGACAATGAGTCAAGTTCCCACTCAAACATAAATTATGCCAAAAAACGCCCAAGATTATTTCAACTAATAAACACTTGATTTAAAAAACATGTCAAATCAACTTGGTCTTTACATCAATTTAATTGCCTCTTACCACAACCATTGCCTAAGCTGTAGCATGCTGCAGGAAGCGCCAAAAGATAAAGGCGACTGAAAACATTCTCGCAGTGTTCCTCTGACTGTCATTGCTTCTGTGGTTGCACAAAGCTAAGGACTCTGCACTGGGAAAAGAGATTCTCCAGCAACCGAGCTTATGTTGTAAAAATCATTTTAAGGATGTCAGTGTCCTGACCCCTGAAGACTAGAATTTTGACAAATTAGGACAAAATTAAGTTCTTAAAGGAAAGGTCAAAGTCTTGTATCCTGTCACAGTACACAGTTTCAAAGCCCTCTCAAAATGTTGTCCTTTGATTCAACCTTCATAGTGTCATTCTTATAAAAGACATCTCTTCACGAGAAATACAATACTTGAAAATATGCACAATGTTACCCCAAGTTTATACAGATGCTGTTCATTAGCATATTTATTCTCTTTATAAAACTGTGACATTTGGACTTCAGATTTTTCCAAATTCCATTCCAACTCCCCTACTGAGTTTGTATACTGAGCATTAAAAAGACAACCAAAGTGAAAAATAAAAATAAAATATTCAACACAAGGAGACAACCAAAGTGCAGAGTCACTTGTGATATGTTGGATTTATAGATCCTGAAATCATCTTCTCCAAATGATTGTTCTTTCCAGAATTTCATATGTGGTTACAGTAACGCAGAAAACAGAGCTAGTGAGGTTAGCTCTTGCCCAAGAGGCCTTTCCAATGTAACAGACCACTAACAGACCACTGTGACAAGTGATTAGAGAAAAGCAAGGCAAATTTCTACCAGACAGATAAAACGAATACAGCAGAAATGCATTGAGAGTTAAAACATTGATTGGCATAGCATCACCAGCAGCAGTTATAGCATGAAGAAAAAGACTGAAATTTCCTAGAGACTCTTGTAGCACACCAAAAGCCGTTTTTCCCGATTAGGACTGAGACACCTTTGAGAGGCTAAGCTGAAGTGAGCTTTTCCATAAGAACAAGCCTTCTTCCTCCACAACTACCACGCTGAGGCTAACCATGGACAAATACATACTAAATTTGCTCAAAACACTTCAGAGACAAAAGTTCTTAAAGGCAATCCAGTTCAACTGAAAACACATGTATCCAAACATAATGTCCTGTCTCCATATGTATTTCCTCTTTCAGAACAGTGACATGAGCTAAAATTTCATACCCACTATGAGATCTCTTGACGACTCATGGAAAGATGAATCACTATTCTGAATGGAAATAATGACTTCTGACAGCTGTAACTTCTGATATATATAAGTATCACATGGACAAAGTTAGCCTGACTCCCTGCTGTAAATAATTAGTGGATTGCAACAAAATGTACTTCACTACCTAGCTTTAAAAGGTACTGGAGAATTAGTATTCTAGAGTCTCACTGGTGCTACAGGATAAATGCATGAGGAAAGTCATAGGTTGAACTAGTTCCAAAACTTTTCGGACATGGGCCAAAAGCAGATGCTCAGGACAAAGAGAGCAATGGGAGCATCAACAGAGTGACCCTTCTCCTAGCATGCCCTCAGCTGCCATTTAAGGATTTAAGCTGCCCCCAGAACATCCTGCTAAACTACCACAACCAAACTGATCCTCCATGAATCTCCTTACTGAATGCAGTAACACCTCTGGCCTCAGTGATACGTTGTGGCACTGACCTCTACAGTTTGACTACTGGCCTGTGAAAGAAAGTACTGTACTTGGTTTCAATTTTGTGGCAAACTGATCCACTGAGTTTCCCCCAATTATCATGCTATGAGAAAATAATTATTTCCATTTACTTCATGTGTGCTGCTCAGGATATCTGAGTCCTAAATCAGATGCCCCTTTACACACTTTCTTTCCCATTTGAACAGTCATGGTCTAGTAGTCTGAGGAGATAGAGCATAGGTAATTTGGTGCTACCTTAGATTTTATGGAAACTGGGAATCAACTGCATCTAATACCCAAAATATATTTGCACGAAGGCATAATCATGCTTTCCAGTGTAGGTTATTTGCTTTGTTAAAGCTCTCTGGTTTCTGACCAGTGATGGATACTGAGCTGCAGTATTCCCAGAAAAACAAAGAGGGGCACGCTACAACCCCTCTTTGCTGAGTAACAGTTGCTAATAACTACCTCAGGACTTTTCTTAGAGATATCATTAGAAGCATCTAATTAAATAGGCTGATAAGCCATTTATTTTAATAATTTTCCTGCTACAACTCTTGACATCAATTCTGCAGGGCTTCAGCAAAACAAATTCTGGTACGTTGCACTGACCAAGCAGTTCAACACCTTTAAGAAGCAACACCGATTCCTGTGGGAAAGAAGAGCGCAGAACAGGAAGGAATAAGTTTTCATACTTCAGTGCTTAGGTACTTAACGAACCAGTCTCTTTAGTTTCCTGCCACACCTCATGGAGAAAGCAGGGCTTCTCCTGAGCAGGAACCCAGTCTTGGATTTGTGGAAGTGCTCTCAGATAGCCCCGTCCCTCTTCACTGCTTACAGGCAGCTAGGCTAAGTATGTATGTACAGCCAGTGTGAAAAGCTTCCTGCACACTCCTCTGCATATCTGAAAGCAAACATTTATCTTAAGATACCTGATTCTGGACAAAGAATCATCCTTTTTTACAAGGTGTCATGGTCTCAGCCCTTACAATTTTCCCTCACAGTGGAGTGAGTTTGCATACATATATACTTACACATGTTAAAGGATATAAGTATTTTATAAATGTAAATGCACAGGAGCCTTATTTGTGTCCCACGATAAAGCACAGTGTTATTCACAGGCTTCCAGTTGCTCTGTCCAGTTCAATCTGCGTGCATCGCTTCCATAAAACAAAGACAAAACACCAACATTTCCCCCAAATTGTCGTACACGTTTTGCCAACAGCTTCTTTCCTCCCTTGTGACAGATTCTCCTGTCCTTTCTTCCTCCCAGGCAGTCACGCTGCCCCCAGCTCCAGCACACAGCAGCAAACTCGGAGCCAGGCAGGGCTGCCCACCCCAGGACAGGGGGCAGAGCAAGGGCCCATGGCACTCCTGGGAGCAGTGCTGGCAAGCACCACCGCTTCAGCAGTTAGATAATGGCCAAAACGCTGCCTTGGTTGTACCTGCCAAGCTGGGGAGCAGATGACCAGGGTCCACGCTTAACAAGGCAGCTGCAAATTCGACAAAGCTATTTCTTACAAGTATTGTACAAGCCCTTTGGGAAGACGGCCTTAAATCTCCACAGGGTTACGTCTTGCACAGGTGGCCTGTATAACTTCACAGGATCCTGTTCTTAATATTTTTTTTCAAAGCCTGCTCACTACATTTATTACTGTAGCTCTGACTAAGCCTCCAAACTATTTTTACGGGCCCTGAACAATAGTTATCCATTTAGGATCAAGTTCAACTTGCTAAACTGAATTATATCTAGTCCAGATCCTTAAAATCATACATCTCTGACAAACGCTGTTGATCACAGACCATAAAGGATATCAATTGGGATAATGCTGGTTTAAGAGAGATATGAAGAACACCACAAGAACAAGACTTCAAGATAAGGCTTTCTAATTGTTCAAACCTTAAAAAAATGAAGTGCATTGTGACACCCTCTTAGCAACAACTTCATTTTGAAATGTACAATGCAGATGCAGTAAGGTAAAGATCAGCAGGTTTCTGAATGATCATTCTTGTGCATTTTTCCAGTGGCATTCAAGAACCCTGTCCAGGACGTAAAAGGACATTAAGAAGTTGTAAATACCATTCTTCAAATAAAGCAACACTGAAACTAGAACATATTGCAAAAGACTACTTTCAAAGACTGAAGATTTTACTTAACTCTTTTGATGGGCAGCAAAAAACAATTCTTTTGGCTTATTTGTAGAAAGACATGTTAAAATGATTCTGATTTGATTCAGTTTCCTGAAACAAATCCTGATGCTTAAGCATTACTATTTACCGTTGAAGCATTTGCCCGAAACCATATACATTCTAAAGAAATCACTAACCTTAAAGAGATGGGCAAGTTTCAGCTCTGCAGCTCTAATTTCCATGAAGCTCAAATTATGACAAAAACAGTCTCACTATGCAAATGCTCTGAGGATAAATGTATATAGTTTGCCATAGGCTCATGCAAAGTAAGAAAATAATGATGAAAGTGTATGATAAAACAGTACTGTTGTCATTATCAATACCAGTGTCATGAGCCACAATCTTCCTCAATATTACCATACATACGGATTTCTTCCTTATTTTTTCTCCAGTTCTAACCCTAAAAGACAAACTGGACAGTTAGTTTTATCTCTGAGATATCATTAATATACCTTCTCCTCTCCTATCTCAGTGAATTTCAGATTTTGTTCTGTGGTTTGGTTCCGCCCCGCCTTTCCTTCTTGTTTAAGGCTATATGGCGAGAAAATGACTAAACCTTAAAGTAATGAGAAGACATCTTACTGTCTCTAGATTTGTTTCCTTAATTAATGAACATGCTTGTGCTAACAACAGACCTTTAAAAGTGCTATATTTTGAGACTGGCCCGACTGTAAAGGAAAATGCATGTACTCAGAGTTATACTAGCAATAAGAGTCACAAAATACAGTCCCCAAGCCCGTAATCCAATCTTATACATGCAGCCCCACAGACTTTAATGGGCTTACCTGCACAAGGAAAGCTTGTAGAACCCCACCATATGCACTCTGATGTTTACTGGGTATTTGGTATTAAAGGATGCAGGACAGATTCTCTAGCCTTTAAAAGCCTTTCCTTTCTTTAACCTCCAGAAATTTATTTGAGCAGAAAACTTAACACTTTGGTGTCAGAGGAGTGTTAGGATCTGTGATCTTTCCTCAAACAGAATTGCTTGCACGTACAGGAACAACTAGCTATTCAGGGCTGTGTACCATCTTAATCAAGGTAAATCCACACTACTGTTAATACTTTAAAAACACTTACTCACTCACTCAAAACAGAATTGACTGGAACAGAGCACTAAGAAAAATTATCTTCTTAGAGAAAGAATGTAAATACTATTAATACATAGGAACATATGATCACTACACACACACCTGCTGTGTGTTAAAATTACTCCTTTACAACCACTCAGAAATCAAATGAGGTGCTGCTTAGCATTTTAATGCTAAGCAAATGTTCACAAGCAAACTTACATGTCAGAAGTTTGACCAGGAATTGTCTTTTTCATATATGTCTAGGAGATACATCTATACGTATGTAACACAGAATTAGGAGGATATGTTCAGATGATGAGGTGCACAGGTACTTTCAGAAGTGGCATTAATCCACTGCCTTAATCTATAACAAATTAGCAGTATTTATGTGCAGAAGAGACATGGTGCTCTCAGGAGCTAAACATCAGCTTCAGATAAAATAATTTCAGTGAAATCTTACTAAGAAGTAGCTCTAAAGAGGCCCTCTGTACCTGCAGGATGTGACTCATTGCTTTGCTAGGAAGGACTTGTATGTTAAACACAAACATTAATAGTCACCTGTCCATGCCCTCCTTAACACACCTAAAAAACTGCAGACCTGTCCTCAGCTGCCAGGAAAACACCGGTAGGAACATAATATAATTGGCACTTAGACCAAAAAAAAAGCAACTCCAGCGGGACTCTCCTGGCAGATCAATGCATTTATGGTACCTGCTGCTCAGGAAGCTGTTCCATCCCAAATCATCCCATGATAATTGCAGGGCTGAACATAAGCAGCAGAAGGGTCCCCTCCTGCGTCCCTCAGGTCCCACCTTGCCTCTGCCTAGTTCCATGCTGTTTGGCACTGGCCATCACAGAGGCAGGAGGACAACCTTTCTGCAAGTCTCTCCAGCACCAACACACATGTAACAGAGCTCCAGCAAAACACAGGACAACTGGTGGCAAGCAGCTAAGCTGGGTAATACCAAGATTTTGCTTTTTAATTACCATTCTTCCAAAAGGAGTATCAGGTGTTTTAACTGGGCTTTTCAGAGAGGCCTTTAGAGGCGTGGGGATGGGGCAGAAGGCATTCAAGACTTTAGTGTTCCCTTAGGACCTCTCCGAACATCAGAACCTTGTGAAATATTTGTATAGATGCATCCATTTATGTCTGCAAAATCCCTTTCCTCAACTCCCACTAGCCACTGGGCTAGCAAGCGGCTGCAGCCATATTTTATTTGAACAAGTGGAAAAACAAAGAGAAGAACAAACAGTATGTGCTCTAAGCCACCTCTTGAGCATGCCTTGCCCTCCCCCCTCGAAGGACTCAGCTACAGTATAATCAAAACCAGGGTGAAGTCACAGCTGCAGCCACAAATCAACATTTGCCTTTATGTATGAACCTCATGTAGCAAAATTGCGGGGTCCTTATGTAGCAATGAAAGGAGTATGTGAGTTTTCTCTGCATGCCCTATGCCAAAGCACAGATGATGGCCTCAAGACCAAATTTCAAACAAGGGAGAAAAGGAAAAAAGCAAGCATAGCCAGGGACAGAGAGGAGATACATCTACATGGCTCACCGACCTCCGTTCCGCTTCCTTTTTTTCTGTGAGGAGGCAATTTAACTTCACTTCTTTTAAGAAACTTCCTATTAGAAAGCTGCGGTTTCCAGTGCAATTTTATTGCATTTTCCAAAGTTGCATCATCAGAGCAGGGCACGTTCCTATGGGAGCTGAAGGTCCAAAACTGTAAGCCATTATAATAAATAATAATGAATGTCATGGCTAGTAAAACCTGTAATCTGAACACGTACAAAAATTAATTTCACTGTGTACAGTTACTTTTCAAACTCCGTGCTTTTCACATTTTCCTGGCAGACACATATAGCCACAGTCACAAATTAATATGAACAATATAAAAAATATAAGCCACCACTCAAAGCTGTAATTTTACTTGGGCTTATTTAAGGCAATAATCAATCTTAATGAAAAAAAAAAAGTCTTCAAAAACTAAAAAAGGACTACAAAGCTGACTTGAGAATCTACCTGGAAGTTCATGTTTCCCTTGTGTTCATTTGTGCAAAGGTGAACATGCACCTGATAATTAAAAAAATCCTGCTGCCGCAAAATCAACAGGTAGAACCAAGATGAATAAGAACAAAACAAAAGAACAATAAAAGCCAAAGAAAACAAAAGGAAAAGCCTCCAAAACAACAAAAAGCAGGCATCAACACTCCTGTTGCAAAAAGAGATCTTGATTCAAAACACACCAATGCGACACTGAGTTCCGCTTCCACCAAAGCCTAGAAATTAATTTTCGAAATTTCTTTGGAGCATCTTGTGACCCTAGGGCACTCTTGTCAAAATCACGCAACTTGTCACCATGAATCATGCCCACAGGCAGCATTTTTGGGGTTAGATAAGGGGGGTACAGGGCACTGCCGGTCAGTCAGTACTCCTGGCTCAGAGGCGAGAAGGGAACTCATGCCATTCACCCCGATGGCAGCAATCGTTCCCTTACTAAAACCCAAAACTTGAAACCTCTGTTCCATAGGAAATAAGGACTAATCTGCACAGAAAGGTTACAGTGAGAAGACGAGAGATCTGAGGGAGATTTGTTTCCATTAAAACTCCTGTGAAAGAATGATTTAGGATATTTATCTAATTTATCCAAGTTCTTCTCTTGGATGATAAATATGGAGAACGAGGGCGTGGGGAGGGGGGCAAGGAATCTTCCACTGCCTTCCTCATGTTGCTGTTTTGTAGTTGTAGTTGGAAGAGGAAAATACCAGAGCAGATTTCTTGCACAACTAAAGATTGTCTCAGTCTGAAAAAATATGTCAGCCTGCTCTTACATACTTGGGTATTGTCATTAATGAGAAAAGAAAGCAAGGAGAATATCAACGTGCAATCACACTGGTTTTGTATTACAGAATACAAATTAAAACTCAGCATTTCCCCTACTACAGGAACACAAAGTACCAAGTCACAGAATGTGATAAAGACCTCAACTTTAGGATATAAAAGGAAAATGCAGTCCACAGCTAAAAGAAAACCCTAAAATCCAGGAAAAAAGCAACCTGAGCGATTTAATTTCTGGTCAGATAAACCAATGAAAGATTACTGTCCAATTTCTAGACAGCGGCAGAATATACTCATTGATGGGAATGGTATGAAGAAGCTTGGTTTAAAACAACAAATAAAACCCCAAACAAACAAACAAAATTCCCATACCAACAACTCAGAAATCCTAGGTTTAGACACAAGCCTGAAGTCCTACCTAGTGTCGTTCACAAATGTTTGGTTCCAGCACGACAAACACAGTAAAATCCTTCAAAAGACAAACACTATTCTCAACAGCTTCTATGAGTTAAGGGTACCCTCTGCTATCAGACAGCACATAAAGATTTGGTCTGAAGCATAAAAGATGAAGTTCATGAAGGCAAACAGACATTAAGAAAAACATAAGAAAGAAACCCCAGGACTCAGGAAGAACAAAAACTAATCTATTTTCCCGAAAGCTGTCTAAACGTGGGGAATTCCAGATTAGGGAGAAGATCACAAACTTTCAAAGCCTGGCTAATATCTGTTCTGTGTTACTTAGATGCAAAACCAGATGAAAACAGATTTTTGGACAAATCAAATCAAAAGCAAGCAAGCAAACAAACAAACAAAAAATATCAGATATATAATTTGTGTGAAGCCCTGAAAGCCATATCTGGACATTTCATGTAACGTCAGTAGCCACAAAAGCAGATAAAATTGTGTAGTGTCACTAAACTCCCTCTTACACAGAACTCTTGAACATGCACCACCACAGACAATTGCTTGAAGAAGAACATCCCACACAATATAGCGGGAAAAACAAGAGAGTTGGTTTTGGAAAGTTATTTCATTCATGTCTGTCTTGGTAAAATTAGGGGGCATCTGTGGATTCCCCCACCTCCTCCCTCTCCGAACAAGGCATCTCCTCTCAGAGTAGGTTGCAAATGATCAAATCAATGGAATAATGATCTTGATTGTCTTAGCCAGCTCTCCATAGACATGAGTTCACAAGAGAGGCAGCCATGCAGCTTCCTCAGACATTAGTAAAGACTTTTGATCTTTCTTTGAAGAAACTTTTCTCAGGATATTTAAAAGTCTGTGGTTTATTTTCATGTGTGGGGAAAAGCAACAATGAGGTGAACACTCCCACACAAAGAAATGTCTCAACAAAGCTATGCTTGTCAAAAATACCCTTGAAGAAAATTAATATATACTCACTTTGAAGGTGTACATTTTTATTCTGTAGTTCTCACTGTGGTCTCTGCTACCTATTTCATGACTCATGGATGTATGGCACCCCATGCAAACATCAAGCAGATAAAAAAAAAAAAAAAAAAGAAAGGGAAATGGAGATGGCTGCAAGGGTTAAGAAGTTTGGGTCTTGGATACCGAGACCAATTACTGTGGGATAACAAATTAACTTACACTAAATAACTTATACTAGATAATTCTTGCTTACTAACCATACATTCTTCATTGAAAACAAAAGCAAGGTACTTTAACTCTCTGTAGTACTGTTTTTTTTGCTGAAAGCTTATAAAAGACCACTTATTTTATATTTCTCATGTGCACCAAGGACAAGAGAATTACACTGACACACATTCTTCAAAATGTTGTGTGTGTGTATAGACACACACGCACACATACATACATTGAAATACAAGAAATACCATTGGTTTCTTGCTTGTCTTTTGCCCACAGCTATTATAACTAATAATTTCATAACTTTGTATTTCTTCAATTAGATTCTGTTTGGAAAGTTGTGATTACAGGATGCTTTTCAAAATTACCTTATACCACATTACCAGCGTGTTTAAGGGCACACAAGAAGACGGCTCGTCACAAGAACTTTTTTGCCAGAGTCAATTCACCTTCCATCAAAGAGGAAGGACCATATTATAGAGGACACACTGGCCAGTGAAGTTGTGTTTGTGCATGCAAGTGCATATGTGTAGAGAAAGTTAATCACTGAGGTCAGAGATGTAAAAATTGCACCAGACTCTGTGAACTTCTTTTGTCTTTTATTCTTACAGATTTCTCTTTATTATATTTGTTTTGCTCCTTATTACTTTGAAAAATAATTTTAAAATGAAATTATCTGTTATGCTACTAAAAATATCAGAAGAAAAAATATTGAATTGACAGTATTTTATTTCTGCTTAGATAATTAAAATAGAACACTAAATGTTCCCATTTTGGGGGTGACAGGAACTTTTGGGAAGCAGGAGGGAACACAACAACAATGGGATTTTGTTTTTTTTTTAAACCTGATATCACAAACCTCACCTTGAAATATTTGTAAGATTACCACGCAATGATGGCATTTTGGCTATATCAGGTCTCCTGAGGAGAGCAAAAAAAGTGTGGGCAATAACCTATATTGTCAGGAAGTCAGAATTAGCTGCTTTTGCAGGCTCCCCATCTATCAAAAGCATGTTCAACCTGGGGAAGGAAGGGCACGTACCTGCCAGCTGGGAAAAAAGCAAACACATGGAGCATTTGGAGAGCCTTGTGCACTGAGAAACTCCCCCTGGACTTTAAACTCTGCCAAAAGTGTCACGTACTTGCACAAAATTAATTTCACTGCTGAGACAATACCTTCAGGTATATTTGCACCGTGTTTGACACAAGGAGATACTAATCTTGACGAGAGCCTCTAAAGATTTCACTTAGTAAGTCTCTAGTAGGAAGGGGGAAAGCAAAAGCCAGAAACACAGGTATTGACCTGAGAGGTGTATGGATCTCATGTGAAAGAATCGGAAATGAGATACAAATGTACGAACTAGAACAGATCAATAATCTGCAAAACATAAAAGGAAAGCCAGTAAAACCCTTTGGTAAATTTGGAAGAAAAAAACCCCAAAAATCCAAAACCAAAAAAAAACACCACCTGTTTCAGAAGACAGAAGGTGTGTGATTTACAACACAAAAAATTTTAGCCTATCCTGAAAACCAAAACCTAAAAGCTTTTTAGTTTGGGTTTTTTTCTTTCTGTTTTCACTCTTGCATATTCTTATTTTACAAATAGATAGCTAGCCCCTTCTCAAGTCCTCACACACCCTATTTCAGCTATTGCCTGTTGGATTTACTGAAACATGTTACACACCATGCAAAAACCTGTTTGTTTCACAAGTCCAAATATGCCACCCTTCAGCTTCATGAATACCCCCTTGATAGATGATTCTGGGAAAAGGCCAAGCAAAGTTTCCAGTGTATTCTTCCTAAAGACAGCCTGAACTTGTTTCTTTGTGGCAATGAGGCTGTGCACTTTGTCTATCTAAGGGTCCCAGCCTGAACCACTGCCAATTTCAAACAAGCCAGAGAGACAGGGCAAGATACTGACATTTCTACAGATTTCAGGGAAACTGGTGTCTGCAGAAAGACTTGAGTGAGCCACAGTGAGGAAAAACTGAAACGTGGGATTCACATTCAGCCGCAGTAGGTACTGCCTTTGCCTTTCTATAGGCATAGATCTATTGAAAACCAAGCTCCATTAGTACTTGTCTCTACACAGCTTCTTCCCCCCCTTTTTTAAATAAAATTTTAAAATATATACTTGGTTGTATACACTACAGTACTTAGCTGTAAATTGGAGCTGAATTATCCTTCTATATAAATGTCTACAGTCCAGTTCATTTCAAGATATTCAGGAAAAAGGATGAGTTTAGATACACAATTTCTAAGATAGGAACATTTTCTTTTCAGGTAGCACTATTTCCCGTTTTTGCTTTGGATAAAGCTGTAATTACAGAGTGATTATACACTGGAGCCAAAATTACAGCAGCTGAATAATAAGTATTAAACAACAAGCACTGTATTAAATAACATTAACTGTTTTCTTATGCTCATAAAAAGAGAAAATTCTATACTCGGAAAGTAAATTCATATAATTGAAATTAGAGCCGCTGAGTTTTATTTCCATGTACTTTACCAATAAAAATCTGTCATACAAACAACTGCAAGATTCACATTTTTTAATTTAGAAAAAGAAACAGATAACATGGCAATGCAGTCAACCTTTTCAAACACTCAGATCTACCTGATGTTATAGTAACATTTTTTCACATGCACCAAAAATATCTCTTGCACTAATAAATAATCCACTTTTAGTGTTTAAATACAAAACAAGTGTGAAATATTTTACTTTAAAAAGAAAGAAACCCCAACCCTAAACCCAAAGAAGCAGATAGAGAAAAAGTTCCCCATATTAATCTCTCAGAAGCAATTCGGTGTAATTGTGTCAAATTCCCCACAACCCTCAATTCCCAGAAGTAGAATGTTAAAGAAATTCTAGCTATTTTAATTTCGATTCCTCCTCAGCCTTTTGAAACCATGAAAACATGGGATTATACTAGAGTTGTTGCCCTGCAGCAGCACATCGAAGCTACAGTGTTCATACAACTTCAGAGTCATTCTCTCACTGAAACTGAAACCTTAGCTGCACATTTGGGCCTTCTGGCATCACTGAGAAAACAAATCACCTTAAACAAATCTACTGTGTCTAACCCATTCGCTGCATAAACTGTAGACATATAATGTATTGTAATTTTTCTAAACCTACCATCAACCTAGCAAAATGCTGGACCACAAACTAGGAGACCTGAAATCCTGTGGAGGAGAGAGAAGAAGGGCTTAGATGGGAGGAAAGAGTGATGTGAGTGCCTTTGAGTGTTAGGTACGGTCAGAAGTTGTTCCAAGGTATGACCAGAGTCAAGGGAAAAATCAGCCCATGTTAGAAAACTCTCAAAGTACTGATTTCTGAACTGAAACCTCTGTGAAATCCAGGTCTTCATTTCAGAACAGCTACCAGTTTTGCCACAGAAATGTTATGCAATACAGCAGGGAGCCCAAACTCTTGATTTTCTCATGGATCACCACGAAGAGGTCTCGTACCCAGACCACTTGGTTTTATGGACCATCTGAAGGACCCCGCTTAGAACAAGGTTTGACATTTCTGAATAGGAGTATACATTCCTAACCATATTTTCCTAATATGGAAGTTTCGAGTATGTTCCAAGCGAACAGCTTACGCTTTCATGCAGAGCACTGTGAACGGGTGTGCCTTAAACTGCCACAGTATGAATTCAAATATGTGGGCAAACACCACCTGAACATCAATAGGAGACAGGCTGAGATCGGTTAATCTGCAGGAAGGGCCTAACTTGAACTCAGGGCCACCAAACCAGCAACTGGCCACATGGTACAGACTCTTTTCTCTATTTCCAGGCACAAAAACCCCATGGTGTGTATATATATACGTAGTTAGAGACATTACAAGAGTGAAGACCAGATCACAACATTACAAGAGTGATGACCAGATCACAAGTTCACACACCAGTACTGAAATGACAGACAACTGACACAGATACATTCTTCAAAAGGGCCTCGTGAAAACCTCCCACACAGATGCAGCCTTCTAAAGACAACTGTAAGCCTGTACAGACCCCATATGCGAAATGGACTTGGGAAGATTTTACCTAACCACAATCACTGCATGTGTGAAAAACACTACAGGATTGGAAGGGGGAGGAGGAGACAACAGATGGTAGAAATTTCACACAGTACCTTTACTGTCAGCAGAGTAACATGACAACTCTCTAACACAGTCCAAAAGGCATCTTACTGTCTCACAAGAGTTCCTTGTATCCAGAGGATGAGAAATCTGACTTGCGGTCAGATGAGCATAAACCACAACCAGCACAAAAATGACATCAAATTCTCAGCCATACAGTTTTCCTGTCTGGGAGTGTGTACATCCTCTGCTGAATCCAGATTTTCTTCCCATTCAAGTAATTGCTGTTCTTGCAGGATCCCCAAAGGTTTCAAAGACCAAAATTTGACAAGATCCCAAGAGAGACTGTTAATTTGTTTTTTGTGTCCTGCTTGACTCCCTGGAACTCCACATGCCAACAGATGCGTGAGGCTACACAGGTAAGCACTCCTGCATCGCTTTTCCCAGATAAACAGCTTAATCTTGCAGTTTCCACGCCAGGGTGGAAACACTTACTTATCCCAGAGTCCCTGGGTGAAGAACCCATTAAAGGAAAGAAGTCTCTTCCCACTTACTGCCCAGGCACCAAAACAGCACAAGAGCCTACTGTGAATAAGAGCACAGCCCAAATGAGACAGTCAGCCACAGTACAACAGAACATCCCTCTGCATAAAAGCCACTGTGAACGGTTTTCAGGAAAACACTAAAGCAGTCTACCCAAAATGAAGGGCTGTAGCTTTGGAAGTGGTGTAAATCTACCACAAAGCAATGTATTCCCACTCAGGGGAAGGATGAAAGTCCTAAACACATTCTGTCACAAGGTACCAGTTCCAGAAAAGGCTCAGTGATGCTGTAAAATGGCCAGATCCCAGGATTCCAATTAATAAGAAGGCTTTTTCATCTTCTCCCATGATTCAGCATATCTCAATTGCTGGCCCACAGGCCACACCAGGACTCGGAAGGAGAACAAGACAAACCTGCTGCTTTCTCTGGTGGAGGGCGTGATGTGGCCTAGCCAAAAGCCCCTTCCCATGCCCGGACACTACCTGGCACACAGCCTCACAAAAAAGCAGAAGAACAGGGACAGGAGATTAATTTCTCCTTAGGCATGTAAGTGTGCCACTGAGCTGAACACGATGCTTCTAAGTAGCTTTTGCTACACAGGAAAGGAAGACATGTCCTGTAGCCCTGTAGTAATTAAGGTAAGACCACCTTTTTTCTTGCCCCAAACCACATTTGTAGTGATGGGCAGAGGGTTGCAGATCTCTTTCCAAAAGTCATCATGTGCTTTGCACTATTCCATTACATTGGCATGCTGAGCAACCGCATCTCAATTCCTTTTAAAAGTCAGTCTGTTGGTAGGAGTCCTATCAATTTCAGCAAATCAAACGCATTGCCATATCTCTTTAAGGGATGTTAAAAAACAGAAAGACGTAATTCCTTGCTTAGTCACGGATTTTTTGGAAGAAACGGCAAGTTCTCAACTATTCAGGATCCTTACCCTGGGATTAAGGCAAGATTTGGTCCTGTGAGGGATTTTGTTAGCTCATAAGTCAATCACTAACTAAAGACAAAACACTAAAGGGAAAAATAGATGGAAAAAAATGGATGTCTCTTAAAACCCTATGGTGTCTGTGGTGAAGTCATCTCTGAAGGAGATTTTAGTCTCTCCCACGAAAGTGCGGGGATTTTTGAACCACCTGCTTGTTCACTGCTGCCAAAGAGACAAATGCAGTTTCATCTCCTTCAGAAAATGATTGAGAGGGTGGAGACCAAGTTAACATCATAGAAACATTTGGTCATTTATTCATCTGGCTCTTCAGGAAAGTATATGCTGATCCCTCAGATTACTTGCTCATCACCAAGGAGAGGAAAATTTCTCCTTTATACGCAGAAGGACAGCATACGTGTTCAGAGATGAGAAAGCTCTTTAAAAAAAGGAACAGCAAACAAACTATAAAAAGAGCAAGAACACAAACACTGAGAATAGAATCAAATTTTGCTGAGTATGTTACTTGTGATAATTTGATTTACCGGACTGTTTCAACATAATCTACCCTTACTCCATGTTGAATCTGGAACCAGTTTACCACTGCACTGAATCTGATGAGCCTGGGAACCACCACCTTGTGAATTCAAACAAGATACCACGGCAAAATCTTCAGTAAAACAGGCACCTCATAATGTGAAGGAAAGCACAACAGTGCAGAACACAGGCCTTGTGCTCTTCAATTAGCACACTTACAGTAAACTAATCTCTGGTATGTAACCACTGCATGGTAGTCCGTGATTTCAGGAGGCACGACTTCATGATCTGGATGATCCCTTTCAATCTTCTTTTATTTTTGATCCAAGCAGATATTGCCTAGATGGTACGAAAAGCATCTTATGAGAATGCTGCAAGTATCCTTGTTTCTTCTGTTTGTGTAACTACAATCCCTGCTGTATAGTAATGGATCCAAAACAAATGAAAGATCACAAGCCCAAGGCACACACGCCCAACAAAACCTTCTCACCTGCTTTCTTCTTTCTTAGCAGTTGTCATTCACTGTTTTCTAAGGTATCTTATATTGTCGTCCTTCTTGGTGGTACAGAGAAACACAGCTTAAAGTAGCTTCTATAGAGAAGTTTGCCACGAGATGCAAGAGTCAGTCCTCCAGGAGAAATGAGAGACTCTGGGAACTACAATGCCTGTTACAAGAAGGAACACTTCACTTCTTCCTTACCCCTTTTTTGCAAGACAGCTTTCTTGTACACGGACCCCATCAATACGTAATTTAAAGTGAAAACCAGCTGAGACACAGATATGCAAAAGGACAAATTTTCTGCTTGTTAATCTAATCTTCAGAGCCTGGGCTCAGGAGGGATCAGACACCTTCTTGGGTGCCTTGAGACAACTGATATCCACAAGTTTTATGAGCCTATTAACATTTTTACCTGGGAAGAAAAAAAGAAAAAAAAGTTGCTCTTTGTTAACCTTCAAAACATGGAAAGAGTTGTTCAAAGTAGAAAATAACCCAACATACCAAAACAAACAGCTGGCAAATTTCAAATGATACTGCTTCTATCTTGAATGTTACGCTAGGGCCATTGAAGGGCTTAATAACATTGCAGAAAACCAGCAGCCTCTGGACTAGAATGGATCATCTTTCTGTCATGGTGCAAGCGCATAACATGGCAGCTGATACTCTGTCCAAAATGCCAGGTGCACTTTGGAGGTTAGTCCCTTATATGGTGTCACATCAAGGGGGTCTGACAATTTGAAGGTGGTGAGGAGTTTCAAGGTAGGGATGGGATGTTTATTCCAAGGATGGGATGTTTATTTTCATCCATTTCTGAGGTCCCCCTTTGCTTGCTGCACCGGCAGCTACACTGTCTGCAGTAATGTGAAGCTTTGGATAGCCCCTCTGTTACTCATACCTGTATCCTTTGATGACCACATTAGCACTAACATCCTCATGTAAACTGACAACACTACAAATAATAAGAATGTCAGTCAATGTACAGGTAATAAGAAGGCTAAAATAAATCAACAGAGAAATAATATGTTAAGGCAGCCTACTAATATCAGAGTGTTTGTGCCTCTCTTGTCAGTTACATTCAAGTGCCAATAAAAAAGTGCTTAAAGCGTACATTTAGTACGCCACTTTAATCTCTAATCATTCATGTTAATTGCTAAATCTGATAAATATTTGCACTAGCAGATTCAATAGTAGGTACTGGCATTCAGGAATGCAGAATGCAGGTAAAGAGCACGTAACAACTCTGCTCAACAAGAAAAGAAGAAAAATCACTCTAGGATGCTGAAAAGGCACCATCTCCATACAATGGTAACCTATTTGGCAGGCCAGCTGGCCTCCTCATGGACCAAGTGCCTTTTGCCAGTGCAATAAGCACTGATCTACCTGATTAAGCAGTAGGCATGACAAGCTTAAAAGGGAGTCACAGC
This sequence comes from Ibidorhyncha struthersii, assembly GCA_013398815.1. NCBI lineage: Eukaryota > Metazoa > Chordata > Aves > Charadriiformes > Charadriidae > Ibidorhyncha > Ibidorhyncha struthersii. The sequence continues at coordinate 647,776 of VZSZ01007856.1, read as the reverse complement.
AGTCCTCTGCAGCACACGCCCCACCACTGTGGCACACAGCCTTGCAGCCAACGGCTTGTGTACAGTGTAAGAGAAAACGCTGGGGAGGGCATCCTCCTTGGAAGGATCACTGAGACTACTGTCCTTTCAAGATCCTGCTTCCAGGTGCAGCCAATTCCAAAAGCTTCCAAAGGTATGAACTTCTTCCTTATGCACTGGTTCCTCATCCCTCCCACAGGGAATGCCACATTGACACTTGTTGTCAACCAGTTTGCCAGTAGCTTGATGTCCAATCAAGACTGCTGCTGCAGCTGGCACGCATGAGGGGAAAAATGCAAGGATTTCTTGGACTATTTATGCATTTTGTAGCATCCTGTGCTTGCTGCATCAAAGTGCACGGAGAAGCTCGGAGTGCATTCAGGTGACCTGATTTAACTCACAACTCCTGCATTTGATTTTATAAACAGTAGCCACTAACTGTACTTAAAAGCGAAGCAGGCATTCAGCATTTTACGCTCAAAGGAAACCAAGTCTTCTTCCAAAGTAGTAATACTCTGTAAGCAAGATGCAAAAGGTGAGCAAGCCTAGTAAGCAGACAACAGTGAACAAAGAGAACCTACACTCAATGGAAAGGGCAGGATGAGCACCAACTTAAACTAATGATCATCAGCTAACATCACTTCCGACCTGCTATGAACAACTGTTTCCTACATGCACTGTAACAAGCTCCCATCCTAACCCGACACTGTTGATGCACACACAGCTTCACAAAACAGGTTCCAGTGCACACCACCACACAAAACTGACACACCTTGGTTTTTGGAGACCTGGAGAAACAAGTTTTTCTTATGAAATACAAGCTATTACAAGTGCTTTAAATTAGATTAGAAGACTTCAGCATTATAGAAAGTGTTGCTTGCTTTTCTTGTAGTGTTTTTGATAGATTCTCCCCAGTCTCAGCCATTGCCCATTACAAACCAAAGGCTTCTTCCAACTCCTCTATTCTTGCAGAAAAACAACAAAAGGAAGTATTTGTAGCATTCAGTGGAAAATTACCACAGTTAAGGAGTGCAGTCACAGAGTTTAGGATTTAGTCAGAACCTGGTGGAAGGGGGAGCTCTGAAAGAACTTTATCAGCCACAGATTGTGAAGCCAAACAGCCGTAATGTATTCATCACCCGCCTAGCACAGGCCATAACAATTCTCTGGACCTTTCAGCAATTAGCTTTGCAGTTTAATAAGAAAAATTGTGCCTTGTTTGTATTTGGAACATGTTTAATTTCACTTTTGAATGACACAATCAGTCTTGTCTCTGCTAGATGGATCCATGACCACAGTTTTCCTGTAGAGGTGGTCTATAATCCATTCATACCTTAATCTGAGTGGTGATAAGCAAAACAGAGCTCCTGAGGTTAATCAATATTTATGCAGGGTTAGTCATTTATCTGCAAAGGCATTACAGTATGTTTACTTAACAGTGGCATTTCAAAGGGGCCTAGTTAGGACAGGTCTCCCTTTGGCCAGGTAATAACACCTCTAGAGTGCTAGAGTCCAGCACTAAAGAAGTAGTAATTTTTCATAGTACACGGTTATCGGGGGGGACACCACAGTCAGCAGATAGTTTGGTTTTGGGGGTGGGGGTGTTGGGGAGGGAGTGTTTATGACGAGGCTCTCCCCTTGCAGTCTGGATATGCTAACTCCTACGTTTTGCCAAACATGGGAAATGCAACTGCATAACTTGTAGTAGTGGAGGACAGCTTTTGTGCTCTCCCTTGGGAAGACAAAGAAAAACAAATCACGGCTATACAGTAAGGGCTGGGACATTATGAAATCGGAACACAAAGATCCTCCTAGTGAAAACTGTCTAAGCCTAAATTTGCCTCATCACAATAAGTATCTACACGAAAGGTAAGGTAGGCACTGTCTCTCAAATGGGAAATGTGGTCTGCGGTGATGCATATAGTACTGCTGCTAGAGTTGCTGCCTTTGCAAAAATTGAGGAGGGAATTGTTACAACTGCATAAGGCCAATAAAGGCTCACTTCACTACAGACATCCAGTAAGAATGACAGTCCAGTCCTGTTGGCTTACACGAGGTTGTCAGCCTTTGTCAAATGACAAACAGCCTTGTGTGGGAGGGAAAACTACCAGTCTGGAGAGAATAATACCCACCATAAATTATGGTAATAGTTTTATAGTCTCTGCTAGTTAAAACAATTACTTTTTTCCCCCCACCTTCCTTCAGCTTCAGAGATACAAACCATGCGTTCCAGAAGTAACAACACAGAAAGCCCAGCCAGACCAAAGCTGAGCCAGCAAAGGCCGAAAGACCACCATAAAGAAGAGGCTGGTTACAGTGGGAGAGGAAACGTGCAAAGACGGCAGGAGGAGGAGGATGTAGCCCAAGCCAGTACCATCCTAAGAAGCCCTAAGCCAGAGAAAAAGCAAAGAAGTTCTTTCAAGAAAAGAGAGGATCTCTCTCGTGATGACTTGCTATTTCTTCTTAGTGTCCTTGAGGGTGAATTACAGGTGATTTGTTATCTTATTTTATACCCAGATTAAAACACACGCTCCCCCCCAGTTTACTGCAAAAACATGCTGCTTTCATGTTAAGGAAACACCCTACTTAATTTTCATTATTACAGCTATCACCCAGAAAAGGTGATCTTTACACCACACTTAATGCAAATAGAATTTACTCACAATGTACCTGTATCGCACTAAAAACACTCATGGTCCACTGTGAAGGATCACGTAACTCAAAGCAGAGAACTCACAAACCTTCCCTATTTTGCTGCCCCATTCTAAGTACATTGAATACAAAGCATTTGCCATTGTAAAACCTATACGGAGAACCTTTAAAGATCTGTTAATTAATTATTTCTTATCTCCCCTCTCCTATGAAGTTATGAGCATTACTCCCTATGAATTATTATGTGCCAGATCACAAGAAGTAACTCACTCAACAGTATTCTAACATCTTTTGCTAGAAAAATCAAAATGGCCATTTTACTTCCCATAATATGAAGCATAATTGTTGCATGCCGCTTAGCCCACAAGATGCTGGGTTGGAAGAGAGAGCATTTTTCTATTTGGAAAACAAGCCAGCTGCCAAGTGGTAAATGATGCCTAACCTGGTCAAATGTAATTTCAGGAAGTGGGAACCAGATTTTCAGTGAGCAGGGAGAATATTTCTGTGGCAGGCTGATTGCACAGAAGTAGTGAAGGCCACTTAAAACTGCTCACAGGCAGAGGGAAAAGCAAACTGGCCAAAGTGGTGTAAATGGGTTTATCACATGGTTTCCAAGCTTATCAACTAGACAGTACCTGGATAGTTCCATTCTTAACATATGTGTTTATGTTTACATAATAATACATATATGCTTAACAGAACACAAACACATGCAATATGAATATTTGATAGATGTATCTCTGAGGGTAGATCCAAGGCAAACTTCTACAGAACATTTCATTATGCAAACAGAATGATTTCCATGTTTGCAAAACAATTCTCTCCTACTTACTTGCCCTTTCTTAATTTAGATGACAATTCAGATGTCACATGCCCCTCCAAAACAGTTCTCTCTTCCTCTAAAAAGAGATGTGTGGATATATATATTTATATTACACACACACTACATTACACTTGTGTAATATAAGTATATATGTGTAATATAGATATATAGATATATAAACACGCACTTCAATTGAGATTTAAAACTGGAACAGAGTGAGATGAGAAACTGGAAAACAAGCCTGACGTGAACATTTTAAATCACGTCCGACATTCCAAAGGAAGCATTATGAATGAAAAATTTAAGAAGTCATTTTTTATTCTTAATTTTCCTCCTCCCATAATACCAAGTCAAACTTCTGAAGATCAGCTGCCAATCCAAACATAATTAAGTTTCAAAGTTAGATGCCATTACTCCCCGATTCCAGAACATCTAAGATGCAAAGATCACTGTTGTAGGTTTTTTCCACAATGATAAGGATTAGAAATAGATTATTTTGTATTTTTTGATACACTGTCACAAATAGAAGTGCTCCAGCCAAGAGCAGTCACACTGAAAGTATTACCCTCTCCTGATACATCCTTCTTTCCAACTTTGTCCCTTCCTATTCTACCCTTCTAGGATTAGCATGTCGTTTCATTTTTAACTGAGATCATTGCAGACAATGGATGTTTGAGACATTTCATGTAGTTACGTCACCGTAACAGAGGCAGGGGGCAACCTCCACTACACCGGAGAATGAGGGGGCGAGGAGGAAAAAAAAAAAAAAGAGAAAAAAAAAAAAAAGAGAGAGATGGGTACAGCCTGAGGGGTGGTGGTGACCTAAACCAGTTTCCCAGTGGAAACATTCACATAATCACATATTCTCATGAAAGAACATTATCACTAGAAGTAGGACTTTGAGAGAACTAGCACAGTATTTGCAGCAGGTATTCTGTCCACTCCAACTTCACATCTAGGAGCTAGTAACTTTATAGCAAAGAAGTGTTCTTGGTTTGTTTTCTTCTGTTTTTTAAAAAAGCAAAGAGAATCTATAGATCACTTCGAATACATACAACATGTTTCTCCAGCATGGAACATGACTTAGAGAGCAATGGGAAGAAGGTATGTGCACCTGCCAGCTTGCGCAAGAATTTCTGAAATACATACATAGAAGAACATATTAAAAATATTCCCGAGAACATATTATATCTAGTCTTTGGTAACAGGATGTCATCAGATATTTATAAGGTTAAGGAAACAAATACAGTCACATTAAAAAAGGAAAAGCATAATGCACATTTTTAGTCTATAGTTTCTGAAACTACATGATTTTTGGAAACCAGATAACACCACCTTCTCATAATCACTGTCTTTTAAAATGCTTTTTTTAGCATGCACTCACAACTTGAGAATACCCTTACAGCAGTTACTTCCAAAAAACTTGATGCTGCAAGGTTTCTTATTACCTGAGGGCATGTGCATATGTGTGTGCACATCTACGTGTCTGTAAATACATAAGGCATGGTCTCACACATGCATGCACACAGGACCCCACTGCCAGCTTTGAAGGAAATGAATCTGATTTTAAAGAACTGCCATTATTGTTTTGGAATGCATATTGCAAAGGGTCACATCCCCTGCACCGCACACCTCACTACATTCACCACTCAAACAAGATCAGTTTAAAAACAGAAGCAGACGACCCCAGGTGGGTTTAAACTACAGAAGCCACCTTTGCACCCAGAATATAAAGAATGTGCAACACTTCCAGACTTCAAGAACCATTCTAACATCTTTCACTAACAATTTAAAATCAGCTTCTAATGCCACAAGTCACACTTTGTCCTGAAATTTTGTGTTGTGAATGCTACACACTGGTCCAGAAACAGCAATACAATCTAATCGCTAACAAAGTACTTGAGCATTGACGAGGGTTCTGAAGATGCTGGAGTTTATGCAGAACTAATAAAATACAAAGACATTTACTTCCCTCATGCTTTTTAACTGTCTTCATGTTACTATTTTGGGACACTTTACATACACATCTTTCTTTAAAAAGTTCTTTAGTTTTCCTAAAATCAAAAGTGGAAAGGTAACCTGTAAATATGCATATACAGTTTAACAAAATAAACCCTTACTTTGTGTTTCTGCAGGCTCAAGATGAAGTTATAGGAGTACTTAAGGCTGAAAAAATTGACTTGGCTTTGCTTGAAGCACGATACGGCTTTGTTACTCCCAAGAAGGTGTTAGAGGCCCTACAGCGAGATGCTATTCAAACAAAGGCTGAGCAATGGCAAGAAGATGTCTATGAAAGGCCTATGGGAGAGGTATGAACATATAATTGATATTTAACCATAGTTCCCACCAAATTCAACAGAAAATATCTCACTGACTTCAGGAAAAGAAAGCAAATGAGTTATAAATCTAGAATCTAACACGAGCATAAGTGACAGCGGGACAAAGTCCAGGGTCCAGTGGGGTCCCTAATAAAAACATGTATCTAATGATCCTGATTTATACTGCACGCTGTGGGCCTTAGACAAAATCACGTCTGTCTATGTTTAACTCAGACTCTGATAATCAGCCTTCTATTTTTGACACTTTTTCCCCCCTTTCTGTTATCCAAATTCACAACCCATACAAACAGATGCCTCCCCATTCATCTCATTAAGGCCACCTTACCAACAGCTGGTAAGCGCCCATTCAGCAGTAACGGCACAGCTGTCTTTACATATCCCAGCTCCCACTAATTCTGAGGGAGCCACTGGTATACCTGCTTGGTCTGAGTAGTGACTGCAAAGAGCCGTCATCAGAAACTTCATCCAGGCAGGTATCTAACTAATACTTTCACAGTATACCTAAGTAACCTTTATTTTATGGCTGCTGCTGCAGTGTAGTTACTTTCTGAACAATGTTACCTGAATTTAATTTCTGCCCTGCAATGCAAATCACTGGAAATAAAAAATTCCCTTCATAGCAGAATATGTGTTATTTTCCAAAGTAAGTGTCTCCTCTTGAATTTAGATCAAGATTTTTAATATACTGCTCCGTACAGATAATCATCATCAAAATAAAAGCAGAAATTATGAATAAAATTCTTCTACCAAGTGTTTTCCAAGCTTTCTGAACAGAACAGTACCTAAGGATACAGAGTTCATTTCAGAGAAAGTTATGTCAGGCAAAAGGTCAACGCTCATTTCAGAGGCTCAGAGGTTAAAATCTCTGACTATAATCTGAAACAGACAAAGTTCAACTGTGGAGGTTAATCTATTTTAGAACATTGTGGCATTATGTCACAGAAACTTTGAGCACAAATGGAAATGATTTGAAGAGAAGTCCAAAAAAGTTTGAAAACATAAGTTCAGTCTGTTACTTTACATAAGTTTATACACGCTTTTTCCTTCTTACACTTAATGGCAGAGAAAAGATTTCTAACACCACTGGATCTGGCAATTCCAAAAGGCAAAGGTAAACATCCTGAGAGCAACTAAAAAGCTAGAAGGACCCCCAGACACTTCGTATATCTTGGTAAACCAAAGGATGCTGTAATTGGCAGGCATTCCACAATTCCAGTTTCAAAATCCCCCCAAATTACGTCAGAGATCCATTTAGTTTTTGTTTGGATTTTTTAAACATTTATAAAAACCAAAAGGAGAGGTGGAACCAACCGCAAAGTATGGGAACCGACCATTTAAATTCCCCCTTCACCACCATGACAATGTACCTTCGTATCTGCCTACAAAAATCGCTGCTGATCCATTTCCTCTAGAGCACGTATGTCTCACCCTTGACAATTTAGCCTTGTAGCCCTGAACACGGAGGATCTCCCAAAACTCAACTGAAAAATACAGTGCATTTCAGAAGGCATCTCTAAGATTACTAGTCTTTTAATGTTCTCCCACAACTCACTCATCTATCCTAAATTTTACAAAGTTTCTTGGCAAATTTGGTTAAGAATGTAGTGGGAAAATTTGGTTACTGAACTGCTTTAATCACTAGGAACAGGATTCATAAGTGAAGTATGGCAAAATAGAAGACAGTAGTAATACATCTTCCTTTGCAAAACCTATGAGGAGTGTGACAGACCAAAACCATGTCTTCCTTGGCTATGAGGAGGTTTGTTGGTTGGTTTTTTTTTGAAAGCAGAGGGGTTTTCCAGCAAAAATTGCTCTACAGCTATTTCTTTCTGCAACCTAACAAATGCCAGATAAGCTTACTCTTATTTCTCATGCTTGAGGATACAATAAATTGTTTTATGTTTAAAGGGGCTTAAAAGAAAATAAAATAGACTTTTATTTTGGTTTTGCTTCTGTCTGACACAAAGGCCTGAAAAGGTTTTCCATCTTTTCATGGTTTATAAATTTAAATCAAGTCATTATTCATGAAAAAAATCTGGCTTCAGATCAATTGCCACTTCTCCTGAATAGAAAACGAACGATATTCAACATTCTACTAAACACAGCATAATAGCATAAGAACCATTTTCCCAGATTCAAAAATAAACAATTTTTTAAAAAGAATCAAAAAGCCATCAGAGAAGGTGATGCAGGAAAAGAGATAAAGAGGAAGATACTGCATAATTTATGGTGTCTTTTTCTCATGTTTCAAACCATCATGGAATTAGAAAGCCAGTTCTGGTTTCTAACTCTCCCCAGCTTCCAATAACACAAAGAAAAAACCTGGTCCCTCAACTGTTTGAAATGTGACAAACAATACCTCCTACCACTTTGAGAACTCTAAAAGCAGTGAAACTAGAGGAAAGCCTATATTCTGCATCCATCCAGGATACTTCAAAATTGAATCCATTTTTAAAACCCCAGTGTCAATCAGCTCAGGGGAAGATGCATCCTCATCAGCCTTTTCACAAAATGTATGTGATTGCATCTTCACCACGTCTTACAAGGGTTGGTCACAACTTTCCAGCGACCGCAGCTGTAGAGCACCAGTAAGTTAGCCATAGGAAGAGACTTAAACGATAAGGTTGACAACGTGGCATCCAGAAAAAGCAGAACAACACAGTTGCAAGGAAATTTGGCTCAGCTAGGGTTGAAAAAGACAAGGGAGAAACTGCTCCCATAGTCTCCAATAATCCTAAACTCAAGATTATGCACTTATAAACAGTTATCATGAGGATATTATTAACAGGAATAATATTTCACTGAACTTTGGATAAAGAAATGTAACTAGCCTGGATTTTATTCTGACACAGTGCCAAACACAAAACAGAGAAGAACACAAAAAAGAGAAAGACGAAAAGTTTGGTTCCAATGTAATGGATATGAGACACACCATCCTAGTTTGACTTCAGACATGAACTGGTGGCAAAATGTATTTAAATGATTAAATTCCTGTGAATTTTTAGCTTGCTGAACTATTCACAGTTACGTAAGACCATGCTTCTTATTTTCCATTGTATTGTACAGTATGTTCAAGTATTAATTCTAGCAAAATGCCCATATGGTTAGCAAGAACAAAACAACAAATCACTTAATTAAGATTTTATCACTTTAATTTTCAACAGAAGACATTTATACTGCTGCTTATTAATCCTCTGCAGTTTGTAGCCAAGAACTATATATGCTGAGTAAATGTGTGTGCATACATATAAAATGGATATTTCTCCATGTGCAGATTTAGCATTTGGACAGAGTAATCCGAGGAACTAGGGGCTGCTGGAGACCGCCCCTGTGAGAGGATCTCACACTAACAGGGGTTCACACAACTTCTCTGTCTTCTCTGCTGGATACGTGGGAGTCGGCCACAAGATCTCACAGGGAAAATGCAAGAGTCAAATCTGCTCCCCAGGGAAGTGCCCTTATCTCGCAGAGGGACATAGCAGAGCTTCCAAACAAAACACACAGAAGCACAGCAACCCCGTACCAGATTCTGTTCTGCTTGGTCCTGCAGGGAGGAAGAGGCGTGCTGCACAGTAACACACACAAGCGTCACAAGGCCAAATGCCCATACCCATTACGTGGCCTACACGCAGATCTCAAGTGTCTGCGTTAATTGTGATGTAGGATCTTCTGCCTCTCCAATCCTCTTCTCTATCACCCACCTGTACCAGGAGACAGGCCCAGCACCTCTTCCCTTCTCTCCTGAGTGTAATACCAAGCTCTCGCTCTCCATCTTGTTCCCAGCCACAACAGCCACATGCCAGCTGCAAATGCTCATGGTAGAACTGATGTGACAGCATTCTTGAAAAGAAAACCTAAATGCATCTTCTAAATCTGAGCAACAGGAGAAAACTGCAACATGAAAAGCACTTTGAAGCAGCAGCTTATTTACTTGTCTCTCTTCCTCTTTCATGTAAGCAGGTCTCCCCAGGACACTACTGTTCTTTTACCCACTTTCAAATTCCACATTCCCCCTCCCTGCCTTGAATACAAACCTCTCCCATTCCAAATACCAGTTTGTAATCCCAACTGCTAATCTCAACTGACAAAAGCACAACTGTGAAGTAAAAGGCACTGGCATTGCCCACTCAGAACTGCAAAACAAAAACCTGGAGTTACTACCTTTCATCTTGCATACTTGCTGCTTGGATTACCACTTGAATTAACTTCTCATAAGCATTCAACAAATACTCTAGAGCAAACAAAATATACTGAACCCATAAAACACTGCTGGCAGGTTCCACACCCTTCACACTCAACAGTGCAGAAGCAGGACTATTTTCTATTTGGTTAACATTGTTTATGTTGATGTCTAACCCTCATCTCCATCAGGCATTTATATGTTTGGAAACAGGAGTCATTTGATTTATGATCAGCTTGTAGCCAGAAATGTCAGTGTTTTCTTACAATAGCAATTTACACATCCCCTTAGGTTCTCACATATACTTTTGAAGCGGTGGTCCAATCCATACAAATACGTCACTTTTCTTTCTTAACGCCATCCATGCAGATGGCCTGCCAAAAGAAATCAAAAGTTCACACCTTTGCAATCTTCCCCATCTGACATCGCACTGAGGGCCGAGACCAGCAAGCACTGTCATGCAAGGCTGATACCCACTTCATATCAGTTTAAGGAAGACAGGGCCACAGTTGCAAGCAGTACCGCATCAGACCTTTATCAACAAAACAGGAGGCAGGTTGCCTTCTGAGAGCAGCATATAGTCACCTGACAGCGTGACTTTTAAAAAGACGACGATCAGAAACTCAGATGCTTCACGCATCTGTGCAATAGCTGTTCCAAAAAAACCTCCAAAATCTTGGAGGGGGAGAAAGGTTGACAAGGCACACTGAAAATTCTCTCATTCTGGTAAGCTAGTAGCTGAACAAAAGATTTTAAGTTTTGAAATTTCCTCTTCTGGTGGAAGAAGGGAGAGTGTGGAGAAATTCAAAATGGCCAGTTTTCTTCAACCTGACCTTTTAAGGCAATTCAGTTTTCAACCTCTGTAAAAGACACAGAAACACAGCCAAGAGATTACTGTATAAGGCAGCACTTGCTTACTAAGAAAGCTTGCACATGCAAGGGTTTAGGTAAGAAATGTTTTCCCAAGAGAGGTCCTACTTCATGATCATGATTCCAGAAAGCATCAATCTTGCTGGTATAAAAGCGTGCAAATTATGAGTGAACAAGATGGAAAAAAAACCCTTAACAACCTGCTGTAAGAGCACCACAAAACAGCCAAAAAGGAAAGTCATAGGTTTCTTTACATTTTTTGATCATTCATGAAATGAGCTCAGCTATGTTGGAACAGAAAAGACGCTCTCTAAAGTCACAACAGAAAGAATGGGCAACTTTCAAAACGGTCCACATTTCTGTTGGAATATTTTGGACTCAAACCATCTTCAAAGTCTTGTCAATAGTTCCTTTTTCCTTATTCACAGCAGTGTCACCAAAAAAAATTAACAATGATTTAGGAGAAACATAAGAGAATATATAAAGCTTAAAAAGAAGCTGAGGTAAGCAGGAGGAGACTCAGAAACCCATGTAGAAATGGAGGATATTCTCCCTCATTCAAGAAACTGAAATTCAGCATTCCAGCTCCTCCTACCATTGCTTCTATCGGCCAAACTGTGAATAAACATGAAGAAAAGATAATTAATCATACTCCTTGGTATTAAATTGTCCAAAATAAGCAGTGGCCCTAAGAATCTGAAGCCCCAGTGTTTCTTGTGGCACATGAAATTCCTTGTAGGGGAAACACTGGAGAACCAGAACCAGCCTTGCTTCCCACACTGCCCATTTGTGAATTCTTTCCTATTAATAGAATGAAGCACTGCAAAGCAGCTTGACCTACTAGAATAGACTGTAGTTAAAAGGAGGCACTGGGCTTTGAGCTCAAAATTTCTCTTTTCCAAAAAGGATACGAGGATTCTTGTGTTGATGGGCTCTGAGCTCAAAATTTCTCTTTTCCAAAAAGGATACGAGGATTCTTGTGTTGATGGGCTCTGAGCTCAAAATTTCTCTTTTCCAAAAAGGATACGAGGATTCTTGTGTTGACCTGATGAGGGAGGCAGCTTCCACAGGGGAAGGGGAACAAGCAGGGAACAAAGATTCTCACCAATGCAGATTCTTCCCAGGTCTTTAGATGGCCACCAGTGAGCATTCCTCAAATATCAGCTAGATCAGTAAAGCCTAAGGAGGAAAACCCCTTCTGGTTTCATACGCACACACTTATATAACTCCTTCACGTACTGAATTCAAAATTATAAGAGAATCCTCAGAATGATAATTTTCTCTCAGTTTGTGGAAATCATTTTGTTTAACAGCATAACTCCAGTGAACAGTTATGCCAATACCTCTGTGGTTTAGCAGAAACTAAAAACTATTACCGAAACCTATAATAGATTATTTAAAGTAAAATATCACTATATAATAATATTTAGAAGCTTAGAAGAAATCCTTGGGGAAGGGGAGAGAATTTGATGTTCACAGAGTGTTATAAAGGTGCCACCTGCAAGGCAAACCCCTTTACAACGTGAAATTTGAGGAACAAAAGAGGAAATACCACCGTTAAATAAAAATACTTCCAATCATTTCAAAATTTAGCACTTACTTATTCCAGAAACCCAGAGCCATGCTCAAAGTAAGCACAGGAGACAGGACTGTTTTCCACTCTTGGTTCTATCACGCATTTACTGCGAAACCAGAAGAGAACTGCTTTTTGATCTACCTGTCTACCTTACAAAGACAATTCAATGCTCTCATTTCCTATGCAGCTACATATGAGGCAGCTACTTCTATTCAACCAAAAGTCAGTCTACTTCTGTATGAAGCAAAGGTTTCTTCTGCCAAGACATATTTCACTACCACAATGATCAATGAGAAAAAAAGCACAGCCCTGGGAACAGTAACTGTTAATTAGTAGCTGTTGAGGATCAGTCATGGTGGGAAGAGGAACAGAAGGTGACCGAGTGTCCTGCAAAAGAGCACCTTAACTTATTTTTTTAATTTGTCAGAATTAGACTGACCAAACTAAATAACGCTTTCCAAACAGATACCAAAGGACCTGGCCATTAGGCTATTTTATAGATAGATAGATAGATAGATGTATTTTGGCATTTTATATTATTAAGCCTCAAATTCTTTCATCAATGAAAGCCTGAGCATGCAGGAGTTTAAAAAGACTTCAGGAGTTTTTGCTTTTTTTTTTGTAGCTTGATAAAGTTGTAGCGAAACAGAAAGAAACTCACAGACGAATGCTGGAGCAACTTCTAATGGTAGAAAAATCACACAGACAGACACTGTATGAACTAGAAGAAGAGAAGAGGAAGCACAGCAAATACATGGAAAAAAGTGATGAGTTTACAAACTTACTGGAACAAGAATGCGAAAGGTAAGGTTATCTCTTGCCATTGTCCTAAGAAATACCTATAATTTAACATTATGTCTAAGGATCTGTCCGCCTTCTTATTCTGCATCCACTAAAAATCAGAAATATTTGCAGAGTTGTATTTTGAGAGTTCAGTTCTGAAAACATGACTAATTACTCCTAGATAACAGTAGTGTCTACATCTCCATCAGCAAGTGAGGTAAGTCAAACAATTAGTAGATTCATCTGCACTGTGGCAGGATGATAGGTATGTTACACTACAGAGAATACAGGGAGACATGCAACTGTGTGAAGTTACAACCAACATGAAGCAGGTGAATTTTTCAGCATGTTTAAGGTGCTCAGTATACACTATAGTATGTAAGTAACAGAATAAGAAATCAGGCATGTAGCCTTTGATGGCAGAAGAAAAAGACATGAGAAAAACTAGGTGGTGTTTGGACAGGCCGTGGAAATACAGAGAGAGGAAGCAAAGGCAGAGGATAATTTACAGAAAGCTTTGGAAATAAGAATGCCATAAAGTTCTCAGATCAGTATTGGCATAAAACCCATAAATTCAACTTTATTTTTAAGAGTAATCTAAAAGCACCACAGTTTGTTTAAGTACAGCGTGAGGGTTTCACTACCAATTCTCAGAAGGATTAAGGAGAATTTAGTGTCATTTACTGTCTTTAAAAAATCTACTTTAAACTGTGGCTTCTCTGAATCTGCAGTAAAACTGGACACATCCTAATGAAAAAAAAAAAAAGTTATCGAAGAACATTTCCTATTCCCTGGATAGCTACTCCAGAAGATAGGAGAATATTGTCTCTGTTTCCTTTTGCTGAGGAACAGCTTCCAGATGGAAATGTTTGGGTGTGAGAACGTCAAGCCTATTCTAAACTCACATTACACACAGATAATTCTTCCTCTGCTTCGCCTGCGTAACATCATGTTCCACGTATTTTGGCAGTGTTCACCCTTTGCACTACACCTCTCTCCTGCAGGTCTATCAAAGATAGCACATATGCTTCCCACCAAGTAAACAGCCATATTTATGGATTGCAATTAAAGCAGCTGGGCAAAAAAAAAAACCCTTTGCTTCTCAGAGAAATATATACATATGCAGGCAAGCACAGGCACACACAGAAAGGCACACACAAAGTCCCCCCAGAAGACACAGAACTGACTTTTTTCCTCTAAGAACTGTTTTTGTGAAGCATCATCACATCAGGAACTAAAACCTGAGATGAATGGAAGTTTTCATCTCTGCTGTCTTTTTCTCAAAAACTATGAGACACTCATCTCTTAGAGACAGAGCTAAATAACTACAGTTGCTAGAAATGGCAAAATGTTACATCAGACACGTGCTCACACAGCATGAAAAGCTGCACAGAAGGAAAGACTAAGCATCAGAGTCCTTGTATTTTTTTCTTGTGAAAACAGGGTAGACATGTGATTAAAACTCTCTTCCCTGCCCCTCCTCCATATTTCCCCCAAGACGACTATAAAACATTTACCACTATTATCT
>VZSZ01007856.1:560050-632871 GCA_013398815.1 Ibidorhyncha struthersii | reverse complement strand
CCAAAACCAAACCCACCAAAAACCAATCCGCAAAAAAAAACCCAAACAAAAAACAAACAAGAAACCCCACAAGCAAAAAAACTGCTCAGCAAGTTAAGGCACACCTCTTTCTACATTAGCCTGCCTGACCTGACATTCAGAACACACACCCATATGCATCAAAGTGACCTTTTCCTCCACTTCGAAAACCTTGGTCCAATTTAAATCTTCTCAGGATGTGAATTTTGCATTTTGATTAAGAACAAATAGAACTCTATGAAATGCTTCATATATAAGGCAATGACATAAGAATTTTTGCTTCCCCCCAACTGAATTAAAAAAAAAAAAATCAGAAAAGCATTAAATATTTATCAATGAACTTTCTTCATTTTGCAGTCAGAAGCATTATTCTCTTCTAAGTGTGTATAACATTCCTAACAGTATTTCAGATTCAAAGCAAAATCCTGAACTTCCATTCAATTAGTTAAAATAGTGTCTTGCTTTTATCAAAGAGCAAGGTTACACATATCTTTATGCTAAAGATATCCTTGAAGAGTATAGAATGCATGCAAGCCAAACAAAGTAAATAAATAATATGTGATTATGTGATCAAAATGAAAAAAAATGTAGCTGTTACGGGACAGTGATGCTGAAGCACTAAAAACTGCTCTTGACAACAAGAAAAAAGAAACTATGTCAGATCCAACTCTTACGTATGACTCAATACATTTTCAAATAAGAAGGAGGGAAAGCATTTCATCTTTCCTATGTATGAGCTCAGGAAGTATAGAACTGAAGAATTCTTAAATGAAAATTTTAGTGATGAACTAATTTATCAGATCATGTTTTGACAAAAACTAGGCAAGCCTCCACCTCTAGGGCCTTTCTGCCGCCTTACTCCTTCCATACATGACATTTCTCACTAAAAGAGTTAAAAGATACTAGTTAAAAAATACAGAGTGCAAAATATTAGCAGTCTTCACTGACTCAGTAAAAACCTTAATCATTCGAGAACCCCTTTGACTTCATAGCAAGGCAACAAGACTAAGTTCAGCCTCAGCAATTTTACATTGTCAGATTTGAGAGTTAAGCTTATGACAGGACTAGTGACAGCTTTCTAGAACTCGATTAGCATTTAGTGTTAACCCTTTAGGCATTTTAAGCATTTTTCTTGTTGCCAGCCAAAACTAATCCTCCATAATCTTTCTTAAGTCTCTCTAGTTAAGTGAGAAAGATTGGTCTTCCAAACTGAAGAGAGTCTCAACACTTAGCAACAGACATTTACCAGTAAAAGAATGATAAAATCGTGCTACTCATATAAATATCATTATATTTATTCATCTTCAGTCATATGTACCTTTAAAGCATGGAGCCGCTGACAAATCCCTATCAGAAAAGGAACAGTTTTGTGGAGAAAAGGAGGCCAATGGGCAACAACCAGATAGGTTTTTCCTGCACTTCAGCAGGAATTGTACTCTGTATGTGTGCAGATCAGACAGGAACACAAAGACAAACTATGTGTGTATGGTAGTGTACTAGACCAAGACTACTAGAGTCTAGAAGGTAAAATTTTATTGTATTGCTGCAGCCTAAAGAAATAGCAGCACTCAAACTCACAGGAACGTTAAAAAACTCCAGAAGCTAGATACAGAGACTACAAGGTGCACCTGAAGAACTACAGCATGAAAACCATTGAGCTTGTTTTGAAGCTCTTGCATTTCATGGGGTTGGGAGTAAAATAGTAAAATGATTACCACTAAGTGCTTTTCCTCTGCAAATCTCAAGAAGTTTTAAATATTACATAAACACAGTTATTCCCCCTTTTCTGAATACTGAAAAGAAATGAAGGTATGAGTAGAAGAAACCAGTCACAGATACCTTGGGGTACAATGGTTAAATTGGAGGAAAGGAAGAAATCTCCCAATGTATAATAGATGTGTCCCATCTTCAAACTTTCTGTATACTGTATAGAATCTCAAAAAAACAAAGAATAAAGCTTTATTATGAACATATACCCATTAAATAAGTGAATGTTGTTCAAAAAGACAGGAAAAAATAGCCATTTGCTCACAATGAATGTAATAGATTTTTAAAGGCAGTTTTAAATATTGCTCACAGGAATTCAAATATTAGCACAAAATTTTGCAGGTATAGCAGCAATTAATAGGATCTTTAGTTTAAAGTTTAAATTAGTTCAGTTTAAACCTACTAAGATGAAGAGTGTTTTTCTACAGGGAGAAAAGCCACCGTAAGGTTTTGCTTTAGCTCTGAATTCACACTCAGAAAGGTCATATAGAGAACATAGTCCAAAGAAGAAAACACAATTGTTTAGATATAAGAAAATCCTAACATTTCCTAAAAGGAAACTTACTCCTTATGCTGTAAGCAAGTGGAAAAACCTAAGCCAGCCAGCCAAGCTCTATACCACTGTATCAGACATTTCTTCTTAAAACATCAAGTAAAGGACATTTTCAGTGTTAAGATAAAAGTTATTATTATACCCATCTGAAGAATCAGCATTCACCCAGCACAACAAATGGAACCTAACCTGCAGAAGTCTCACAACTGTAGTCTTTCTCATCTAACAAAACACCATAAAAACATTGTGGTTGTTGCTCCAACCGCTGCCCCCCCCTCAAGGTCAGGCACTTAATATGATATACTGTTGAGTGATACAGGCTAGAAGGGATCTCTGGAGATCTCCAGTACAACCTGCTGAGTACAGGGCTAACTTCACAGTCAGATCAAGCTGCTCAGACCCCTATCCAGCTGACTATTGAAGATTTCCAAGTGATTCTGTTGGCTGCCTGTGCTCCTCATGCAGTCTTTGCCATCCTCACCAGGAGACCCTTTCCCTCAGTTTCATTGTAGCCATCACCTGGTCTGGCTTCTGCCCAATGTTCAACTGAAACTGCTCTCATTAAAGGCTCAGTAACTTCTCTTCTGGCAAACCTCTGAAGCTAATCCGTATTCAGTCTCTGATCTTTTGGCTGCCTTGGACACAAATAAGTTTTAAGTACTTCCTTGCCATCTTACCCACACAGAGCTTCTGTGACTTCAGCTAGACTCATTTCTCTTTAAGTGTCTCCACAGCGTAATCTGAGTTGGAAACTTCCCATTATCCACCTCTACTCTGTCCATAGGACCCCACAGGTCTTATTCTTTAGGTCTTCTCTTTATGCATTCACTCTCTGTGCTTCTCCTCACAAAAACTCAAAGCCAGCCATCAGCTCTGTGCCGATGACTCAAGTCTACTCCAACCACCACCACAACAACAAATTTCACCATTTGTGAGCAACCTGCCATAATTGCCAACTCTATGACAGTAGAAGGAGACTCAGTCTTTTATCCCCCTGCCTTTGGCTTCATTCTTAAGATTCTCTAATACCTCAGTTCTTAAAACGGGGGTAACAAAGTCATACTGTTTACCACTCAGCCTGTCATACCTAGACACATTTTCTACCTGAGCTCAAAAATTCTTCTTCATAGCACCTCCAAGAAAATATAAAGTAAAATTAAAA
Source organism: Ibidorhyncha struthersii (assembly GCA_013398815.1). Taxonomy (NCBI): domain Eukaryota; kingdom Metazoa; phylum Chordata; class Aves; order Charadriiformes; family Charadriidae; genus Ibidorhyncha; species Ibidorhyncha struthersii. Next base: position 629,371 of record VZSZ01007856.1, on the reverse strand, counting down.
CCAAACAACCAACCACCACCTGCAAAAAAAAAAAAAACCCAACCCAAAACCACCAAACCCACACACATAAGCCAAACATATCTTTCTGTCCATTCAAATAACAATTCTTTTCCGGACCCTCACTTCAAAAATATTTTTTTATCATTTCCACATTAGCTATTTCACCTCTCTATGTCTCTTCACTGGATGCAGTCTCATTACTGCATTAAGGCTATATATTTCCTCTTGTGTACCTTTATATCAGAGAGTAATAGTGTACTCTAATGCTATTACATGGGCTAAACGTCATACTAAAAACGTACCAAAATTAAATCATATTATGTCATAATACTGCTCAGGTATTGAGTAGGTAAAAAACATGATTTCATAAAACTGAGCACTCTCGGTTAAGCGTTTTGTTTTTTTTGGAAATGTCAGATGAAAGTAATCGCTACACACAATAGGTCAAGTGAGCAATGCTTGAAAACTGGGACAGGGCATCAAGGAGAGAAGGAACCATCTCAGCTAAAAGGTGAAGCGTGTTAGTATGTTGTCAGCATAACATTGCTGTACTTTAATTCTGACACATTCACATGCTGGAATAACAATATATTGCATGCCCAGCTCTGGAAAATTCAATATTCTCTAACAGTGGGTAAAATTAATATTTGCTGTTTTTCTTAATGAAGCCAATTAAATATTATAAGAATCAGGATCTTATCTCTATAGAAAGCTACAGTAAAAATAAACACTGTCGACTTATTTATTCTACATGTGTTACCAGCAGTTTTTAATTTCATGCACACTGAACTATTGTTGTAGATTGCATTGTACTCAAATGCAATCATTTCCTTTTAGCTTTCTGGCAATGAGTTATATATATTACATATGCCTGAGACTATGTCTTGCAAGTTGTGAAATGGATGCCAGATCTCTGTACATTTGACCTTTTTCATGGGTATCTAGTGTTCCGTAGGTGAATAAGTGAGACCCGCCACAAGCAAAACATTAGCATTCTTATTCTACATTACACCCCAATGGGACAGTCCCACTAATAATACCACTGAGGCACGACGACAGACTCAAGGAAGTGATGTACACAGATTAATTACCTCATGCTCATACATGAAAAACTATGTACCACTGCACTACATAACTTTCAACAGATGTCGTGAAATCAAACCCTTGTCAAAATTCAAGGATTCAAAGATTTCTACAACAGTTTCTGTGCAGGATAGAAGGTTAAAATACATTATCTAAAATCAAATAAATTAATAAAATCCAGGTTAACAAAGGGATTAAAATACCCACAACTGTTAAATAAGGTCTCATTATGTTTATTCAAAACAAAGATTAAGACTAAATACAAATGGAAACAGGACTTTCAACTCAGTGTTAACACAACTGAGAAATTCTCTGGATCCGTGGTGCAATTTCAATCATTCTACCTACTGTAATCAGCAAGCAGATGCAAGATCCAGGTGATAACCACTTCTCATGCATCTCCACTTACATTGGTGGAATGGCAGAGAGAAGTGAGGCTCATTTATTTTTGTTTAAATTCTGAGCACATAAGATGTCTGTTCACTGTTTCACGTACATTGTCACGATTACCAACCAATGCTATTATTGCGTACTTTGAGGCCGGGGAGGACACAATGGAAAACCTTAGTCTAACAATGTTCTCCTATACTGCTACCCTCTCTCCCCACATGAGTGGGGCATAAATTCTTCTGAAAGGGATGATCATGGAAAACCACCCTGGTGGTATCTGTGGTCAGCACTTTTAACTGTAGTGTCAGAGCTCAAAGGGAAAGATGATCTTTTAAGATGGCAAGTCTCAGAATATTTATGGCTCTTGTAAATCAACACCAACTCCATATACTCTGTTTGGAACCTAACTATTGACCAGCACGGATGAAGCAGCACTGGCCAAATATGCTCATGGTGAGGCACTGCCCTCAGTAATGGGGAACTCACTCTAGTCACCAATTTACATTTCCAAATAAGACTGAGTGCACTGCTCCATGTGCAGCACAGCATAACTAGTCTAATCATAAGCAACAATAGAAGCAGATGACTGCACCAAGACCTGTGACCAAAAAAAGACACGGTGCACTTCTGATTCATTGCAGGGTGGGGCTGTGAGAGAGGGAGAAATTGGCACAGGATTTTGTAACTAGAGTTTGAAAAGAAAACACACAACATCAGACAGAGAAAAAGCTATAAATCGTTCTCTGAGATAGAAAGTTTGACACTATCATAATTTTCCAGAACAAATCATTGCTGTGGGAAAAGTTATACCCCTGTTTGAGTGTGGAGGAGGAGAAATCTCAATGAAGTTAAGATCTTTCTCGTGGCAGAAAATTTGAAGCAACTTATATGTGCTATAATTAGTTTCATATCCTAAGAACAAGCAAGAGAAAAATGGCCATGAGAACAGAGAGTGCAGGTCACACATCAGTTATCAAGACCTGCGGTCTAAACTCATAACCAAGTTTCCCATGGCATACTATGAGCTTCAACGCATTTATGCCCAGCTACAAAATCTCTGAGCATTATGTACACATATGAAAGAAGCATCTCACTTGCACTTCTTTATATGCTATGCTAGCCTCCTTCATCCTTATAACCTGGGAAAACACCTGAACAAAACCAGACAATCCTGTGGAAAAGGAAATAAAACCTAGCAGAAGTGGAGACTGTGCACCCTCCTCTCCCTTTAATCTGATTTGCATGCCAAGAATTTTAGGGTTATCAGAAAATTCTTAGCAGTGTAAACTTTATTCTGATGTATAAATTTATGACTACCAAGATGACTTTTAAGAATGTTCAGATCCTACGATTTGCAATCAGGCAATTGGGACATTACTTTTTCAGATGTTTAGACAAGATTTCACATGTTTCTCATTTGAAAATTTTAGCTTACATCCAACTGGGGAACTGAGAAGGAAGACACACTCCCTCAAATCCTAGAATTCTCCCTTTTTTCAATAGTCTTGCCAGCTAAACTCTGGATGTCTTTGCATTCTGTCAGAGAGGAGAATGAGTCAGTCTGTCCCTAACTGGCCTTCTAAAAAGGAAATTGAGAAGTTTGATGACATATTTGGATAAACACACTCACTGGATAAAGTTAATTAACTTTTTATATCTCTCCAAGTTTGCTATAAACCTTCAGAATCCTTATAGACTAGATTTAAGTATAGCAAATAAAACTTATAGATTATAAATAAACTTAATGAAAACCACTATATTAAAACTCAAAGGACCTTGTAAACATGTTCATCAAAGCTTAACCATTGTAATACAGCACCACATCCATAAATCCATGTCATTAATTGCTAGTCATCCACAACTCTTACTGAAATATCAGCCCTATATAGATCATCTTTGGTTCAGAACCCCGTTTTCTCATGGGCTATGAACCCAATGTAACAGCCAACACTGTAGCTCTGACTGAAGGAGCAATGAATACACCCAGAGTTTATACAGTCCAACTCTTCTGAAAAGACAGTGAAGACTATTGTTATCATCTGTACGCGCTTTAGGTCTCCCTGAGTATAGTATTTGGCCTAGAAATAAAAGACGGTTGAAATATACAGTACTGAACCTACAGAATGGCACAAATACTGAGCTGATTTAGCTTCCTGAGCCCTCAGTTTACCAAAGGGCAAGGAGATTTAAAATACCTTTTGGAAAGCATCATTTCTTGCAATAGTGAACATCCAAACAGCACAGTGTGTTAACTCTGTAGAGCTTTAATAAAGGAATGTACCTTACAGATTAACGATCCTGACCTCTATGAATTCCCATTTTCTTTAGCTCTGTATTAACTTCAGGTGCAAAGAAAGAAAAGAAGGCATTCCAATGCAAAGAAAGAAAAGAAGGCATTCCAAACAACAGAGCTTTTACTAGTTTCATAAAAAAAAAACATTTATTTTACATTAATTATATAGCAGGCTGTTTTCCATACATGCTTATAAGCATTACCAAATTTTAAGATTAGTCTGGTCTAAATTTATTGTCTGTAACCAATCTTAACATTAAGCTAATTTCACATAATTCCAGATTTCACTGCCAGCATTTGAGTGTGTAGTTTACCTATGTAAAGAGCTGAATCTCAAAACAGTATACACAGTCTTGCCCCTGGGTATTCTGATTACTAAATGCAAAGATAGTCGGTTTTGTGATAGCCAGGAGGCATCCAGAGCACTTCTTGGAGTAAACTGAGAAGGAGCCATTTATGATAAAAATAACAACATATAAAGGAATTTGCAAAGAGCTTGGAGACAAAATTAGCTTTTTAGCCACCTGACTACAAGACTGTCTCCATGGCTACATCTTTGAAATGATCCTAGTACTAAAGCGCAGGTTCAGGCAGCAAAGTAGCATTTCGGTAAGTAGTTGAGAAAATGATGCAGGAAGAAAGGGCTCAGTTTTATTAGACTGTGGAAAGACTTTTGGAACGGGATGCACAAACTCTACCTAAAATAAAACAGAAATAAGTTGCTGGTATTTAAGTTTAAAATGAAGATGAAAACTGTTCAAAATTAGCAGAAAGTTGGCAGGTGCAAAAGCATGCACAGTTCAGGATGACACATCAGTTAGGGATGCAATCATTAAAACTCTATATTCTTGCAAATAAAGCACTGAAGTAGTTAATGACATTTGACAGGAAACAGTAAAGCTCTGTCTAACCAAACAGCATTTCAACCAAGCAAATTAAAAAAAAAAGAAAGATAAAAAAGACAAAAGCCAAAGAACAAGGGCACAAGGGTTCCTATACAAACATAGTCCAAGAATCCAATGTAAAATCTAGACTGTCTAGTTTTAAATGTGGACATGGATAGAATGGATTCTCAAAAGGTGTGAGAAGAAAATATTCAAAGTAATATAATTATACTATTGATAAGAGTACCTAAATCAGAATAAGAAAACTAATTATGCTGATGTAGGCACTGTACAGCTATAACAAAATAAGGGAAGCACAAAAGTGGAGAGAGTGAAATAATATAAATGTATTTAACTCTGTAAAAGCATACCCAGACTTCCTGTGAGATGAAGCTCATATATAAAGAGATAATCATATAAATGCTAGACTACTGACCATCAGTCCAAAATAATGACACTTACCACACAGTGATGAGAGGTAGAAAGGGCAGAAATAAGGGGAATCTTCAGTTATTTTTACATGCTGGATAAATGTCACACTAGAGTATAACAAAGAATAGCTATTTAAATACTCTTAACTTTTTGTAAAGCACCTAATCATAAATTTCAATAGGAGGTGCAAGTTACGGGTTTCGTTCCTGCTAGAACCATTAACTAGTCCACAGTGTAAATACTGGAAAGCCAGAGATGAGTAAGTTCTCAAATTCAACCTGTTTGAGGTAAAAGGGAAGGAAACAAAAACCAGCTATCATATCTAGCTTTAAGTGGGATAAATGCATAACACTAATGAAAACTAATTAAATAGAGCATCTAAAAGAGAAAAACCTCTTGAAGGCACCACAGAAACAATTTAACAACACTGACAAAGCAGATTCCATGTAAATAGGTATCAGCAAATCAAAAGCAACTGAAATACTGTCCCCAAAGCCAACTAAGCAATTTAACAACATATTAAAATAAATTAAGTATAAAGACATCTTAAAAGGGAAAATATGTGCAAAAAAAAAGATAACACACAAGAAATAGAAATGCTAGTATGTTAAAAGCCATCCATCATAAGTGGGAAGTCTGCATCCTACTCAAAGTGGAGAACATGGAATTGCTCTGGACATCCTTCTCCTCTGAACAGTGAGGCATAAAATTAGTTTGGTTCATTTGCCACAACCTTAGTTCTTTTTCATTTGTATTTTTCCCTAAGTGACAGCATTGGATTCCACTGCATGGGAAGTCAGAGTTTTTCACATTAGACTCTCTTTATGCAGAAAGAGTCTGTAAAGCCATCTGAAGTAGAACTGATAATAGAAAAAGCTCTATATCAAATCTGTATGACACAAAGCAACAAGCTTACTAGCACCTTACCAGGACTGAACGGTATTTAATGTTCTAAAATAAATTGCATGAGAAACTGATGAACTATTAGCTGGTGGCTAATTCCTCCCTTAAAAATAAACAGAGAAATGAGAGGCAGCACTAGTTCTTAACAAGAGATTCTGGGAATAACTCAAGCAGAACTCAAGACCAGTTCATTTGATTCACCAACTAATTAGAAGAAACTATAGTAAAGAAGAGAACTGACAGACATCAGGCAAACATGAAATACTCCAGCCAGTTGAGACGAAAGCAGAATTGTGTGCCAAGTCTGCTCTCCTTCCCCATCTGTCCTCAAATTGAGTAATGCTTTGCCCTTCCTATCCTCCCGTTAATCCTGGTATCTGCGTTGAAGCAAGAATAAGTGAGCTCACTGCAGTTTATTTACCCCTTTCCCAGCATGAGTATGTTTTTCATGCACTTTAACATACATAAAAACAAAACTCAAGGATCTGACTAGTTACTTACAATTGTTTGAAATAGACGTTTACAAAGGCCAGTTTTTAATTGAGTGCTGTGCGCCTATCCATCATCATCCCATTTTCTCATCCCTCAGCTAATTTCAAATGAAATGCAAGAACGAAGCAATGACCTCTACATTACGAAATGTCTGAAGGGTTATTGAAGATGGACATCTTTTAGTGTCCAGGACATTAAGCAAGAGCCCAGTTTGACCCTGGTAAAAGTACATTGCAGAAAAACTTTGTGTTCATCCTAACAGGGGGGAAAGCCTAGTAGCTTGCACACTACTGTATACTAACAAAATCCAGCTATGAAAAAAATTTCCATAATTCATTTTAGTTTACTATACAAACAGCTTTTTTTTTTTCCCCACAGCAAATAATGCTGGTTTTACATACCTTACGGAAACAGCTGCCTATCCTTACTGCACCCAAATGAAGTAAAATCAGAACCTTGACTTGCTAATTCAAAAGCTGAATATTTCGATAGTTGTAGAACATCACAATGTTCAATTTTTCGCTCTTTTCTTTCTAAAAAAAAATCAAAAAAAAAAATCAAAGAATGAGATTACAGGAACCCATGTAAAAGTCTCCTGAAAATATCTATAATGAAATATTTAGTCAAATTTTCAAGAAATAAGTACTAGCGTGTGGGATCATAGTTTCAAAAGAGCTCAGGCGTGCAGCCTTCACCCTTAGAGAACTGCAGCAAGACTTTGCAGTGCATTCAGGCACGCGGCAGTTCATAACAATAAGGGGGAGAGGAACAATGATGCTGAGTTCACTGGAACAGTTAGGCTTTTAAAAATTATTCCCAATAAAGCAGAGCTCTCCTACCTCCAAGAATAAAGGGAGAGGCTGTTTGGTTTTAAAAGAAAAAGAAAAATACCTTCAATTACGTTTATCTTAAAAAGAGCTCAAGAGAATTTATCACAAGTCCTCTTCAGCTGAATCTGCAAAAAAATGCAATAATGCAAAATGTATATGATGAATGTTTATGACACTGAAATATCTTCAAGAATTAGGACACAGGAGTACTTGGATTGCAATACACTGACACTGAGACCACGAATGCAGAATAAAAACATCCTGAACCATGAGAACACCATTCCATTTTCTCGTAGCATCCAGACCTTTACCTCAATTAAGAAACTTCTCACGTTATCTTGTTTGTTCAGCTGTTGTAATTACAGCAGGAAAGGGAAAAGCTGATGACTTGCTGTATAACACTGAATAAGTCATTACACTTCCTTATTTAACACAAATACCTCACTTACCTCAATCGTAAAATGGAAGGACAACACAACACCCTAAGTCATTACTGGTGCCAAGTCTTACTCTCTGTCATTACATTCAGGACGAATACGTAAGACAAGAGAGTATACAACTATGCACTACAGTTCATAAAGTATATACTAAGCAGACATTCCTATGAAAGCACTGTGCATTGGTTTCTTTTTATTTTTAAAATAAGTTTATTCTATTTGATCTATCTAACCTCATATACGTCAGTCCTTAGTATTAAAATTTCATTTCCTTCTTGGTTCTTGTCATCAGCTCTATAAAGAGTACTTATTTTTGCAGTCATTATGGCTAAAGACGTATTTTTCGTTGCAGCCCGAAAAGAATCCTAACCTTCACTTTCTCTTCAGATGTTTCTGTTTCTTCATTCTTATACAAGATATCCAGACTATCTTATAATAGGTATATTATATCACGTTTCAGTAAGCTTCTTAACATGGAGCAAATTTTGCCCTCCTAGCACTCATGTTCCCCTTTCTGCTCTCAACTGTAGCTGTAAATTATGTTCAGAAACAAAATGTAAACTTTGTTTCATGTTTGACACTAAAGGCATGATTCAGTTTATAGATGCAGACACCTAAACTAAGACTTTGTTCAGATGCCTCTGTTGTGAGGCAGGCACCTAAGCTCCCATCACTGGTCCATGGAAATGCACTCATGACAGCCCCACTCAACTGACCGAAGATAGGTGTCTTCACATGGGCTAAAATCCCACTCCAAAAGTAGTAACTTGTAGATAACTCAGCTAAGGTCACTACTCCTTTCTGTAACCGCTCTTTGAATAGGCAATTTGAAGGATAAATCTTTACTGGGCTGTTTACTGCATTTATAACCAAATCATTTGCAGCACAGTTTCTTGTACCTCTCCCTCATGTGCTGGTATAGAGCACTGACTCTGACCCAGCTTAACCATTTCACATCTATCACATCTGCCCATTCTTACCATTCTACTTCTGTTTACACAATCAGATTTCACACTTCTGTTCTTAAGGACGAACAATTATGTTCTTTTGGAAGAAAATTAATTCAGCAAATGGACACACACACACCACCCCCCTCCAAAAAAAACCCCAAACAAACAAACAAAAAAAACAACCAAACAAAAAACCCCAACCAAAGAGCAAAACACCAGTAACTTCCATTCTGCACTCTGAGCTTGGAGGAAGTGGAATGTGAAAAGTAGATATGCAATGTATGGTGGAAGTTGTGTCAATTCTCACTTGGCAGTAAAAGATAAAATGATTAGGAATCTGGTGCTAAATCAACATGGTTAAAAAAAAGAAATGTGAGAAAGAAAAAAAGTTCTCAAGTTACTGCTGTCTTTTCTCATTATTCATGTTGGGATATCCCTGTTTATCAGCAAAGGAAATATATGATGACATTTTCATGGGAAGGTGAAAAAAATACAATCACTATTTGATTTCTAATTGTTTGGCTAAGTTCAGAGTTACTTTAAGAACCTGAGGTTTGTTTGAACGTTTACTTTATAAAACTCTGAGTTGAGAAGCTAGCCGAATCAACTGTGCATTATCATTGTCAGTGTAAATTACAGGTTTTGTTTGCCATAGCCCTCTGCAATAAGAAGCTGGCCAAGAGCCAAACGAAAGTGAATAATTTAAAACACTCAATCAGTTACATTCTGAGACATTTTGTTTAGCATTTAATAAGCTCTCCAGGGATGGAGAAATTACTAGAGCACATTGTCTTGACATGAGCTAAAATGGTCCTCTCTTGTCACCACATTTTGGGGAATTTGACATTAATGCATTAGACGAACATATGTCCGTATATATACATACACATATACATGTGTGCAAAAATATGAGCATTGGGATACATTTTATTTTACAGTTTTGCACATCAGATGTTCTTTACTGCATTCCATCTTTGAACTGAAATGTCCATATTCAGTAAAATTTTTATACACATACATTCACTTGTCTGTCTACTGTCTCTGCAGGATTTCTGGTTTTAGATATTAAGAGAGGAAAGAATCAAATGTATCATACACAATGCACCATGAATGGAGAGTGAAGGCTGCTCGGGAAATGTTCTTCAATTTATCTTGCATTATGGAGAAAGAGAGCCTCTATTAACATATAAACATGGTAACTCCAACTAAAAGTATATAAAAAAAGTTTGTGTTTCTTTCATTGATAATCAGGTTATGACACTCACTTTTACCATAAGTTTCTGAGCCCAAGAATTTAGGAAATTCTGCTGAGCCTTTAGATATAAAACAAAGACACTGAAATTGTCAACAGTTGTTTCTGAGGATTCAGCAGCAAGCAGGAAAAAGAAGGAAAAATTATTATTTTGATATCAAAGGTATCTCCTCTTAGAAATCAAAAAAAGATATTGTCATAGATCAAATTATTCTTCCCCTGCTTACCCTATAGTTTGGCTCCTACACTTTTGTTAGGCATCCTGTGTCAGTCATTGTCCAGAGTCCTGATACTATGCTAGCATAAGTGTCCTTACATAGCAGTATGTAGGCTCTGATTTCAACATATATCATTATGTGAGACCCCACCTGGAGTACTGCATCCAGCTCTGGGGCCCCCAACATAAAAAGGACATGGACCTGTTGAAGTGAGTCCAAAGGAGGGCCACAAAAATGATCAGAGGGCTGGAGCACCTCTCCTATGAGGTGAGAGAGTTGGGGCTGTTAAGCCTGGACAAGAGAAGGCTCCAGGGAGACCTTATAGCAGTCTACCAGTACTTAAAGGGGGCCTACAGGAAAGATGGGGAGGGACTCTTCATCAAGGAGTGTAGAGGTAGGATGAGGGGTAATGGTTTAAATCGATGGAGGATAGATTTAGATTAGGTATAAGGAAGAAATTATTCACTATGAGGCATTGGAACAGATTGTCCAGGCACATTGTGGAGGCGCCATGCCTGGAAGTGTTCGAGGCCAGGTTGGAGGGGGCTTTGAGCAACCTGGTCTAGTAGGAGGTGTCCCTGCCCATGGCAGGGCGGTTGGAACTAGATGATCTTTAAGGTCCCTTCCAACCCAAACCATTCCATGATTTTTAAGTTTTATTTAAAACCAAAAGGGAGGTTGGGCCATTTCATATAAATGCCTTTCAGAATATACCGTGGCTGTTTACTGAATGTGGTTTCTTTAATTGTGCACCTTAAAAAATTCAAGACACCACACAAGCTCTAAGGAGTGGACAATACTGATGCGTCTCAAAATATATCATTTCATTGGTTGTGCAGAGGAAAGGTGCACAGGCTGGAGGGTTTGCCATAAGGCCTGATTTCTTACTGCACAACTGTCCTCACCCTTTGAGATGCACCATTCATGCCTGTCCCACTCTAAAGGTGTATGTACATATGTCACACAGGCAACATCCAATCCTCTGAAACAGCATCTGCTCAGCTGCAGCTCTACCTTTATCCCAGCTGCCAGCTCAACAGACGGCATGACAGGCCTCACGGCCTCCAACTACAACTTCTGTTGATGGTCTAGAACAAGAGTCAGAGCCAGCAAAGCTACCCTGTAGCCTCTAGCCAGCCTTTTCACAGACATTATCAATACCCTCCCTGTCCTACAAATGAGAGTTTTACTTAGTGCCTTACCAAAGTTGGGATCTTATCTAGAAGTCTGCATCAGGACTAAAGGGAGACTGTATCTGTATACATATACGTGTACACACGCACACTTTCCTGCAGCCAGCTTATGTGTTACTGGTAGCATCATATCAACAAGCTGTAAAGATATCAACAAGATGTAAAGAGTACTGAACCCAATTAGGATATTTGCTAATACATGATGAACGGTACTTCCTAGGTATCCAATAACTTCTTCTAAATAACTGTAAATGCCTTTGAACCTTATCTAGGAGAAAGCAGATTGTGAAAAGGAGTCAAGAAGGCTTAAGGAGAGAGTAAAGAAACAAACTAAAAACAGAGTAACAGAAGAAAGCATTCAACTAAAGTGGAGCAGAAGAGACTAGCCTTTCTCTCAGACTAGGCCAACAAAATCTATTGTTAGGCTGTTCAAGGTCCAAATCCCTGTATCTCCCTAACATCACATGAAAGGTTGTGCAACTACATCATGACCAAAATGCTGGTGTTCCCTATAACACACATGCCCTTCAACCTGACAGATGTGCATTTCATGAAGGAGGACAGCAGAGAAGCGGTTACAGCAGGACAACTCATAAAGCCCACATGGGACTCCTTTCCTTAAGGAATGCTAGTAGAAAAAAAGCCTGGTGAAGTGTTCTGGCAGGTCATGCCCAATCATAAATCAATCATAAATGTAAAAGTTCTGACCTGGTGACCATAATCTCAAAAGGTGAGTTTAGGTTTCAATTACTGTCATCTATTTATATTGTTTCAATATTTAATTCATTAGTCTACATGTAAGCTATTATCATACACTTAAAATTCTCCACACTAATTAGCTAACATCCTAGGAGTTTGCATCTTTTAAAAACATACAAAGAGTCTGCTTAAAAGGAAGTGGTATAAAATAGCATCAGAAGACATTCTACACTATAAAAAACCCAAATATTTACATAGGGTTTCTACTCTAATCATGTTGCATCCTCCTCTTATAATATTTACAAAGTTCAAATTATCATTTGCAGTAAAGCTCCAAAAGCATTAGATTTGTTGTCTCTTTAGTTTATCCAGTGAGCTCTTCAGAGTATGCAATTCTAAAGCATCTCTAGGCAAAATTTCAACATAGAAAAGAATCTACAACAGCAGCAGACAGGATGGGGAAGTAAACAATAAAACTGATCCCCAAGACCCAGAGAAGAAACCCATCCTGGGAGAGCAAACCAACACAGCCTATATTAAATCCTGAAAAAACAACTCCAATGACACTGGACAAAAAGATTTCAAGAATTCTAAATTTTGAAGAAACTCAAGATCTAGAAGTCTCAGCTGAGAAAGCATCCATCTTCTCAGAATTAGAAAAGGCAGGCTGAACCCAAACATGACTGATTTCCAAACCAAAGTCAATTTATGACTCTCCTCAAAGTAGTTTGTACCCACTGCTGTATAACAGCACAGGTATGATACACAGCAGGCAGGTCAGCACTGATTAATCACACCACTGTTTTTAGAACCAGCTAAATTGTTGGCAGTCATCCTTACAATATGATAGATCTTTAGACAACTTCCTGTGCCCTGTCTAAAGATACATCAAGTGAACTAAGAACAAGGATTTGTTAAAGAAGATAGAGATGCATGATGAGATTGTTCCATTTCAAATTCTGGGTGGAAAATTTACATGGGTTTCAGATCCACAGGTCTGTAAGTGAAGGAAACAGCTACACTTCTGATCAGTGCTCCACAATTCCACTGCTAAGTAGTCAAAAGTAGACCGGAATCAACAAGGGTTTATCCCAATGTCTTGGTGGCAAACCGAACAAATACAAGACAAATGCAGGAAGAAGATACTAATTTTGTCAATACCACTAGTTTAGTCTACAAATAAAGCTGTCTGCTGAAAACGGAGCATCAGACGGATCTTAACTCAGAGCACGGAAAATAACAAGCACCTTCCCCACCATCCAACTCTTGCAACAAATACACAAACCAGCTCCTGAATTAGTTCTAAGAACCACACATGACCAAAATTTTCTCAAAAACGATGTATTCTCAAACTTCAACATCAGCATTGCTCCACTGATACCTGAAGATATTACCTATCTGAATTCTCTATAAAGTAGGCAGAAATTGGGCATGCTTTCAGAAGCCAGAGCTACATATCCGCATGCAGCTTTTTTCAAAGCTCCAAAGACGTGTTTTTAAGCAGCCAATAGCTCATAAAAAAAGAGGAACTGTTTATAGGGCAACTAATTGCCAGGTCTTATAGTAAAAACAAGTTCCTAAAGCTCAGCTGATCTAGAGAAGGATATGTCACTTTCTTAGGAAAAGGAAAGGCTCCTGGTGGCATAAAAGCACAGATTTTAGCCTTCAGTCAGGGAGGGATAGCAGCAGTGGCTGTCTCTCATCCAGTATTCGCTCTATGGGGATAGTAACATGGAGCAGTAGAGTTACCGCTGGACAGGAGAAAAGGAAGGGAAAAAAGGATGAGTTCACGTGTGCTGAAAAGGTTGCTAGCACTATACAAGAAACAACTACCTGTGCACGTGTGCTCCATGCCCAGCAGGCAGCCCACACAAGTCTGTCTGAAACTTGCTCTTCTGCAGGATGGTTGCCAGTCATGGCACACAGACATGCTCCAACCCTGCTGCTTCAAAAGGCTATACAAACCATTTCAAGTTTCTCACACCATAAAAACGTCACATCTTGTGACTACAGTTTCATGGTGTTGGAATATAATGACATAAGAGCCACACTTTGACAGAAGAAACATTGCAGAAGAGCCATTCTGCAAGCTGACAGTGGATACTAGTTGATATGTTTTAACCAACACACTGACGCAAAAAGTTCTACCTCAAACAGGACAAGTCCTCATAGGATTTTATGTTTGATGGCCATTTCATGGAAAAATTCAAATTGGCTGAAGGGTTTATGATATGAAATGTAGTTATCTCCTCAGCGGTTACTCGCTCAGAAACTGAAGCTCAAACAGCACAGCAGAAGGACCAAATTTCCTTAAATGTACTCTACAAAACTGATTCATCATTGGGAGGTACCGCCCCACAACAAGGATACAAGTCCTTGTCCCTTCTGAACTGCATCACTCTAGTCCATGCATAATTACTTATAGGATTCTGCGCGTGTGGAAGTGATTCCACCAAAGTCAACTTGCTAAAAAAACCTATGGGATAACTAAATAAATTTTCACTTAAGTAAAATAAGACATACAGAAGCTACCAAATAGAGGATATTTAATAATTTTCGTGAAACTTCTTTAAAAATGTCTCCTCTTTCCTCCAAAACAAGTAGTACATTATTAATTTTTGTTGGTTTTAAACAAAAAGGGGAAAAAAACCCAGGTTCCTCCCCACATATTTATAAAAAGAAAGAAAAAAAAACCCTAACCAACTCCACAGATTTCTACGAATTCCAAATGCATTTTCCTGGCTTTTTGCTAACATGGGTCACAACCAAAATAAAATAAATAGGTTTCCTTTCAAAAAATTTATTTTCATTCCTTTTGCTGACAGAATTTGTGATGTCATTTACTCTGGTAAAGAAACTAGCTCAGATTTCTCAAGTTTTCAGGGTGTCAGTTGTTAACACAGAGTACTAATTATGGAGTTTTTTTTTTTTTTTAAGAAAAAAAAAAGCTCTAGAGCTGGCTTTTTATGTATTTTTAGAACTTTAACACTGCACACTTTCCAAATTTAAGTAAGATTGGTAAAGCATCTGTCCTTCTCCCCAAAATAAGCAGTGTTTGCTGGCATAATACAACCAACTTATAAATGAATATTTCTTTACAATCTCACATAGGACTTGCCATCTCAAAATTAAATCACTAGACCATAACAACCCAGAGCCAGAAGAGGTCAGAGAGAAGAGTAAACAAAATTAAAATGTCATTCAGTCAATTTTCCTTTTACATGCAAGGAGTAAGATCCCCTCAGAGCAAAGGCCATAACATGACTGATCAGTTGCTGAGTTACAGTTCTCCAAGGGCTCCGCCACTCTTCAGAAAAGAAGCCATACTTTTGAAAGCAAACATGGTGGAAGACATTCTCCCAGGTTTTGATGAAGCATTTTTCAATAGAAAGAAAACAGACTACTTTCCTCCTAAGCATTTTTGAGAACATATTCTTTGGATTGAAGAGTTTTCAGCTACAGGCCAAATTCCTAAATACACATTCTGCATGTCAAGCCCTGTAGGACCAGGTTTGATTTTGACCTTCCCAACAACACTTTCACTTGAAATTGATTGTTTAACTCAAGGCACTAAATTAACTGAGGAAACAGAAAGAGCTATCCATGTTTTATCCACATCACAGACAGTTTGAGAGACTGCATTTTGCTTACAATTGTGCATAGACATGTGCACGGGGTAGAGATGCTTCTTTGACTAAAGTTAGCAGGTTACCTCAGCATGTACTTCTCACTGGAAACATGATTTGGGTGACGCCTGTTTCCAGGACAGCTCTTCTTTTCACTAAGCAATAAATCTTAAGTTGCATTAAGCCATAAACATTCTTGCTAACTTAACATGGTAAAAAAAAATCCGCAAAACTGAGTATTAGAATACAGGAGATTTTAAGAGAGGAAACGCTGAAAACAAGAATATGAATGAAGACAGGTTTGTGTTTTTGCATCCAGATTTTTCCCTCTATTCCTTGACAGAGAGGCTCTGAACCTTGCACATCACCTTCCACTCCCTTGGAGAGCTCTTTGGACAGAAATTATGAAGGGACTACAAGATATGGGCTACATATAGAAAACCTGAATAAATGGAGCATACATTTTTGTCTTTAAATAAATCAGTCCCTCAGAACTTAAGTGTACCAATTATGTGGCTAACGTTAGGGCAACAAATTTTCCCTTGCCTTCCTATTGCCATATGCCTGTCATTTTTTTCCTACAGTTTCCACTCACTGTTTCAAACATATGTTGCCACTTATGTGCCAAGAAAGGAATCTCTGAATTACCCCCTTCATGTATGATGAAATGGCAGACTGAATGGAGCCAGAGAGAGCACCATTAGCAGTTATTCACACTTCTGTTTTCTCTTAACTTCCTCTTCTCCAAAGTTTATTCCTCCTATGCAAGGGGATGTAGAACTATAAAGCCATACATGACTCATGCTGCAAAATATATAGCTGCAGTCATGTACTGTACGAGAGAAGCAATTTAAAAAAAAAAATAAATTTAAAGGCCACCTTAAATAAACTTTTTCTTCTTTCAGTTTCCAGATGGAGGATTCTTTTGTGAATCGCTTACCCAAGCATCATCACTGGTGATCCAACATTCTTTTCTTGTAAACTCACTGCTCAGTTTACCAGTGGTTTGCAGCCTCCCTCCCTGCAACTCCTGCTTCCCGGGGTCAGCCTCGGTGCACACTTCACAGACCCAGAGCAGTGGACCTCAAAAAGCATCTATAGCACTATCTATGCTTTTCTTTTTTTCCTCAAGAGAAGACCATGAAAAGATAAAGTCATGCACATAATTCTTCAATGAGGGGAGAAATCGGTAAAATCTGACTGGAGGGAAAAAACAGGATGCACAAACAACCAAAAAGCAAGTCAGTTTGATGACTTAAATTCCCAGAATGCCAAGGCTCCTGAGGGTAGTTTCTTCCGGCACCCTGAAAATCCAGCTGAGTAACAGACCACGAGGATACAATATCTTCAGCACCCTAATTAAGTCAGCAGAAAAAGCTATCCACTAAAATGTGTGCCGGCAGCTACCTTTCAACCTTGTGAATATTAAACAGGGGTAACAGGAAGTTAGTCCATCAAGAAACATTTTTTTAAAACAGGTTAAAAATAACCAAACATTTCCAGAAGACAAACACAGTGCAAAAGTAGATGTGTTGGATAGTTTCAAGAGAAGTTACCAAAAAAAAAAAAATTTAATGAAATAAGAGTGTTACTAAACTAAAACGAATTCAAATAAAACTAATAACTTCACTGTTTTCTTCTCTGCTGCTCTTGCATTGATTATCAGCATCAAAACTGCCATGTGGTAATACTAGGTTGTTTTTTTTTTTTTTTGTTAACTTGAGGATATACAGACAGAAGTTTTTGAAGGAGAAAAAAATGGAACCATATATTAAATGCCAGAAAATTACTTAAATTAAAATGCATTATCAGAGTCCAAAGAATTACCTTTTGCTTCCATTTAAATTCTCAAGAGCGTAATGAAACTAAGAAAGATGCACAGCCTGAAAACTGGTATTTTTTAATTTTGTAAGGACATTGTTAATTACTTAAAGGCATGGATTCATGCTGAGAATGGAAACTATCCAACACATCTTGCTTTTACACTGTGTTTTGCTATTGAGTGACTCTTCCTGGACTTACTTGGTTATTTTTACCTGTTTTTTAAACATAATTATCATCCTGGGGTTTTATGTTTGTTAATTCCAAGGTGTCCTATGAAACCAACTATAATTCATGCACAATACCGCTTCTCCTTAATTCTCAGAGTAGTGGCCCCAAAGTGAAATGATGTTATGTTGTTCCTATTCCTCTTCAGTGCCACAGATTTCTGGCCTCACTGATACCAACCTCCTCTTTTCTGGACGTTAATGATCAATTATCATACTTCTTGACAAACAGAAACATAGCAGAACATAGCTCAAACCCTCATATTTATGCTGATTCAGCAGTGAAAATTTAAGAAATCCTCCACCACTTCCATCAGTAAAACGAGCAAAAAGGGCCCCACAACACACAAAGTTGTTTTTCAATGCTAACTTTCTTCAAGCAGCACGTAAAGAAAAGGAACAGTCAGCAGGGTATAAAGCAGCAAATACTGGGGCCCAGAAAGTTTCAAATGACCCACTGTTAGTGAGGGGATGCAAAAGTTCTTTGGTCCTTTTGCAGAAAAAGGAATATTCAGTCTTAAGTTAGAGAGGCCAAAAGGCAGGGAAGTCACATGGCAAGCTCCACTGCCAAAAGAGAGAAATCCCACAGGCTGATTGTTTTCTACCAAAATCCAAGGAGGGGGGAGAGTGTGTGTGTGTGTGTGTGTGAAATCAATCTTGTTTTCCCAAACATGCATCAGTAACATGTAAATTTAGCTCTCCAAGTTAACTAATAATCCTTTGTCCCAATGCCTGCTCCACAACTGGTATAAAGATCACTGGGAGACTGAAACAGAAAGATGCCTACATGAATAACTATCAGGAAGAAAATGTCATACATGCACACCCCAAACTGTTCTAAACAGAACTGCTGAGAAGTAAAAGCAAAGCAAGCTGGTAGCATGCTAAACACCACCTATTGCCTATCCAATGGATAACAGTTGGAACTAGCATCCATTTTATTTCATAAAAAAATTGAATATTAACTATATTAATTAAGCCTTCAGAGTACTCATCCATGCTCTGTGCTGTGAATGAATGACAAAAAAAAGTCTAAGAACTACACTGTCTTCTGTGAATGGACCAAAATACAAAGAAGTTCTAAATAAGTCTTCGCAGTGCACACCTTCCTTTCTACTTGAGGATCTTAAGTATTACACACACTTATGTCACAGTTGTCCTTGAAGCATCAAGACAAATATTTTGAGGCCGACACTTTCAAAATCTGTACCTTGTTTCAAGATTTTATGGGAGCACTGAGCATCTGGAATTGATCTGAAAAAGGAACTAGGGGGTTCTGTGGAATGACCAAATGAAATTTATTATTTCTAAGGGTATGTTGGGACAGCCACATTAACAAAAAAGTTGCCAACAAGTTCCCACTCTTCAGCAAATATATCTCAAAAGCAAAGTCAATATTGAGGAATGATTCGTACTGGTGCCTAATTTAGTCTAGGAGGAAGGCAAGAGAGGAGCAAAATCCATGGCCTTGGGTTCAGTCAGTCTTTTCACTGAAGAACACCTTCCAATCTAAAAGGTACACATAACCAAAGGCTGACTAGCAGTTTTAATTTGAAAGTTTGGTGCAATTTTACCCTGAAGTCATGAATAAAAACTATGTTAAGACAACACAGCAAATCACCTGTAGATCACCATAACATAAAGCTCACACTTTTAAATGTTTGGTTTGTTGTGTTTTTTTTTTAATGTGGTCTCATTTCCTACAGAGTAGGGACCTCCCTATTTATTTCATTTAAGATGAGGTTTATGAAGTCCAGGAACATTAAAACTAGACTGAGATCACACAAACTAGCACAACAATCAATAAAAGACCAAACTTTGGTATAGCTTTCATATAGCTTGAGAACTATAAACTCCATATTATACCTTTCACAAAAAAGGGTCTTACTAAAAACTGGATTAGTTCTGAACTGGGTTGATTAAAGTTGTCAAACACATAACAATAATTTTGCACATATGGTCCCTAACAAGTGAATAACTCTAAAGAGTGCTTAAATTTGCTTAGAAATAAAAATTTAATATTCCATAACCAAAAAAGTTTCTTTCCAGTATTTTTAAATGGATCATCTTCCAACAAATTAAACCCACAGATGGAGTGGAAATTGGTCTGCCTCCTTTGAATGCATTAACAACAGGAACTACACCACATGAAATTTCAGCATATCGGTCTATAAACGTATCTGTAAAACTCTTCTGGTTCTTTTTGTTTGTTTCAATACATTTAAGTGCATTTACAGAAAGAAAGTGAACTCTTAACCAATTTAAAATCTTTTTTTCTTCAGCTACACCCTTCCCAAGTGAATCCAATCCCCAGTCTATTATTTCACTTCATAGTTGTTAATAGGACAGTTAGGAAATGGTTAAGTTTGCAAGATTACGTCTTCCATATGCAACCACCATTCAGCATCCCACCCTAAGGGTACAATCAACCAATAAAGACTTTGTTCTGATTATGTAATGCTTATATCTGATATCCCACTTGAGAGTTCTTTTGGATGTAAAGACAACTATAGCACAGTGACTTTGCAAATAAGATGATGTAATGTTACTTTGGAAGTAACAAAACATCTGAGCATGCCCACAGTGAACCACACAATTCAAAAGCCAAAGCACATTTCAGGCTGAACCATTCAGTTGCTGGAGAGCTGTGTCTCCCTTTCTGGTTTACTCCTCTGTAGCTCTTACAAACTCTCTGATACCAAAAAAAGAATCACAATTCAAAATTAGTCACACAAAAACACACCCAGAGCAATCCACCTTCATTTGAAGTTAACAGGTTCTCAAAAAAGTGGAATAAAAACCCTCTCCCAACTTGTGTTTATGAATAAGAACGTGAAAAAAGTTTTCCAGGTAACTTTAAGCCATGCATATGCCCAACGGGCAGCAGTCAGAAGAACACATGCAGGATTTGTGCAATTGTTAGAAGAGAAGTTATATGTGGAAATCCAACTTGTATCAAAACACCTGTAGCTTAAGAGTTCTGAAGGTGTTTAACTTGGAATCTACATTCAAATGTTGCAAGTTAACACACACCCAGTACATTCACTGTTCATCAAAGTAGAAACAGTAACAGCCTATGAACATCATAAGACACATACAGTTATAAAAGGACTGTCACCTCATGGGGCTTTATATAAAGCAGCTTTCTTATTTCACGTCAATGAAGAGGTGTTTTTTAAAGAGGAAAAAAAAAAAGCTTACTGAAAGTAAAACATTCAAATATTCACCAGAAGAATCACATAACAAACCAGCAAAATTCTATTATCAGCTCAGTAAAATCACTCTCCCTGAAGAGGTTACTATGAAAAGTGAGAGACAGAGAACATCAGGGTCAGAAGAATGAAGACAAACAAATCAAGCCAAAGCTCTACTGGAAAACAAAGTGAACATTTTTCTTCATTGCGAAAGAGGTGACCATTTGCAGTATCCTCAATTCCATGCACTCGACAGCAATAAATTGGCTCTGTTTAAAATAAAAGATTCCCAAGATAATTCCATGCAGAAGTGCAAGACAGCCATTTTCCTTTCTAAGCTCAGATTAATGCCAAAGTGAAACGCACGCATTTGAGACTGTGTGGACTACGCATGCGTTTGAGACTCTGTGTGGACTACTTCCTGATTCTGGACCTCTTCCCTTGCCCATTGACCTCCCTTAGGGAACAAAAGTGCAATCGTAAGTTTCCCTGAATTCCAGTACACATGCTAAAAACGCCTCTTAATCATTCTTTCCCAGTCACTCCATCGGACATTGGCATCTTCGCATGGTCCTCCCTCCACTGTCCAATAATCCACTCATGGATTTTCTTCTTTCAACAGGACAAAAGCAAACTGAAACCTCACCAGACAAATGTTAGCCTCTTTTATTGCTTTTGACTCCTGGATGCACTCAAAAATCAAAGGCAAGCACAGAACAGCACAAGAAGAGAAGAGAAAAGCCTTGTTAATATCTGGTGAAGTGGTTAAAAAAAAAAAAAAAAAAACAGAAAAAATTCACAGGGCAATTGGGCCAACCTCTTCCCCTGCAGTTCTCAGAAGAAATAAATTAGACTTGCAAAAGGATCCATCAACATGATTTCCCATCTTCCTTTTTTATTACTTAAGATACTAATGCTATTCCCTGAAGCCTGTAGGAATTAACTACCAAAAATGGGCTGCTTTCCTGCTTTTGAGAGATACCTAAAACAGAAGATGCTTCCAAGAAAGCATTTTCCGCAATACTGAAATGACAGCAATGAGTCAAAGTTTGGTTAAACAACCGAAATTCTGTGACATCAATACATGTGGAACACATACTGGCATTTAAAGCTAAGGTATCACAAACCCTGTTCTAAAGAATAACTAGCTGGAAGAAATCAACATCCTTAGGAACTATCATCAATAAAAGCTCAGAAGAATCCACAACTCCTTTGTGTACATTTGCAAATGCAAACTTTTAATTGCAATTACTAAAAGGTCTGGAGGCATTTCAGAATTCACTCCTGCTCAGAGCCTGCTCTCCCCAGGCAAAGCCACTGATAAGGGTTTCCACAAGCCTCTGCTTCGAGTTTCTGCTCCAGGGATACCTATCTCCATCAGAACTGCTCCAAGAACTCTAACCACCCACCTCTCTGACCACTGAGCAAACTATACTTAGCAAAATCTTTCGGGCATGACTTGCATTGATTTAGATATACATGGATAGCTACAAGTTAAGGCTCCACTTACATTCCCAAGCCCCAAGGTCAAAGGCATTTTATAACTCTCAAATAAAGTGTTTATTCTTGTCAAGCTCTGTACAACCTTATGTCACTCTGGACACACCTTAGGCTTCTAGCAAAATAACTCCTCCTATTTTGGTAGAGTTGGATCCCTGTATGCTGCTCTTTACTCAGCAGCAATATCAAGGAGGACTGGTTTGTTTGCTGTGAAAATAGCCTTTGCTCACTTACTATGGGGATTCTGAAATAAAAACAAATAAACCCAGAAAAATAGGGTAAAACAAAAATGCAAAGAACAAATAAACTTCTCATGTCCCAAAACACAGACATCAGAGTAGAAAAACTTTAATCAAATTCTAAGAGGTCACACACAACCAAGTCTCATTTAACAAAAACAACATACCTTAGGAATTGAGAAAAATACTTAGTATTTTGCAACTTCTAGTTCTAGGCCTCTGTTTTATCATACATGGAATCCAGACACTTATTTATGTATCACTTTAAAAGTTAAAGTAAATAATAAGCATTGTCATTTTCCACAAAAAGGTTGCAAACAGTATCATAAGTACCACATTACAACAACTAGAATTGCTTTTCTCCCTCTGCCCTTGCTACTGGATAGAGTTATGCCCAAATACTTAAACATACACTGATGTAACTGGGGGGTGGGGGTGGTGGGGGAGACACAGGACAGAACAGAACGGATGGGACATGTAGGGAACAACCCAAAGATTAACAAATTTACCATGTTTGAATCTTTGTTCTGTAGAGTCACCTAAGAGTACTAAGGTATACTGTATTTTGTTGTACTACCCTTGCTAGGAAAACACAGCTATACTAAAAAGATATGCAAGAGAACAACTTGAAATTATATGTCCATTTAAGATATCAGCTTGTTAAACTTTCTTCTTGAGTAATAACACAGTCTGTTTATAAGATAAATTATGAACAATTATCAAATGTACCATGAGATTTCATAGCAAAAGAAGACACTTAACATTTCTCTTATATGAAATCGTATCACTACAAGAAAGAACCAAATATATCTCTACATTTAATCAATTCTACACAGTTCATCATGATCACACAATATACACAGCATTTTATGGACTGTAACTATCTTTCACCTAATTAATATCAATCTTCATATTACGAGCTTCTGAGTTTACTGGCCAGAGCAAACAGAAGCCAGAAATGATGCTCTGTCAGAATGCTTTCAACTAAGTTACCAAGGGAAAACAACATTAAAAGGAACTTCATCCTTACAACTAAAAATAGGTAACTGAACAAAACAGATTAAAAATAAAGTACTCACCAACTAAAAAAAACCCATAAAATAAAGCAGACCATAAAGCACTGGGGAAGGTTGCAGGGAAGACTGTTTAAAGAGCACAGGATCTTAGGGACTAAAAAAGAATTTTTGTCTTTCCTTTAGGTGCTGGAAGAGAACTTCCTTAAATCACTTCTTTGTGCTTGAGTACAATTTTCAAGTATGAAGCAATCTGTAGGTTATTCAAGCATTTAGATCGTCTCCTGAAAGACACTCTTAGTAACAGTCCATCCTGTTGACTTAACATCCAGAGACGTGAGATCAATAAAAGCGTTCCCAGATAATGACACAACTTTAGTATTGCTGAGTTTCAGGTAACAGTTCTTAATGCTGACATGTTTCATGCAGGCTGCCGTAAAAAAGCCAAATTAATACCTTTTTGTATTTATTCCCCTTCCTCACTCAAGGGTTTTGTGATTTTTTTTTGTTGCACTCTGCAGCTATGAAGTGCCTGAGTCTGCTAAATACATTTCCCCAAGCCCAAGAGACTCCTTGAACAGTACCTGCTGTGGGCAATACTAACACAAAGAACTACATGGGACTACACACTAGGAGATCAAGGAATTCTGTAAATACTTTTCCAGACTAGAGAATTGAACCACACAAGTAAGTCACATTTCTGAACCATGGATTTATCAGATAGGTCAGCAACTCTGAATCCCAAAGGGATGAAAGTTTTACAAGCTACATTACATCCCTAGGAATCCACAATCTAAAATGGCATGTATGGGACACATTTGCCTCTGCATTATTTCAATACAGATTCCTTGAACAGGTATTGAAATCACCAGTAACCTAAAGTACTGTGCTTTAAACAGGGACTAGTGTATGGCTACTGAAATTGTAGAGAATAAGGAAAGCCTTTAAAAATGTACTTTAAGCAGGAATCCAAGGCGGGGGGGCAGGAGGGACTTACTGAGGCAGAAAAAAGGGTCTCTTATTATGTAGGTTTCATAACATGAATGCCAGCACCTAGAAACTCAATAAAGGGCCTGTGGGCCCAAGAGCATGTTTGTGTTTTATTCAGCTATTGCAGGCAGCCCAACAAAAAATATTTTATCTCCTTGCAAAGTTTGCCTGCCTTAGCATCCATAGTTCTTCTTTTACAACTTACTGCCTTTAAGATAAGCTCACTAAGAGCTACATATTCACTGGGTTAATCTGTAGGAGGCAAGATAAGCCTACACAAGAGAATTATAACAATGAAATGGAAGACTCATGGCACATTTTGATCCTGGATTCTCTCTACCTAACCACCAAAAAAGAAAAACAAGTATGAAAACTTTGTACTCCTGTATGTATAGTATCAGTGATGGAGCCAGACTCTTTCCAGTGCTTCCCAGTGACAGGACAAGGGGCAATGGGTAAAAGTTGGAACATAGGAAGTTCCATTCAAATACTAGGAAAAACTTCTTTACGGTTAGGGTGACAGAGCACTGGAACAGGCTGCCCAGAGAGGTCATGGAGTCCCCTTCTCTGGAGATTTTCAAGACCCACTTGGATGCAGTCCTGAGTATTGTGCTCTAGGCAATCCTGCTTTAGCAGGGGAGCTGGACTAGATGATCTCTAGAGGTCCCTTCCAACTCTGGAAATTCCATGATTCTGTGATTCCGTAATGGCTCCAACAAGCCTTCTAACAGTTCCTAAACTGCATTCAAGTCTGCACTCACCTAAGTGTGTGCCTCACAAGCTTCTGCTCTCAAAGCAGACCATGGACCTGAAGTGACTCCTGTAAAACTTGAAACCAGCAAGAAACACACTGAATGACAAATCCCTTCTACCTGTGTGCTGGGCTTTGCACTCCAATGCATTGGTGCAACAGCATGATCCAGCAAAGAGTGGAAGAAACAATAGATGTGAAGGGAAAAGCAGAAGGGAAGACATGGTCAGTGATACGGAGGAACTGAAGGTACTTGCAACAGCTCAATCTACTACTCCCCCTCATCTGTATCAAAGCTTTAAAAGGAACCATCCTCCACTGACACCATGTTCAATTCACGTCTATGCAAAAAGTTGAGTCAGCTTCACTCAAACCTGCATGTTTATTATGCAAACAAGAATTAAACTGCTCAGATAGAGGTTTGATCACTTTGAGCAAAATGACTGAATTCACAGCTTAGGTTAACACATACAAAAGATCTGAGACAGGGATTCACGTGGAGTCAGATTTGAAGCTCAAAATGTTTCCGTCACACCATTTCCCTGAAGTTCTACAAGAAGAATCTTGCTTTGACTGAATTTCAAAGGAGACGGATGAAGAAAAGTAGGCAACTAATTACATAGTGTCACATATTTTTTCTGACGTGTAATGACTAAAGACAGACACTTAAAACACGTTCAACTTTCAAGCATCTTCACAGACATGGAACTCAGTACCTCACCACAACAGTCTTCATATGATTACAACTCACTTGTGCTATTGCGTTAATACTGAAATGGCTGTCATGCCTCCAGAAATAGCCCAACTAGACAGGCATACTTGGGGGGCGGGGAAAGGAATAATAAAAAATCTCAGTGCAGAACACCATAAACAAAACAAATGTCCAAGCCTAAACTGCTTCTTAAAATACACTATTGTGCAGAGTTTTCATAGACTAAAGAACGTTATCTCATTTCTTTATGGAGAAAAGATTACTTGGCTATATATGGTTTATACAGACTAGGGGAAGGCATACAAAATAAATTGTATTAATCTTTGTCCATGGTAAGCTCTGCCGAGCAAAAAACGTCTTTTTCATAAAAAGTAATCTTGGTCACATATACAAGAGGAAACCATCTCACAAGCAGATATGGAGCTCTTGCCAGTTCTTCTTAGGAGAGAAGTCATTAGTAGTTAAGAGATGCAGTCATCAACTTCTCAAGGCAGCGCCCAACAAAAAGGGATCTAATTATCCCTAATATTTGGCTAGAAATTTTATTTGTATCTGCCAAAAAAGGGAGAATAATGGAATCTGCAAACAATAGGAGAGTTTGGGAAAATATTTCTTCCTGCTGCCAAAAAAAATTAAAACCACACAGTAATGAAGATATGAATCTCTTTCCGTCCATGGTCCATAGTAAAAGACACATGAATCTAAAGAATGTTATCTTTAGAACTTTCCCCTGCTTCTCCCCTTGGCCTTCCACATGCAATTTATCAGTTGTCAGTGCATTTCAGACTGTCACTTAGCCACAATAGCCTCAATATTTCTCTTTGTAATATTCAGAAAGTAATCTATGCATTAGGGTATAAAACACTAAAACACTCTTTACTCATGATATCTAAGAGAGTGTCGATCACAATGCTAGGAAAAGTAATAAATTGGATAGAAAATTTTTGAAGAATGCTATCAATCCAAGAAATAATTAAAGTGAGCCTTCTTCCACTGAGTTAATGTCAAAACTTCCACAGACTTCAGAGACAAGGCTGAGCATACATTGGAGAAAAATCCTTGAAGCCACATGAGTTATTAAAACATTAAATACCAGATCCCATTTATGCAGGTAACTAAAATTCAACTTGTCAATCTTGCATGTGTTTCAGTTCTCCAGTATCACTTGCAAAGCTTAAGCAGACCACCTTCAAAAAAGCAAATGGTTTTAAGTAATGTAAAATGTTAATAAAAGCTTTGACAGTATTTGTACTTCTGTAGATGTCTATTTTTGGTATATGAAAGTAACCTAAGATTTGGACCCCATGGAGAATTTCAAAAGCCTAAGCTTCAACAATATCTACTTGAAGTAAATGTGACCAAGAGCCTGATTCAGCCAAGCATTCCAATATATCATTAAAATCAGGCTTATGCTGAAGTCCTTTCCTCTTTCTACAAAAATACACAGGACTATGTTTTAAGTGCTTTGTTGAACTGAGGCCCAAGTTCTAATTTCCTTTATTTATCTTAGATACAAAATGGCTAAAGGAAAGGGTCAAATGCTGCAATAGATAGGTTATGGGTTTAAGGACACTGGAACTGCAGCAATGAATTGCCATGGGAAGAAAAAGGAAAGAGAAGTAGTTTAATGCTGGAAGTAATGGGAGGAATTCAGATAGTTTAAGATAAAGTCTAAACAACAACCTCAAAGTCTTTTAGATTATTTGTCCTATCTTTTCCCTGCCTACTACAATCTTCCATCTTTCCAGCTTCTATTTTTTTCAAGGAAAATCCTGAGATAATGTGGGCACAAATAACTATATGAAATAATAAGCAGAGAGACTAGATGAAAGTCTCTAATTTCTACAAATCCACAGTTTCTTTTTGCTGTCACAATCCTTGCAAATGCATGGCTTCTGAGCAACTATGTCTAGTAACTAAGGAAACCAAATTCATTTTCAGGGAGCAATGAAGAATAAGACAGTCATATCTGCCTGCCCAAAGGCTTTTTTTTCTCCTTCGGTGAAGTTCACCAGCACCAGGATTCCAACTACAGATCCTGGAAGACACTGTAAAAATGCAGTAAAGGAAGGCTTCTCAGCAACACTATTAATTGCCTCAGATATAAATAAGCTTTTCATGTTATAAGAATCCAAACCATGGAATTTTTAATCACGTAGTTCCTTAACAGGGTTTGGAATAGTACTGTGATCTGTCCTTTATTAAGTTGTGACAATACAAGAGAAGGAAGTCAGGTCATTATAGACTCAGCTGATGCTCTTTGATAAAGCTGTTTTGCAGAAGGTCACAGATGTGCACTTTTGTATCGCAGAGGAGAATTAAGAAACTAGAAGTTCATATTCTGGCCATCCCCAGATGTAAACACAGACTTATAAACAGGAGGATTTGCATTCCCTATTCGCTGCTGTAGCCTGCCCCCAGACTGCCAATAAACTTATCACCAGCACTATCTGAGCTGTGATCCTAGCAACTCTAGAACAGAACTGGACTTTTGGATTTTTGATTACCAGCTTTTGAGAAGTCCTCTTCTTCAAAGCTGTTTATGGTCTACAACAACCGTTTCATGTGGGAGGACAAAAATGCAGGCAAATTTCATATAGAGATAGACTAGAGAGATAGAGGGTGTGCAGGTGATGGGGAAGATGCAGAAAAAAAAAACACACCACGAAACAATTGCAAAGAGAGAAAATTAACCAAGTAAAATACAGAAACAGTAGTTTTCACTCTAAGCATTTGTATGCTTGCATACACACACATATATGTAAAAAACAATGCATGCACATTTAACTCCTAGCTACCTTTCACAGCTCTACTTACCTGACTCCCCCAGCAAATCTTAACTGGGTACAGCATCCTCCACAGCCTGCTTTAAAACAGTACCTTGCACTTGCAGTTGTCCTGTCTTTTCAAACAGAATCCCAGCAGAAAGGGTGACTTTGTAACTGAAGATTAAGTCAACTTCATGTTCCCCACACCAAGGTCGCCTGGACGAGCTTTTAAGTAACTCAAATAATTCACATTGGCACAATACTTTTGAGGAAAACTATGCAAAATGTTAGTTCCCCAAAACATTAGCCAAGCAACTGAACAGTCCAATTTTAGCTAAAGTACAGGTTATTCTTTTGTTTGGATTTGGTTATTAAATCTTCTTAGAATAGGAAACAAAATATTATCCTGGTCTGTCCATTGGTATATTCAAATAAGACATTTAATTATCTCCGAAACCATTTTGGAAGGGTCAGTATACAGGCGTTGCACTATTAAATAGATTTGGAAATCTTCTGATCCAACACCCAAATCTGAACTTCCTCAGAAACTTACAAAGGGGGACACAGCAGGATCAACCATACACACAAGTAGCAGGCTTCTGAGTAAGTCTTTACCTAGTCACAGTGCAAAGGGCTGGCTGAAGTTTTCCAACTAAAGACTAAGTACCTTTTTCAGGCTACACTCAGGGTAAATATGTGCAAGGTAGCTAAGAGATGTCTGTCTTTTTAACGAAACGCAAACATTTTAATCACCATTTGTTTTCATACCTACAGACAGCACCCCCAAATAAGTAAATTGCCTTATGTTAGCATTATGTTCAAGTATGACAAAACACACAAAGAACAGACAGTAGGACAGCTTAAGTTATACCGAAGTTTGTCTGAAGACTAAAATTCAAATGCTGCAAATAAATGAATTGTTGATGCACCTACTTTAACATAGCCGCACAAAATAGTGTAGAATGCCTTTCAAAGGTCTAATTTACCCATCAACACAAAAGGAGTTTATTTCATTAACTCCTGTTAACCCTTAGTGGAATTTCAACAACAAGTTTTGTGCCTATTTCAAGTATTTCTTACTTGTGTTCTCAATGTTCATTCAGGGTGTATTCCCTGTCCTTCAGTGTACAAGAGATACATTTTTAAGCTCTTCAATCTAAATCCTGCTTTTTGGCTTCCTGCCTCTTTACTAAGTGTTAAAACAAACGACTCATTTCTTTAAGACCTTCTTACTAAAAATAGTTGGTTGGACTGCTTAATTGTCTTAGCTGAAACACAAACACACGAAAAGGAAAGGGTTTTGTAGGAAAAACATTGAAGAAAGAAAAAAAAAAAAAATCAGATTTCATCTGGCCTTCCCATCATCACTTAGAGAATTGTTTTGTAGTTACATCATCAAGAAATAAAATACTATCCTCTGAGGACCCCGACTCTTTACAGAAGGAAAAAAAAAAAGGAAGGCCTGAAGTTCATATCACCCTCTGAGGAGTTCAGTTAAATTCACATTTTTTGTCATATTGAAAAAAAAGAAAGAAAAAAGAAAAAGCTCCCTTAGAAAAACTAATTAAAGAAGATGACCTTGAATTTAATTTTTCCTTTCTCAAATTCTAGTCTGCGAGACTAAGTGGAAAACATTATAACTAATCAGCTAACAACTTCTAAGGATTTTATTATCAATAATAGAAAGGAACTGCCCTAACCCAAACCTTCCGCACATTCTTCTTGGCCATGAACTAGTAGACAAATGAAATATTTCACACAGTCCTGAGCGTCAGCTGGAGCCAGAACACATTAATAAGCTTTCTAAGTTCTGGCTATCACTAAAGTACACCAGTCAGACACGACGAGTCTGCACAACACAGAGTGCCTTATATGGCAAGGCAATGACGTAATGCTCCATAGGCTTGGGGCATGCAAAGAGCCTATCTCTCATTGTTTAGTGGGACTGCTGGAATGCTCACATCTCTGATGCTACAGCTGAATGCCTCACACCATGGAGCAATAGCTGACCCAGGATTTCTATAGTCCAGGAGTGCAAGGTAAGGGAGAGGGTGGGAAGCAAACTTCTGGCACGCACTGGCGCTTCTTGCTTTTTCCTATTGAGATACTTTTTAAAAGAAGTCGCTTCCAAAAAAAGGGGTGAGGACTAAGAAACAATGAAATGCCCCCCAAAACAGCACCAGAAGATCTAGATGATGTCTGGTTACTCAGAAGTAGGATGACTATTTCAAGCGTTAAAAACTGTATTTTAAACAATTCTTACAGAGCCAACAGATGAGGAATTAATTTATAGTTAAAGACGGAGGTAGTTATGAATTACACACACTTTCCAAATGGTCGGATAAAATCATGACTGCATTTAAAGCTGTGGAAAGAGTCCAACTGTATTGTAATATATTAGGTAGAGCTACTGCCTGCCTCTCTTTATGCTGCATTTATATGCATATGCTATATATTAGTAGACATGTATGCACATATGTCTCTAAGCATTTACTATACTTTTGAACAACTTTTACTGTAGTTTACAGAGTGCCACAAACATTACCTTGCGATAAGATTATGCTGTCTGAAAGAAACAATTGTAACTAGTTTAATTACTAACAAACTTTTCAACTCCTATACACTGCTTCCCTCTTCTGTGTCTTGTGTGCAAGTGTCAAATCACAAAAGGACAGAACTGTCAGATTTTGATGAAAAAACTTCAATTCCTGGTCATCAAACAAATGACGATGCTTTCAAATTCAGAAAACCCACTAGTTTCTTTGAGGCTTATTCTGAAAAATGCTGAACAGTATTGTAGTTATGAACTCCAAAAAACAGAGAATGGAAAGGATCTGCATAGTATAAAAAACTACACTGTCCTCTCCCTTGATTAAGGACCAAACAGTGTCAAATCCTTATTTATAGGAACAACTGCAATAAAGTCAATTGTACTGTCCTACTTGCAAATTCAGACTACTAAGCATTGCTATCCAGCCTTAGGTGTAATTTAAAATGTTAGAAAAGTTAGACTCCTTAAGACCTTTGAACTCAAACTCTTCTTCAAAGTAAAACATGTTTTTGTTGTATGTTTTCATTTTCCTTAATATGAAATCAAATCAGAATTAAATGTTAGGACAGCAGAAAGTGCCATCCGTGTGTGTGTGTCCCCCGCCCCGTATTTGATGTTTTAAATCCTGCAAAATCCTTGTTCAAGCGTATGTATTTAAGAAAAATCAAAGCTGACACAATCATATGCATTGCTATACTATCAAGCATACATGGAATGACAGTGAGTCAAAATATCACATGTGAACAGCTTTGTCACTTTTGTTTGCTTTAAATAACAAGCAAGTATTATGTAGTTATTTTCCACATGCTTCTAAAAACATAAATATATAGACAGACATTTCCTTTCAAAGGTAATTCAAGTATTTGTGTATTATTAACCTTGGCATTTAGATAAAGGTCACATCCATGTTTCCAAGATAATCTTTCTTGTAACAAGCAAAGTTTACACCTCTGTTGATGCCTTGAGTCTGCCTGGCTACAGAATCAGGGAAGAGGGTACTGTATAGTGTATATAGAATTAAAAGAATCCTAGCAACCAGAACAAATGTAAGGTTATAGTAGAAAACCAATACCCCAGATCAGTACCCTAAGCCTCTTACAATGTCTTCTGCTCGCTGTTCTGTTTATTCTGCTATATCTGCAGTCTTGCAACTTATGTCCTAGAAATTTTAGATCTCTTTCCTGATAAGTGATTACTTGTTTTCCTACATATCCTACATCCTGTGGATTTAATAATAAATACATTGTCAAGTTATAAAGTGGAAAGTTAGCTACATTATCAAAGGGTATGTTAAGAACCAAAGTTAAGTGAAAGACGGCAAAAAAATGTGTCCCATAAGCTGTAGCCAAAGGACTACAATATGACAAAGAAAAAGTATTCATAGAAATGCTACATGTGGAATAAACATATATATTTGATAAAGGTGGTAACTAGAAAAAGAAAAAAGCCCACCCATAAGTAAGAGACTATTTCAGCTCCTCCAAATCCAACAGAGAAGGGTAACATTTATCATTAATTACTGCTTTAGCAATATCCAAAGTACCATCTGTACTGTGAATGCTGCTAGCCTAATACAAATCATAACATCTATCAAAAGCCAGTAGAACTCCACTTCTCATAGTCTGTCTTCCTTAGATCGAAAGGGAAAACAGTCTTCACTTAATACTTACAGGACCAATTTTGCTCTCATTTATACTGGTAAAAGTAAAAAATAATTAGACTGAGGTATAAAGACTAAAATGTCTCACTGTTGTTTGCCCCCTGTCTGCCCCCCCCCCCAACATGTATTGAGACTATCTAATTTTAAGCAATTAAAATGTTAGCTTGCATCACTTAACAGGAAAGGGAGACAGTAAAGGGAAAAAAAAATCACATAATTCAGTCTTCAACAACTGGATTTCTTCACTTAAATTTCTTTTTATAGTAACTTTTTACAACACCCAATGTAAAGAGAAAGCATTTTAAGAACAAGTATATCATCCAGAAATGAAAAGTCAACTTCCTATCAAACTGCACTGACCCTTTGTTCCTTCCCCGTCACTTCCCTTCGCTTCACTGACAAACACCACTTAATTGCTGACAGTAGAGGTTTTTAGAAATTTCACCCAGATGTCCAAGGGATATAACTTACACTTATGTTATTTTCCCCATCAGTACTACTAATGTCAAGAGATTGCTTGATTTTTGCTGAGTAACAGCACTTTCGTATTATTTACCTAATATTGTTATGAATTATCACATCTGCCATTGTCATGGGATAAAAAGAACAGCCTAGTTTTACTCCCAGAAAGTTTCTCCTCTGTGGCAGTTCTTAAAAGGCTGGCACTTTTCTTCAGAAAAAATTCTTCACTAGGTATAGTTTGGCATAGGCAAGTGAGCAGCCACTGATCCTCTGGACCTCTCGTGCAAACAGCTTTTCGCAAATCCTGGGTGTGGTATTACCTGAATACTGTTCATTAAAGAAGCAATTAAAATATCTAAGTCAGAGAAGCAATTAAAATATTTAAGTCAGGGAACCCTAAGAAGTTTACAATGTAGGAAGATGTATCTTTAAAAAACATCAGATCAAATGTTAGTTCTGACTCATTAATAGATCCCCTTAATACTTCAGCTTCAGCCTGTCATCAAGTTGATTTGAGCTTAGAAACTATGTCTTCCCAATAAATTATTTTAATTACTGAGGTTTGTTTTTCTCATATTGAATAGATTCTGCCATGACATCTTTGAGGTTTATGCTGAGCTTTTTTGAAGTGGTTGAAAGTTTGGTTTGTTGAACCGTTCACTAAACTGTATTACTCAGCTCCAAGAGGGTAAGGGGCATTGCTGAAAAATTCTAAATATAGTGCCCAGTCTTGTGATTTAAGTGAAGTAATGGACATTTTGAGTCTTAATACCTCTCAGTATGTTATGCTGATTTTGAGGTTTGCTGTGTTTTCTGTCAGTGAGACAAAACCCACTTTGATTGCACGTCCAGGATGTTGCATGTTGTTTCTGGAAGGTCAGTAACAGCATTCACGTTGATGGACCAATGGAGCACACTCAGGCATTCACAGCTCACTTTCCTCAAGTATTCACAAATTCGAGGAAAATATATTTGAAGATTTTCTGTGACAGTCTGTAGCCTCCAGTTAAAAACAGTACAAAAACAACACCTCCCAAAGCACTGCCTCCTCACCAGAACAACAGAACTGAGGAGACAGTGAAGAGGTGCATATTCAAGGAATGAATGAGTGCTAGCTGAGCAAACACCCAGCAACATCATTGTATAACACTCTTTTTAAAGTGGAAAGCTTGGGGGTGAAAGTTCAAACCAACCTTGCTAGGCAACATTTCAACACAACTCACAGTCCTATAACCTTGGTCATTCAAGCTGATAAATGCACATACTTTTTGCCTGTTGCAGAAGTCACCCTTTCTGCTACAGCTCGTTGTGCATATCACAGTGATTTAACACAACTGCTTGACTTCAACCTCGAGCTGGGCAGGGGACCTATGGACGAACCACCAGAGAGCGGCTGCTGAGGTAAATAGGCAGAACTTTGGCCATTTTGCTTCACACTGCATGCTCTTAGAAGCTGAGCTACCAGAGCCCACAACCACCTAACTGCTCACACTCAAGCTTCAACAAACCTTTGCAGACACACTTCAGGTAGGGTACACAAAGCTCCAGTGTGAACGTGACTGAAAATGCGGATGGAAAACCCGAAATACTTCTGACAAGAGAAAACATTAATTTTGCATGCATTTCAGGGGTGTGAAACAACGCATCAACCAGATTTCATTGTCTTTTATAGGCTTCCAAAGGCCTGGGAAGGAACAGAACAACTGCGCTTAAAAGAAATGATAGGTTAGAGTTCTTAAAGATCTGCCTTAAACCTAATATTCGAAGTAATTTATTTCAAATTCATTGCAGAGAATGGATTTTAATTTTTTTTTTTTTATTGGAGACACAAAGCTTACCCAGCATTTGCAGAGCAACTACTGCAAGGGGAACATAACAGGAAGAGGAAAAATTCTAAAAAATTAAATGAAGCAGCATGTTGCTAGTACCATGAGAAAAAGCACACAAGATTACTTCCAATTTTTAAGCAGCTAATGCACACTTAAAACTCACATTTTAATTACATATTGGATTTCAGCACATGGACAAAACCATCTTAGAGAAAGCATAAGCTGACTCAATTTTGTCCGCTTTTTATGGATTTAATCAATATTCTGGTAAAATTGGCATAAATTTCAGGCATTAAGTCAAATTCTGAACAAAATTAGGAAATTTTATCACCATGAAGCTTGGCTTGCCTGAAACTAATGTCACCCAGCACATTCCCAAACACGATTCTATTCTACTTAGCTACACAGAGGCTTCTCAGAAGAAGCCCTAATAAATGCCACAGTTGTTTTGGGTTTTTTTTTTCAACTTCAAAATGCTCCCCCCAGTCAAGCTCACTCTCAACCTCAGTAGAGCCATTCTGTTTTAGATCCCTACCTCTAAAAGGGGAAAATGAATTATATCATCCCAATTTCTTTTTTAAATTTTGGTCAATTGAACCTGGGGTCACAACAGCTCCACATTGGTGGCAGCCAACCCCGACCTAAATATCTGAAATCCAACACTGAACATACTAACTTGGATGTAGGAAGGCAGAAAAAAAAAAGAAAAGCCATTTGTTAATGGTCAAAGTGGAAACATTTTCTTAACCTGCCACAGTAACATATACTCTTTCATGTAAAGAGGAAAGTCTTTTCACTAGCAGCCCGTGTCATTCCCAAATTAAATACTTAATTGGCTCCAATGAAAAGGCCACCATGAACCCTGGCAAGCTTAAAACTTCTCCTAAAATACACGTTACTAAAAACACATCTAATATATTAATGGGTATGTGCATTTGCTTGCATACACATAAGCAGAGCAGGGGGATAAAAAGCCTTTGAAGCAAATTCAGCAAGTACAGCTTCGATACAGGTCAATTTAAGATAGATAAAACAGACTTAGATGAGGGTGGTATGGGGATGACACCAACCAGTGGAGAATGTTTAGCCTTTTGCCGGGAGGCACACACATTAGTTCCCTTTCAGGACAGCAGCAGACAACAGCTGACAAGACTCTTCAAGCTTATGTATTTTCTAACCCCTATAGAGGAGAAGGGAAGAAAATGTAACATGGTATACAAAGGAGCAACTACTTTGGAAAGTGTCTGCTTGCCCTTGCTTTGTTCCCATCCTTTGCTAAAAGCTCTAGATGATTACTCCCATCTTTGTAAACAACAAAATTGTCCTGTTTCCATCAGGATTAACTGGGTGGGGGAATCAGAGTTTGACAAGGTAACATTTTATAACCTGTAAATGACCTTCTCATATATCTAGGCTAAGGCAGTTAACCAAAAAACTAGTACGTTCTGTCTAGAGATAATTGTGTCTTTTTATTTCCAGCATTTGAAACCATGTTATAAATTAATGATAAAAGCTAAAATGTAATACATCAGAAACATACTGTACATGAAAGCAGGCTACAGTTCCTTCGTTTTCAGAGTGACATCTGAAAATAGGAAAATATAACCTAAACATCACAGACCATCAGCCGAGAGGCAAGAAAAGAGATCAAATAGGGCATGTAGCCAAGTGCCCTTCAGTCACATAACGATAGAGAGTTATAAATCAATTTGGGGTACAATAACGAGGCAGAGACTGTTTGACTGAGTTAACAGTTGTTTGAAGATCAGGGAACACTTGGAGTCTAAAAGTTTCATACGAAGGCGCAAAGTAAGCACAGATGCATATGACCCTCCTCTTTCCTAAAAAAGCCTTTTCTCTGTGACAGTTTTTGAAAGGCAGAGAAAGAAACTGGAAAACAACTAAAGATGGAAAAAGTAAGTATCTCTCTTGGCTTCAGGAAAACTGTTCAGACCAATTTTAAGGGCGTTTAAGAAACCATTGGCCATAGAATAGCTAGAACTAATTAATCCACTTCTTCATCCTAACAATTTAGAGGGGTTTTCCTAAGAAATAGAGAAACATTTATTTTCCAAAGCATGCAACAGTTACTCCAGCTGCTGAACACACATGCAAGTAGCTACAAAAAAAAAAAAAAGTTGATTCTAGATACAAACTGTTATTGGCACTTTGAGTGGACACATAACTAAAGGACATGATTTTCTTTTATGCTTAAGCAGGGTATTTGGTCTTTAACATAGTGAACTACCAAGGCTGCAGAAGAATGGAAAATGATACTTCAACACATCATAATCAACAGATCTGAGAGCAAAAGATTTTTAATTAAACAATTCACCACAGGTGAAGAGGCTACTTAAATTATTATTTTTTAAATTGTTATTTAAACATGTGAATTAATTCGATGGAGTAAACCTTGATTAGAACTATAACCCTTTAAAAAATTCTCAGACTATCATCTTTAGTTCTCCACTGTAGCTGCCTATCCTGTAGTCTAAAACAATGCGTTTAGTCCTCTTTGAAGAGAATCAGTTTGGAGAAACCATGTAAACTTAAATCCTGATCAAGAGCACCTATGCTAAGCATTAAGACGCTTCAAACAAACATGCATTGACTTTGCACCTTTAGATGATTCACCAAGTGCTCCCAGGCCAATGTGGCCCAAGGTCCTACTGAGACAAGAGAAAATGCAACTTCCAAACATCCCACACTTCAAATCCCAACACATTCAGATACAGGAGACATACAGCAAGATGTTTAGCAGGATTAGGACAGATAGCAAGAAAGTGACTATCTCTCAAGTAGCAAAGTCCCCACAATCACAGAGCTTCAATACCTAGGAACAGTACCCAGAAGTGTTAATACAATTTCTGAAGGTCACACATTGCAAAACAGGAAACCAGCCGCATTCTTCATCACTTGTAGCTTCAAAGCCATCTTTAGCTAGTTAACCATGCCGCAATGCATTGCTACAACCCCCCTTTCACCGGTGTCCTCCAAGATGAAGTGCTGGCCAAGTTCGTCTTAGAGAAAATGGACGTATTATCAGGTCTACAGGGAAAGAGATGCATCTTTAGCTTCAAAGTGAAGTGCCTCTGTTTGACATTAGTGTTATTACTATTACTACTCTTATTACTTCCAGTCTTGGCTACCAGAAAAAGTTGCAACTGTATCAGCAAACCT
This sequence comes from Ibidorhyncha struthersii, assembly GCA_013398815.1. Taxonomy (NCBI): domain Eukaryota; kingdom Metazoa; phylum Chordata; class Aves; order Charadriiformes; family Charadriidae; genus Ibidorhyncha; species Ibidorhyncha struthersii. Next base: position 590,792 of record VZSZ01007856.1, on the reverse strand, counting down.
GATTAAAGTCTTCTGCCTACTTGGAAATCCTCAACTACACTGCTTCATGCAACCTTGCATCAAGGAAAATTTAAATATCTCAAGCTAAATTTGCAGTAACAATTAAGCTTTCTGCCAAAATAAAAGGAATGGGGTGCCACCCAAGCCCAGTCTTCAAACACTCAGAGTTTATTATACACATACACAGAGCTACTTCCGGAAGTAAGCACACCAGGAAAAGCGCTTACTCTTGTCTTAGGATGCCTTCAGCTCAGAGGAAGGGCGCATGGCAGTATGGAAAGTTCTGTATTTTACCACTGCTGATGACTGACAAAATATGAGTAAGGCCATGGTTAGCATAAGAGATAGGCACAGTGCCTATTCTGCCCATGGATGAAAATGTGACCCCAGACATTTATTTCTATATAAAATGTGTGTTAAAATTGTTTTAGAGAACATCCAGTTCCTGTAAATGTTATGGGAAAATGACATTTACGACTAACCAGTCTCCTCTGAGTAACATGATGTGTTATTTTTGGCTGAGTGCCATTTTCTGTCATACCAAAAATATTAACTAATTGAAGTTTAAAAACTTTGTATGAATTGGATCCTTGCACAATTATGCCAAGTTCTGGTCAAGACAGCAGTACTAGCACTGCCCCAGGTAAATCAGATACCAGAAAAGCACCTATTTTCCCAACTGTCCCCCAGAAAAAGCATCCATAAAACACAGGTCCACCTTGAACCTACACACTATGATGTTATATACAGAATTAAAAAACACAATCAAGTTATAGACAGGATTTATCTATTTAAATTTCTTAAAGAAAAAAAGTAAACTCAGATTGTTCTCTTAATCTAAAATTAGTATTATCATTAAAATGAAAAGTGTAGAAAGATGAATTAAGGGTTACAAACTCATACAGAGCTGAAGCAACTGACTCATTCAGGGAATCAGAACTTCTGCAAACTCCTCAGTCACTTGAAGGATAGAGATTAAATAGCCAAGACAAAAACTCAGCCCTCCAACTATTACACTTCCATCAACAGTAAACACAGCATGGCAGTGATAACTAAGTAGTATTTGCCTCGTACAAACTGAACACACAGGGCTGGGGTAATCAGTGCTTGTAGCAGCCTGAACAGAAATTTCCAGAACTTGGGCAAGATGCACTCCCTTGTTTGTACCTAATCTTCCCACTGGCAATGGGGGGGGGGAGGCAGGCAAGGCTCTAAAAGACTGTTTTCTGGAGCTCAATTAACTCCTGCTACAATTTTTCACTTGCTAAGTCCTAGCAGTAGGCTGCAATGGTAACAATTACTGGCACTGACACTCTGAGCAGACAATGCAAACATGTCCACCTGCCCACAGATTGAAATAAAAAAAACAGCCAACCAACCAACAAAACAAAACCAAACACCAATGGAAAAAACACTGTCCTGTTTATCTCTGTAGTACTGAGTGTTTTATAACACTGGTGATTGTAAAAACAGCTCGATAACTGTGGTCAAGCACTAACGTTTAGCAGTAATGCTTAAAGTATACATTTAAGACAAAACTCAGGTTCGTAAAGACACAGGATCTCTCCCATCAATTTAACTTCTTATCATGCAATATCAAATCAAATGCGATCATTGATGACACTGTCATTTAAAAATCACAAATTATAAAAAGCAGTAGTTGTCTTGGTTTTGCATAGTTACCATACTATTAAAACCTCTTTGGACTAATATTAATTCTCAAAATAATCTGTTACAGTAAGTCAACACTGCTTTTCCATTTTAAGAAATCTGAAGTTCAGGCCCAAAATTTTACTTGTTAAAGACAAAGAAAAGACAAAAGCAGGACCTGAATTAGTAACTGAGTAGTTCTGCCTCAGTCTTGTTGCTTTGACCCCTATACCACATCTCTTGTGGTTCATCTTTCCATTTCCTTCTGAAAGCTTTCCATCTGCAAAACTATAATTTCCTGGCTGACGTAAATTTGAAGAGTTCCAAATTCTGGTGTTGCATCTGAAATTACTTGCTTTATTTCCGACTTTACAGGCAGTGTGGAGAGAGGGTGAGAGAGACAGAGAGAGAGAGAGATGGGGAATGAATATGCACTACGGTAACATGAAAAAATCCCAGATGACTAAACAACAAAACCCAAGTCTTATTCCCATGAACCGGTTAAGTTATTGATGCATTTAGATTCAGAACAGAAGAGGATTAACGGTCATGCTACATGCAGCACTATACACCATTGAAATGCCAACAGTAGTAGATACTGACTTCAAAGAATAACTGAAATAGCTGTTAAATCTAGAAAGAGGGAAGAAAAAAGAAGAGGAGTGCATCTCAAAAATGGTGACACATCAGAGTCCAGCTCACAATTCATTGTGCCATGTTTTCTAGTAGCTGAACTCTGGCACCAAGAGTTTTTAAGGCTAACTTCAAGTAAAGCTCATTAATACTGTGGTCTTGTCAGGTCAGCGCTCATTTACAATTGTTTTTCAGGATATGCAGTCAAGAAAAACAAAACAAAACAAAAACCTGCCAACAATTTAATGAGATATCAGCTTCTTCACTGCCACCTGAAAGTCCTGCACCTTCCTATCATAATCGCAGACAGTGTGGATGGCTACCATTACAAGATTAGAAACAAATTGACAGAATTAATAAGTATCACCTTGCACATTCAAACAGTTACTGCCATAGAAAGCAGTAATACTTCTTACACAAGACTGCTGTTTTGCTAGGTGATTTCCAAGAACATCTAGATATGGAAAGAATATAAATCAAGATAGAAAATTATTTTCTTAAACTGAGGTTTCATGATAAAACAAAACTGAATTTTAGTGCTGAATTAAAATCACTCTAACTAGAAGTGAAAGGTAATCCAATCTTAGTTCTTAAATTAACCAACAAACTTCTTAAAAATTTCTCATGTCACCAAATTTACACAGGATTTCATAACATTTATGAGCGCAAATATCCCTATATCACCAGGAAGAATTTTCAGCAGCTTAGCAGTTGTGAAATCATGGTCACAAACAACGTTACTGTTCCAGATTAATTAATTTTTAAAAGAATATATTATCTGCCTATGTCTACTCAGCATCACAGCTAAATACATCTGGTTATCCATTTGAAATTTTGCCCAAGTTAACCCAGAACTGGCAATACCATTCATCATATATGACTTTTATTAAGACTTGTTAAGCAAGTCAGCATTTTAAGCATCAGATAAAACAATGATTACTCTGTGGTAGTTTGTGGAGTAATAAGCAGAACTCACACCCTCCTCATTAAAAGTTCTCATTTTATAAAATAAATTTCCTTATTGGGAAATTTGCCTTATACACAGTCTCTTGCAGTTGAGACATCCTTTGTGGAGGTTTGCATCCTAGTATAAACTAATGATTTAAAATACACATATGTAAATAATATACTGGAAAACAAATTTTAAAGTAAGTGTTCGCATTCTGTTGGGAAGTGCTGACTGATTCAGATAAAGCCAGCAGATTACACAACAGCTATGGTATGCTGTTGCTGCTGTAATTTCAAAGGCTTTTGACTTTCTTTATGATGGGGGGGGGAAGAAGCATCAATAAAGATAACAGAGCCATAAAAGTAGTTAGAACATATGTCTTCATAAAAACTACACATCAATAATAGAATTGTAGGCAAAGAAAAAAAAATCCATAGCCACCCCAAGACCAGAAACCCATTTTAACAAACCCAAATTTTGTTGCCGTAAGCTGTGGAATGCACAGACAGACTGGCTTTCTTCCAAAAATAAATATTTAACTGCATTGGTGTCAAAAATTACAACAACTTGTAAGATTTACCAGAAATGATGAAACATGTTTCTTCTCTTATTAGAGGCCAGCCCATGGCTTATTGCTAACTGGGAAGAATGCCTCAGCCAGAGAGGCATGACTTCATCTACATTTAAAAGCTTTCAGCTTAGTGTTTTTACTTACACTGTAGAGGGGGAAATTCAAGCACATGTCCAAAAACTTTAGAAGCAAGTCTCCCTCATGTTACAACCTGTAGAACCTCTAGTAAGCCACATCTTTTACCCAGGGAAGGGTGAAGAGCACATGAGCTAGATAAAAACATGTCTCTATGATTTACAACAACAACAACAAAGTTAGACATTCAAAGTCTCAGTAGTTTCTGCAGAATGATCTGATAAAAATCAAGATACTGATAAGGTGTGTATTAAAATCCCCTCAATGCTTTGGTGGAAGGAATGATAGAAGTACAGCTTTACAAATCAACACCTGTTTCACTTGCATCCTTAAAGAATGCAGCCTTTTCTAAAGTTATCATTGCAAAGAAAAAAAAAAGAATTTTATTCTTATTATTCCAAGAATAATGATTCATTCTAGAAGAAATTAAAAAATAAGGGTCTTGCAATCTCAGTCTCCCACACTTTCTTTAGTTTCCCAGGAACAAGGAAAAGCAAAGCAGCCCCCTTAGAATCCTGTCAAAACATAAATTAAACAACATCAATATAATACAGGTCCCCCCATGACAACCAAAAACCCCACTTAAAGTCAAAATGATATCACATGACACCAAGAAGCCAATGAACTGCTTTGGGAGTCCCCATGTCTTGTAGAGATCACATAGTCCTTACATTGCTAAATATAATGTAGTGTAGCCAAAGCTATAGGCACTTGAAATAAAACAAAAAAACAACCTGGAAAACAAGACAACACGACTGAATGCATGGTATTAACACCAAGAAGCTATAGTATGCATACTGAGGAAAGCATTACAATGAACAGAGGAGAGCTGACAAATACAATTTCTTTAAGGAAATAAAAAGGCACACAATAAAGCAGTCGTTTATAACAGAAGCTCTGAAGAAAAAGTAATAAGACACTGCCCTGACTGTTTAACTACCTAACATTCGTGTTCATAAAACCAATTTCCAATGCCTGTTTTTGCTGGCCTGGATTCAGAAAGGGTTCTTGTAGTCCTATGAAGTCAACTGCTTGGAATTATCTGTGAAAGATTTGCCTAAATTATATACCTTCCTTTGCCTAATACAAAATTACATGATCACAAAATTCAACTGGAAATGAAAATGATAAAAATATTTTATTGGATAGGCGAGTGTCCTTTTTTTAATTATTTAAAGCCAACTTTTTTGACCTTGGAATATTTTTGGTAAAATTTCTCTTTCAAATGTTCTGGATACTCTTCTTCAGGAAGACAGTATTTTGGATGAAGTTAACACAAAGTATTTTTATTCTGTCACAAAAGTATGCAAAATATCACAAAGTGCAATTATCAGTTACAGCAATTGTTCAATTAAACACAGTTTGCCTTAATTCAAATGATATACATAATCAAGCCCTGACCTGCAGAAGTCAGCTTTCCCCAAAAAGCTGACCAAAAGCAAGCGATGAATTTAAAAACACAGACACACACAAAAAAAAAAAACAACTACACCCAACCCACAAACAAACAAAAAAAACCCCAAACATTTTAGGGTCCTCTTCCATTCCTAAGTGCATGTGTGTAGACACAGTTGCTGTGACCTACTGAACCATGAAATAGGAATTCAGCAGCCAAGGAAAAATTATTCTGCAAATATTAATGGATTGGATTCCTAGTTGACTTCTTAAAATATCAATCTCAACTCCGTCCAAGAAATCATTCTCTATTCAGCACTGTTGAGGGCATTTTCTGTATAGGAATACGTGAATATTTCTGTATAGGAATACAGGAACAAGCATACAGTTATCAAAAACAAGTGTGAAAACTTAATTAACTACACAGTATAAAAAAATTATATATACCATGCTTAATACACCCCCTTTTCCTTTTTAGAAACATGTTAAAAACCTTTAACTCACAGCTTCTGCACTATACTGTGTAACTTAACTTCAATGGAGTGATTTTATAGAAGTATTTTTTCCAAAAGAAATAGATCTCAGGGGTTAGAAGTATTTGCTTGCATTTCTGTTTGAATCTTAAAACTACATTTTATATGAAGGGAACATTTTTAAATACCCTAAAGTCTTTTGGCATGACCAAAGAAACAGAATCTCTTGAAAATCCTTCTCAGTTTATACAATGATCCAGGTCAGAGACCAATAATTTAGGCACTTTTGTTCAAATAACCCTTGCAACGCAGACTTGATCAGAGGTTGGGTTAGACTACCTCACTCAAGCACTCGCTTTGGGCTGGAACCTCAAGTGCTTTGCCGAAGCAAGTCTTAAACATTTCAGGTAGCTTGAGAAATTGAGTTATAGAAGAAAAAACAAAGGAGCAGATAACAGAAAAAAAATATAAATTGTACATAGACTGATGTTCAATGGAAGGACTGCTGGGGTTATTCACACAAACATCTGTCAAGATAATTGTCCATAAATAAAAACAGTTATTTGCATCGTAAAAATTCATACAACATCCCTATGAAAATTACAGTTGTTGGTTACCACTTAGTCTAAGAGTTTTCTTTCTAAAGCAATTTAAGGTGCATCAGTGACTGGAGCATTAGTTTCATTTGGCCAGAGAGATATCGACTAGTTAATATAGAAGTGTTGGGTAAAACACTGATTAATTTAGGTATAAATCACCTCAGCTAAGTTTGCCTTACAAAAATTATAATGAAGCAATCTAAAATAAACCAAGTGCTAATAAGCCCAATTCTATTTTAACAGTATTAATATGAGCTGTCTTAACTTCATGCGCACACAAAAACTGAGTTCATTCCAAATGAAATTGTTAGTTTGCTTCTGTTATGGTTTTGTATCTATGGCAACGGTAAATCATCAATTGAACTTCACTACTAAAGCATTTAGAGACAAGGGTGGGGAGGGAAGAGACATTTTTTACACTAAAAAGAAACCAAACTGAAAGTGGACCAAAGTTAATATACCAACAACACAGTAAAAAGCTGCCTTTGATGGTGCAGTCTTCTCCCCATTTATTTGTTCTGTCAACCAGCAGCATTCCTTCAAGCTCATTTCACAAACCTCTCCTTCTCCACTTATACCTTTTCATGTCTCTTTTCCCCATTATGTTAATTGACTGTTGTAAAGAATTTGGGGCTGCTTTAAGCCATTGATATCAACTCTGTTTATTACTACTTCCCATTCTATCAGTTTTTCGTATAAAGCATTTAATTACGTTCAATATAGTGCAACTTATGCGCTAAAATAAAAGCAGCAGGAACGGTGAAGATTGTGTAAGAAATTTCATATTCATAGACTTCTATACAATGTCACCATTAAATCAGACAAGTCTGATGGACAGTTGTAGAATGCCAGGGACTTCATCTCTGCGTGCAGGAAATCCTACAGTGCTGCCAAAAGGGATGTTGCTGAGGCAGCCTATTAAATGTCCAGAAATATATGCCTCCAGTCAGTCAACAGCTAATAAAGGGCTGTGCGAAGGGGGCCGTTATCTAAGCTCTTCCTGAACTAAAAGGATGGCTGCAACAGGAACTCGTCAGCGGGAAGCTGTAAAGACTTACCACTTGGTCAAGGGCACCACAATAGTGATCAGAGACAAATGTGGAACAGGAATCATATGTTTCAGCAGCAACTTCTAGAGAGTCATTGTCATATTTCAGAGGGGGAAAAAAACTAAAAAAGCAAGGGGCCTCAGCTAATGAGTGCTGAAGCAGTCATTTTGTTCAAGTACAGTTCTGATATGTAATTCATTTGCCTCTCATAACCTACATAACTGCACACCTACCATACATATGAACAACAGTGATGCATACAAATTCTAATACTTTATTACCTCAATCTAGGCTTTTCAGACTTTTCTTTAATACCAGAATATAATTATAGGTTGGCTGTGGGAAAAATCTAATTGAAAGAAGAGAAATGTGCTGGCCAAACCAATCATACCTCAGACCAACTCCACAAACAACTTTCTGACAAAGTCTACAAAAGAATGTCATTATTTGAGATATGTGGAGGTTTCTTAGGTTCTTACATAAACAAATGCACAACCTTATCCCAAGTCTCTAACAAATTAAGTATGTTGCATCTCGGTAAAGACGGAGTACTAACATAAACTTGTAAAACTAATTTTGGAAAACCATTATGAAAACCTTCAAGAATCACATAAAAGCAGGGTTGCACTTAGGTATATCTGCAAGTTTTGGATATAAGACTGAATCCAAGCCTAACAGACAGCAAGATGTTTGGGCTTCCTTAAGTTCAAATAGGCACAACCTGAATAACTGTTTATTCCTGTACAATACAAGGTCACAAGGCCTGCATTTTCCCTGAGGACTGGCTTACCTAGTGTAGTTTTGCTCTGATATGCTGCTTAGAAATTGACATTAGGTAGTCTGACTAACTGCCTAGTATGACTACATTTCCCTCACATACTTTAACACCCGTAAGGTTTAATCATAAAACATCATAAAACATCAGGATGGTTTATAAGTAACTTAAAGGTATTAGGAGGTTTATGACACTGTATATTATACCTGCCCTTGAGGGCTGCACTGNCTTTTTTAAAAAAAAAAAAAAAAAAAAAACCAAACTCTGCATGCACACAGCTAGCCTCAAACAGCCAAGATCGGTGTTGCTCCAGCACAAGAGCAAAATGTTGTGTTGCACTGGTATCTGCCCAAAGCTGAAAATGTAATCAAACGTGTAATTACATAAGTTGTTAAGTCTAAAGGATCATACTGAAGTGTCTGTTACAAAAGAACTTCTGAGTAGAAAAAAAGGCCTGTGGGTCCCATGACGCTACAAGCGGACCTCTGCTTGTAGTTACAAATACAAGTGGATGTTCGTGCACATCTGGCAGAGATGTCATAATACTTCAGGTGTGTTTTTTAAATGCCCATTAAGAAGGCTACAAAATACAATATTATTTCCTCCCACAGATTGAAAAAGCTTCTTGAACAAGAAACAGCATATCAGGCAAAAAAAGAAAAGGAAAACAACAAGAAAATAGCTAAACTGAAAGAAGAATCAAGTAAACTGAAATCCTTTGCTTTAATGGTGGTGGATGAACAGCAAAGACTCACTGAGCAGTTGAATCAACAAAGTCAAAAAATTCAAGAATTAACTACTTCTGCAGAACAAGCACACGAGAAGCTGGCTTTTGCTGAAGCAAAAGTTCAAGAAGAGGAACAGAGAGCCAGCAGACTAGAGGCTGAGCTTCAAGCCGAAAGCAGTAAGATTTCCCAAGACCAAGAAGCAATGATGGCCAAACTAACCAATGAAGACAGTCAGAATCGTCAGCTCCGGTTAAAATTAACTGCTCTCAGCCGACAAATTGATGAGCTGGAAGAGACCAATAAATCTTTACGAAAAGCAGAAGAAGAACTGCAAGATCTAAGGGATAAGATAAATAAGGGAGAGTGTGGGAATTCCACGCTTATGACTGAAGTAGAAGAACTACGGAAACGACTGCTGGAGATGGAAGGAAAAGATGAAGAGCTCATAAAAATGGAAGATCAGTGCAGAGAACTTAATAGAAAGTTAGAAAAAGAGGCATCACAGAGCAAGAACCTTAAAGGAGAAGTTGACAAACTCAACAAAAGAATTATGGAGCTCGAGAAATTAGAAGATGCTTTCAGCAAGAGCAAACAGGAATGCTACTCCCTGAAATGCAACCTAGAAAGAGAAAAAATGTTAACAAAGCAGTTGTCGCATGAGCTGGATGGCTTAAAAGCTAGAATTGGCGAGCTTGAAGCAATTGAAAGTAAGTTAGAAAAGACTGAGTTTACGCTTAAAGAAGATTTAACAAAGCTGAAGAGTCTAACAGTGATGCTTGTGGATGAAAGAAAAACTATGGGTGAAAAAATAAAGCAAACAGAAGAAAAGCTGCAAGCTGCAACTTCTCAGCTTCAGATGGAACAAAATAAAGTGATGTCCGTTACAGAAAAACTAATTGAGGAAAGTAAAAAGGCACTGAAATCAAAATCTGATGCAGAGGAAAAAGTGTCCAGTGTTACAAAAGAAAGAGATGAACTGAAAAACAAACTCAAAGCAGAAGAGGAGAAAGGAAGTGATCTTGTTTCCAAAGTGAATATTCTAAGAAAAAGACTTCAGTCACTGGAAGCTGTTGAAAAGGAGTTTCTTAAAAATAAACTTAAGGAGAGTAGTAAATCCAGCACCTCCTTGCAGCAGGAGAACAACAAAATCAAAGAGCTTTCTCAAGAAGTTGAGAGGCTTAAGCAGAAGCTCAAAGAAATGAAGGCTATAGAAGATGATCTTATGAAAACTGAAGATGAATTTGAGTCTCTAGAACGAAGATATGTCAATGAACGGGACAGAGCCAAGCTCCTATCAGAGGAGCTGGAGGCTGTGAAAATGGAAGTGGCTAGGTATAAATTAACAGAAAAGGCAGAATCCAATCAAGAGCAGCGTCTTTTTAAGAAGCTCAGAGAAGAGGAAGCCAAATCAAGTCATCTTTCCAGAGAAGTAGATGCACTGAAAGAGAAAGTTCATGAATACATGGCAACAGAAGACCTAATCTGTCACCTCCGAGGTGATCATACAGTCTTACAGAAGAAACTCCTCCAGCAAGAAAACAAGAACAAGGAGTTAGCAAGAGAAATGGAAAGCCTGACTAAAGAATTGGAGAGGTACAGACGCTTCAGCAAAAACTGCAGGTCCGGTCTCAATGGAAGAAGAATTTCTGATTTGCAAGTTTTTTCTAAAGAAGTCCAGACAGATCCAGCAGACAATGAACCACCTGATTACAAAACCCTCATTCCTTTAGAGCGAACAGTCATTAATGGGCAGCTGTATGAAGGCAGTGATAATGAGGACAAAGATAACAATGAGGAAGAACAAACTGTGTCTTTCAAAAGCAACTCATCCATTGCAAATGCTGTGAATAAAAAATTATGGATCCCTTGGATGAAGTCCAAAGAGAGCCATCCTCAAAACGGAAAGATTCACACAAAGCAAAATGGAAACTGTGCACAGACTGGAGACCTAGTGCTAAGCCATACACCTGGCCAACCTCTTCACATAAAAGTAACTCCAGACCATGGACAGAACACAGCAACACTTGAAATAACTAGTCCTACCACTGAAAGTCCTCACTCCTACACAAGCACAGCAGTTATACCCAACTGTGGCACTCCAAAGCAAAGAATAACCATTATTCAAAACACCTCCTTAACACCTGTAAAATCAAAAGCAGGAGAAGGTTACATGAGCCCAGAGCAAGTAATTTCTCCTATTACTATGGCTACTTTTGCAAGATCTCAAACTCCTGAATCATGTGGCTCTTTAACTCCTGAAAGAACAATGTCCCCTTTGGCTTTACCAGGCTCAAGTTCTCAGGAACAAATAATCTCCTCAGAGCCTTTGGAAATGGGAGCCAAGCATGCCGTTTTTAGAGTATCCCCAGACAGGCAGTCGTCATGGCAGTTTCAGAGATCTAACAGTACGGGATCAAGTGTAATAACTACTGAGGATAACAAAATCCACATCCATTTAGGAAGTCCTTACGTCCAAGCTCTCACCAATTCCAAGCCCATCAGCCCTTGTAATCCAGTGCAAGACAACAGAACTCCAGCACTAACTAATGGCCTACCCAGTAAACCCACCAATAAAATCACCAGCAGTATTACTATCACACCATCAGCCACTCCTCTCCCAAGGCAATCACAAATTACAGTAAGTAATGTCTATAACTGACCCCCATCCATGCTGACACCCTTACCAACAACCCATCCTGTTTTTCATCCCAGCAAGAATTATTTGGAACAGCCCCTTTACTTTGGGAGAGATCTGTGCATGAACTATTCAACAGTATATGGAACTAACTTTAAGTTTTGCCTGCTTAGTGTTATCAAGCGTGCACTTACTGTATATCTTCTCATTGAAATACAGTTATGTAAAATATTTAGTCTTGCACTTGTATAAATGCATCTTTATGTATTTCCATTTTCAAAATAACACATTACTTTCGAATGCAACTTGCCTTGGTAAAATATTTTAACATTACAAAAACAGTAAATAATTGATTATTTTTATCATTGCTTGCAGAATATTTTTGTTTGCTATGTGTGTTTTGTATTTTTTTGCATGTATGGCAGAATTTGGATTAAGCCATAATATTGCCTGCTAACTTCAGATAGAACTTGATTCTTTATCTTCCCTGCCATTTCCCAAATCCTCCTAGACCTCTCATTTCAGATAATTATCAGTATATCACACACAAACACTCAAAATATTATGTATTGTATCTCATTACAAATTAATGATGCATACATGATATGTTCCAGAGCACAACCACCACTTTTTCTCCCCATCTTTTTTTACACTGTTTGGTTAAAACTCTTTTTAAACCCTCCTGTAAACTTTTCTTGTAAGTGAACTAAGTTCAGAAGCTTATATCACAAAATTATTCTCCCCAAACAAGGCTAGTTGTTTTTTCCAACACAACAGAAAACTGCTATCATTTAGGTACACTGTGAAACAATAAACAGCAACACTTACGTTCCTAAAGGATAACTCAGAAGAAGGGATTCACACATAATATTCGAATTTCATCTACACTCCTACCCATCAGTTCAACACGCAATATACATCACACAGGTACACTGAGGAAGAAACAAGATTAGCAAACTACGACACAGCTTCATGTTTTTCATATAATAGGCTTGACAGAAGCATTAAGAAGTAGTACTAGACCAACTCTCCATACATGTACGGCTCTAGAACTATGGTAAATAGGAGTACCATACAGAAAGGACAAAACAGTTTAAAGTATTTCAATGATAGATACGGTATTAGTGCCTAAGAAAAGGACAGAAATGTAAGCAAGTCTGCCTTTTACACGTGTGCCAAGCAGTCAATCCTAACCTCCCAGAAAATACTGCTAGTAGTGGACCAGCTTCACACAGAATGTAAATCAGCCCCATAGACCTGAAATGCACTTTCAATTGTCTCTTTTTCATAGCAAATGTAAATTGGAACAGCTGCTTCTTATTCTAAACAGTTAAATATTATGGATCTTATGCTCTTGAGGGGCTATGGGGGTGAATGATTTATAAAAAAAAAAAAAAAAACAACCAAAAAACAAACCACACACACACATAAAAAAAACCCCACTCCTTATCAACAAGGAAGTTTGCAAGTAAGCAGAAAGTCCCTATTCAGTAAACCGATATCTTTATTCTGTTTCCATTATCTAGAGGAAAAAAAAAAAAAAAACAGCAACATTTCTGCAGTATAACTTAGCAACTCATTCAGCAAAGGACTTTGGCACATGCTTTCACATAACACGGGAACTTTTATCATTTTAAGTCCTTTTGATGGACAGGAACCTAAATAATTATAACTGTATGCAATAACTGACTTAGGAGGAACAGTTTCTATTGAAAAGCAAAGCCCACCACCCAAACACGATTTACTCAGTAAAATTAACAATGGGAAGAAAAAGTATTAACTTATGATATGTGATAGAAATGGATATAACAAATGTATTACAGTTGAGCAGTGGCAATTTTAAAAAGACAAAATATGGACCTGCACAAGCCTACCTTAATGTCATGCTGACACATCGCCTGAAGTTACTGAACTTCATTCATAAGAGGTCCTTCCCACTTGTTTTGTCTCAGTTTATCTCCACTGACGGCAAAAGTGAGATCTGACTAAAATCTGGTTCAGAACAAGTACACAGTCTTATCCTGCAAAGCAAACTTTGGCTCCCACCAACTTCAGCAAAAGTTACTGATCAAGACAGCAGCCAGCACTCAGGCAAGTCAAGCTCATTATAATTTTAGAGTGTGCTAATTATATGAACAAGTTACTTAACTACATTCAGGTTACACATTCTTAACTACAGGGCTCATTCATAATTAAGCAGCAGTCCATTCAAAACACATTCTCTGCACTTGTAACACGTATCCTGCTGATCCATACCCAAGATCTCTGCAGGGACACATTACAAACATGGTACTGAATAACTGTGTCTGAAATAGACACTTGCCAGTTTACTAACAAACACCACAGTATCCAAAATTAAAGGATTAACACTTGTCCTCCAGAAGCACTAGTATTTTCTTCAGTTGGACTTAAAAATCTTGTAGGAAAAAAATTTTCATTTCATACCTGCATTCCAAAATACACGGAAATGTGTTGCTCATTAACCACCTAGCCATCTATTACAACATCTTGTAAAAGAAAAGCACAAATCAGGACATAGCAATAAGCACACTTTGTCTTTTGGACAATTCCCAAGCTATTATGAATACAAAAGGTAGGTGAGAGTCCACACCACTTATACGTTTAATTATTAAACAGGACAGTACTTCTGTTCCTGTCTTAATCCTTACACTGGCAATGGCTTACCAGTAACTGTTCAATTACCAAAAGACAAACGAAGCAGCTATTCATGGCCATTAAGTCCTAAATAAGAAGCATCATCATTGTCTGTAAATGAACTTGCTATTTTTCCTGAACACACAACTTGATTAAGGGATGCTTATATTCCCCTGTTGATGAAACAATCTACAAGTAGATGCTAACTGACTTCATAGTGGAATTTTTGTAATTCGTTTCAACAGATGAAAAATCAAATAATTATTTTAACTAAAAATAAGGTTTTCATAATAAAACCTGTTCATCCTGTTCAAATTCCCAATATCTATTTCAAAGCACACAGCAGAGAAAATAAACACCTGGATGTATTTATTGAGAGCTGAAACTTACTTAATAGTTTGAACAGAAATAAATTAGCTGTAATTTTATCATAAAATAACAAATAGGAATCACAGTTTAATAATAAGCAGCAAATTACCCACTTATAAATTAACCTCAAGTTGTTTGGATCACCACTCCGTATTTCAGATTATTTCCATTTTGCTGAGTGGGAATATTCACCTACTTCCTTGGCAGAAAAAGAAAAAACAGCAGAGCAAGGAGAAAATTAAATGAGTTGTCTGCAAATTGATTTAAACACACTGGAAAAGACCCAAACAATCAAGCATAATCATATTAAAATTCAACCAAGTAAGGTAGCTTTTCTAGGAATTTCAAGCATTACATAAGTGGTAAGTATTGCTGTTAATACGGAGGCTGAGACATTTTTGTTTTCAGCATTTGCCCAAAAACCTAAAATCTAACAGGTATGTACTGATTTGATTAAATATTAATGGGAAATATGGTCACAAAGTAAGTAGCATATATCAGAGGGATTAAACTGTGTAAGAGAGCATAAAATCAGTTTTCAGCAGATCATAATATCAACGCTTCTCTTTTCAAAAACTCTAAGCAGACACCTCCTCTGAAGTCTAAAAATCTCCTCTTTCCCCTGGATGAGTTAAGTCCCCAGGAAAAGAAAGGGAGAATTAATTGATAAAAAATGGCAGAAGTTATCAGCCCATGTTCCTTCATCTTTTCAGTTTTATTTCAGCGAGAGCAAAGGAACACAACCAAGGGCAGCACAAACAGTTCAGTGCTCAGCATTTTTAAGTCATTCTTTTTATGTGATTAAATATTTCTTCTGAAATATTTGTAATTTTTGTTTCTGAGGGAGGGAAAAGGAGGAAAAGAAAAAAGAAGAGAATAAGAAGCAGTAACGGTATTCTGAGAACAAAGTTCCCATCCATCAACTGAGAGGTAGTATTTCAAGTTATTTAAAAACCTCCCTTAAGTAGCTAATTAAGAAATAGAATTGAGAAAAATTGCAGGAGCAGCCAGCTAATCTTCCTGATCCAAAGCACAGTAGATAATATGGTGTCTGGGGACAGAATGTAAGGCTGTAATAAGAAAAGAGATCTGTATGTAAACAGCTCATGCAAGGCTTAAGAGGGCCTGCTCCCCACACTGGGGAGAAAAATAATCAGAAACAGAGTTGTACAACCCAACTTTTTGATTAAGATTGAATGGATGCTGCAGGGTTAGGTGATGGAAATGGAGTAACCATCTGCAGGATGACTTTGTCCCTAGGAAACAGATAGAGACAGGCAAAACAAAAACTGACAACTGCCTAATCTCCAGGCTTAAGCAAGGACTACCAAAACATTATGTTACCAAGAAACAGAAGAGAAAAAGATCTTATGGTTCAAGTACAGCATGAATGGGTGTATAAAGACATTTTAAAATTAACATCAAGTAGTATAAGAGGGACAATGCTTAAAAAAAAAGGCCAACCTTAACAATTTAAGAAGCATGAAGTGTTTTCTCAAATGTGCAGTCAATGGCCCTAAAAGGTCGCTGAATTCGCTCCACTAGCGCATCACCCAACGACCCCATACTGTGAAAGCCTCAAATATCAGAGCTGCCAACTGAACTGATTCTCTTCTGATGACTCTTGGGAAACAGATTTTGAGTACAGGAGGAAAGACCTGTTTTAATCAACGACTCTTGACTCGCCACGCAGTGGCCTGACATCACAGGGTCTTCATATAGGGGTGGACAAAAGAAGCTCCCTCCCCTCTCTTACCCCTACCACATCCCCTATCACAAAATACTGCTGTTCAGTTATCCTGTCATCACTGTTCAGGAAGGCCGCACTGTGCACCAGGTCAAGAAACTAACCTGGATTAAAAACAAAACAAAACAAAACCAAAACAAAACACAAAACTACATCACTCCAAAAAAACACATTCCAAAAATCTTCCTTAAAAAAAACAACAACCAAACAAAAAACCACGCATACCACCAGGATTCATTTCACAGCACGGCTCTATCAAAAGAGCTACATCATCATAACTGAAGACGCAAGCAAAAAGGATGAGCACTTTATATTGGAGTCACTGCCAAAGCCCTGGTCTCATCGCCTTAGATGCTACCACTATCGCCTGAAGAAATACAATCTAGCATGCAAACATATCACAAAGCACTCAAAATATACAACAAACATTCATCAGTCCCATTAACATCCTTCTGGGGTAGTAAGAAGAAACTACTCCACTTTTAGGAGAGAAGTTGACTTGGGCAAAATCACAGCAAGGCAGCTTCAATCATGCTTAGAAAGTAGAATTTCTTATCCTTGATTGTCTCATACTCAAGTCATTACAGCTCATGTTTTATCCCATAGAAACATCAATGGACAGAAGGTAGAGGGTTGGGGTTTTTTTAAATATAATTTATATATATATACACATTTGAAGTAGGACTCTGATTAACATACCTTTAAATGTAACCTTCACAGGGGAAAGCAGCCTGCTCCCAGACTGAAAAATAAGCCATGATGGTAAAAGCAGAGGGCATGGTTTTTTCCTTCTCCATACAGAACATGTTTGACCCCAACCGGGTTACCCCTGTATGCTTCTTCAACTTCCCATATTAACTAATATGGCAAAGATATATTCAAAGCTTTTGAACAGACAACATTGACACTGAAGACGTTAAAAGGTGTGTGTAGGTATGATACTGAAGATGTTAAAATGTGTGTGTAGGTATGAGCACAGTTCTACATCTTTAAAAACTGCATACTTATAAATACCCAAACACATATATCCCTACCTGCCCACAATCTGTACAGAATAAGATCCACTGCTAAGAATCTTACTCAACAAATGGCAACGCAGCTTTAAACCAAGTGAACTGATGATCTCGCATAGATTTGTAAAATAATGCACTCTATAAAAACACTAACAGTTAAGCACCAGCAGAAACATTTAAGTGCCAGCACTACCCTCCCCTGGACAGAATTAATATTGCAGTGTATTCAGTATTCTTTAAAAAGGCCACACTACTACTCTTCTCAGGGAGCATAGGTGCCTTAAAAGGGTGTCTGAGATCCCTCCTTGCTTCAAGGGGCAAAGGGAAGAGAACTAACAATAAACAACTTCACTTCAGAGACCAGCCAGCTGCATGATGAACCAGTGCCAGGTAAATCCTTGTCCTAGGGGAGCTGACCCACAACATAACCTTACCTTTCTCTGCATCTTGCCAATTATTTATTAAAAATGAGTCTTTAAACTGCCTGATGTTTAAAAGATTACCACATTTCCCAGTGAACATATGGCCCAAGAAAAGCAAGGCACATAACAGAATTTTAGTAATTAGGAATACAACTTCTGCTTCGAACTCTGTCCAATTCTGCGTCTTTTCCCCACCACCAGAAAGCAGATTTAAACTTGGCGTTCAGGAAATAAGACCATGGTGACACATTTGGGTACATGAGTGCAAATCATGTCACATATATGAAAATTATTCCTAATATTAATATAGATTTTTCTGTCAAATAATTCATATTATTGAAATCAAGAGTGCTGTAATAGGCCAAATATCAGAAGAGTAGAAATCACAGAAAAAAAGAGCTTAGAAGGGACCTAAGGGCATTTTCCAGCCTTTTGCCTTACTGCAACTTCGCTTAAACCCTTCCAAAGAAATGCCTGGTTCATCCTGTTCTAAAAAAAACTTCTGCAATGACAATTTCACACTTACCCCAGGAATCTGTACCAGGGCTGAAATACCCTTGCCATTAAGAATCTTGCTAATTTCTAAACTAAATTTCCTTTGCTGAAATTGTAATCTAGCATTCGCTTTCCTATCCCTCCACTGGACTTTGAAAACTATTTTCTCTGCCACAGACATTCACATATTAGAAGACAATTATCATGTCTTTTCTCAGTTTTGTTTTCTCCAGATTAAACAACGCCCATTGCTCCCCTGCTAAATAGCTCAAGTACTGTACAGATTACTAATCATTTTACCTCTGCAAAGCAGTTTATAATGGTGTGACAGTACAGTGCCCCAAGAGAGACAATATTCTGGCTAAGGTCTTACCGACATTAGGAAGTATAAGGATTATTTATATTGCTCCTCAATATAGTCATGCACACAAGTGGGTTGCATAAAAGGAAACACAGAGCATCTGAGAATTTTCCCTCGGGATTCCTTGAAGACAGATGCCAGGACCAGTGAGAGAAAAGGAAATCTGCGAATGCCCTGTGCAGATGAAGAGGCCTAACTGGAAATTTCAGCCAAAGCTGTCTTGTTTGGAGTCCAAAGGGAATATTCAGGTTTATCACTTAATCTTAACTCATTCTCACTTGCAGAGCTGGCTCACGTTCTGACTGCATTCAATCATCCAGGAACAAACTTAAGCCTGGCAAGAGGCACACTTGTGCACGTACAGATATGTGGACTTCTATGTAAAGGATCTTCAGCATCATCCCCTGGCCACTTTCACTAAAGTTGAAAATCATACTCTCTATTGCTCAAATTTCTTAAACTAAAAATTTAAGCACTGAGAAATAACCTTACCTAAAGTTATTTCTCATAGATCAAGTTCCACAATGACTGTAGAAAGGTAAATAAGAAAACTTACAGGAGAAGTACTACATGCTCTCCCCTATTTAAATGAATGCAGTTCAAACAGGAAGCAAAGCATACATCATACTTCCAGATGGGGGGTGGGGGTGGTGGTGGGAAGATTAGGACCAAAGACAGAAGAACTACTTGAACAGCACAGAAGGAGACGTATTTTCTCTCCTTGACACCTCCCCTCCAACTTCCTTTAGTCTACTACCCAGAAGGCAAGCACTGTATTGTGGTAAAATACATGATGGCTCATATAAATAACAGATTAATCACCTCGGTGCCCATGGGAAAAGAAAACAAAGTGTGTATGGAATATATATCCTGATATTCCAGAGCATGCTTTCACAGTTGACTTCCCAAAATTAAGAAGGGCTATTTTTCACAGTCATGTATGAAAATTCCACAACTGTCCCCCGTTAAGTGTTTGTCCCTATCCCTGAAGTACTTGCTGTCATTCACTATGAAAAAACAAACACAGCCACTGCAAAGGTCTCACTCTAACATCCCTTCTCCTGCCAATTCCTATTACAGGTGATTGACATCTACTTCAGAAGCTAATTTAAACCTGAGGAAGTTAAAAGATCCTTATGAAACTGCAGCTTTCTTGATTCTTAGATCATTATTTGCCTTGAAATTGAGCTTTAACTGCTTATTTCTACAACCATAAGCACTACTGACAAAAACTTTGGTATTCTCTGAGTGCAACACCTTAAACTAATACGATGCTAATATGACTAATATGACAGACATACCATATAATCTCTTTTCTAAAATGTGGCTAGTTTAATGTCTTTGGATTTGGTTGTCTTTGTAATTACTTGCTGATATTTATTTCACTGTGTTTGGACACATTAAGTAAAGGAAAACCATACAACTACTCAGATAGGTAGCTCCAGGGTAACATGTCGCTTCCAGGGGTGTTTTGAGAGAACTCCCTGTTTTGATGAGTGTTTTCATGGGAACTTCCAAGGGCTGTCCAGAATACGAAACGCAGCTCATCCTGGTTTTTGAAGAATAAACATATCGTATTTCCTATTCTATCACTTGGAAAGATACCAAATATAAAAAGTGGCCTACAGGTGGGAACTCAAGGAGCCATAACTAAACAGCAGTAATGAACACAAGAGCCAGCAAATTCAGAATACAAGTGAGTGTCAAAAAAAGAACGGGGGAGGCTGAAAACCATCCATCTTGAAGGAGGAAATGAATTGGTAGAAAGGGTGCATACATTTGAAGAGATTTTTGGTGTGCACACAGACTTCCCATACATAGATAAGAGTTAAAAATAAAACTGAAAAAGCCCACCAAAATCTATATAGAGGGGGGTTTTTTTGGTCATTCAGGTCTGCCCCAAAACCAAAATGAACATCCCAACACACAAGCAAGCCATAGCCAACGTATCTGCTTACATGCCTCTACACTAAGTAGTAGTGAAGGAACTAGGAGGATTGCACAAGAATTTTCAGTACACATACAACTAAACCAATGCAGAACTTCCAAATGCTTTCCAGACAATTCCTACATAATGACATTCCCTCTTCACAGGAACATCTTATAGCAGCTTAAGCATTGATCTAGTCAACCGACTCAAAATGTTCTTTTTACAACTCATCCAAGATTCATATTTTGTGAAGTACCAAGTTTTAAAAAATAAATAAAGTTTAGTGATCTAGCTACACATGTAATTAGACTCAAAAAGTTAAGTGTCAACAAGTGTTTTCCTTTAAGTCATTCGACCTTTTCTCTTCAGAATTTCTATCAGGAATGATGAAAAAAGAAACCAATTTTTAAGTGCTGAGAGACAACTAGATGGACAGTTTGTTAAATCCCTGCCGACAACAGAAGTTACATCTATACAGTTAGACTGGTACAATCACTGAAGTGCAAGTTTAGTTGTCCTGACACAGAAACTTAACGCTGGTACAGTCTACTCATATAGGAAAAAAGCCCTATAATACAGCTGCTATCCTCCAGTTTGAGCCTATGCTAAGAGTTGCATAAATTCAGTTGTTGTGGCCGTAAGCAAACGTAACGCAGACAAAAAAGAGTAGTACTAACACTGTAAGCAGACCAAACCTTGACAAAGTCATCAGTTATAATGCAACTCTCAGAACTAAGTGATAACAATTTAGATATATTCAATACTGTCATTCAGAACTGCAAAATAGAACATCATTTTGAATCACCAAAAAAATTTTTGCTTGAAAGGAAATCTGATGGCTCAGAAGGCCATATTGTGTGTAAATGGTGGTTTTAATGAGCTGGAAGCTGGTGCAAACTATAGGCCAGAGCACAGGGGTATTTTCACACCTAAATTCCCACTGATTTAGTAAGACCATAGAGCCTGAATACCAGTTAGATGCACAAAACCTGTAAAAATCTAGGCCTACAAATACCTTCTTGAAATACTGCTGGTCAATCAACTACAGACAGAATCCTCCAACCACTTTGTACCTTATGGAATCTCTGAACTGGAACACTTCTGCCAAAAAAAAAACCAACCACCAACCAACACACCACACCAAACCACAACACAAAAAAAAACCACCCCACACCAAAAACACAACTCAAAACCCCACAACTTTTTCTTAGAGACACAATCACATTTTAGCATGCAAGACTTTACATAAATATTTTTATCTATTCATCTCAATATGCTTAGCAAATGATGGCTAATGTAATTCTTTTTATAGTTAGGAAACTGAGACACATTTTATATCCTCTCTAAATTTACATTAGAGAGTAGCACCGCTAGGAATAGCCCACCCAAAAGTTTTATTTTCAATACTGTGCCTCATTTACCAGGCCGTACCACATAGCCAGAAGGCAAACTGTTCCAACTCAGTACTCACGGAAAGCCATACAGCAGGAACACAATCATCCCCTCTAACATCAATCCCTTCTTTCTTAACACAGTGCCTTCAGTAACTGAAGCAAAATGCTTTTTGGTTTGGGGGTGGAGGTTTGGGTTTTCTTTCCCTCGCATACTAACAATATGAGTGCTAAAATTCAAGAGTACCATGAAAATGCATTCTCAATTTTTTTTTTATTCAGCATTTAACGACAAGTTTCATCCCGGTTTTAGAGAAAATACTGGGATGCGATACAAAAGAAAAACTTTGCTGCCACCTAGAGGTAAATCTTCAAGGAACACACAGCAAACAAAAACGTGTTTCCTTTTTCCTTCTGTTTCAAAGCCAAACTCTTTTCTCTCTCAATGTATTATTTTTAAAAAGGTAAAAATTGAAACTTTCTGATTTTGAAAACAGAAACATGAAACGAGTTATATGCATTCAGACCCAGGATCTACGTATCTCATCTTTGGTAGTGACCAGCAGTAAATGCTTATGAAAAAAACATGAAGTACCAGGCAAACAGAGTAATAAACCCAGCCTCCAGCAGCCTACAACTTATGGCTATCCACAGCTGAAATCTATATCACGTTTTTGTGTTTAGCAGTCTTTGATGGATGCCATGAATCAGTCTTAACTCTCTCCAAACCAATTTATGTCATCACCTCAACAACTGCCTGTCCCAATGAGTTTCATAGCACAGTGACAAGAGGAAAAACTTTTTACTTGTCTTTAACCCACTTTCAACAGATGCCCTCTCAAGCGTGTTATTAGAGAGAATTCCCCTAATCACCATAATGCTAGATTTCTTCTGTTGGTTTTTTTCTCTCCACAATCTATTTTCTGAACTTGAAAAAGTTTAGAGGATGTTGTTACCCTTCATGCAGAAGCCACTTCATAACTGATCGTCTTTGCCACCTTTTTCTGCATTTTGCCATATGGTTTTCTGAGCTGTTTGGACAAAACTCTGCAAAACATTCACCATGTAGGCACGGTTTGGATTTACACACTGAAAAAATCATGGGGTTTGTTTTCTTCTATTCTTTTCCTAGTAGTTCCTAACCTGCCTGTTACCTGTTTGACAATTGCCAGTGGCTGAGCAACGAGGACCATTTACAGTGACTCCAGGATCTGTGTTCAGAGTGACAAGAGATGTCATATTTACTACTGTATGCGAACTATATATATATATCCCCCTACATATATTATTTTTCATTTCATATATTTCATACATTTCATTTTTTCATTTAATTTTCACTGAACTGACACACATTTTATTACCTTGTTATTCAACACCATGAATTACTGTCAGCTCTTGCTTCTAATATGCTCCCTTTTATACCACATGCAAATGTCATCATTTCAGTACAGTCTTCCCATGCAGTTTATAAACACGCTGAATATCACAGGTATCTGTGAGGCTCACATGGTATCTCCACTATAGTATGAAAACTGGCTTCGTGCTCTGCTTCCTATTCATTTGCCACTTTTTAACGATGACAGTTCTCTTTCTTTTCCCACAGAAACTTTGCTCTGCCAAGATTCTTTTGTTAGAGATCACTATCACTTTTTTTTTTTTGAAAAATCATAATATAACATGGTCACATCTATAATAGTAATTTAAAGGCACCTACCTACATCTGTCCCTCAGATGCTAAGAGACGGGTCAACCCAAACTACAAGAAACTTCCTGAGACTCCAAAACAGCCTAGCCAGATACAACCTACCTGCTCGAAACGAACCCTCCTCTGGGCTAACCCCCCAAGCTATGCCTCAGAATTGTTCCAGAGTTAGATCCAGGTCATGGACCATTGACAACACTACTGACAATTTCACAGTTCCAGTTCCTAGGAACATTCACAGACCCTGCCTAATTCATTATTAGACAATCTGATACTATATACCTATATAACAATATCTGACTAACACATAGGTGAATATTATCCTCAACAAGAAGTGTGGATGTTTTCCCATTGCAAAATTAGTAACCCCGTGGGTGAACATGCTGCTACTTATTGTCATTTCTACAGTTTGATCAGTTCAGCAGTTATACTTACGAAACTTCTGTGAAGCTTTACTCCAAAAGTGGCATCACATTCCTCTAGCATCACCAGCAACTTTAGCAGCAGATTGAACATCACTAATAAAGATTCAGCAATTTTAAGAATCATGTCCTTCAGAACTCTTGGAAAAATACCACATTATTCTGGGAGATTGTTACTCTTCTTTCTCTCTCTTTGTTCTCAAAATTGTATTAGTCCAAGTTGCTTTTTCTCCTTACTCATGATCCATTAAGCACATCTGTGATGTACAAACTTTCCCCAAATTTTTCCATACTGAGCACATGCAATGATCTGAGGTTGGCTCAATTTTATCCTTTTGACAACTCCTGTCATATACAATTATCTACAGCCAAATGGCAGGCTTTTGAATTCTGATACCTTTTTTTTTAAAAAAAAAAAAATACTTATTCAAGGCAGGCTTTTATGGCCACTAGGAAGCTACTTCTCAAAAGTTTTGATCTAGCTCTTTCTTACTCATACTTAATTCACCAGAGGTTCTATGCTCTTTCCTATCGTCCTCATTTGAACACAGTTTCCATTTCATGTTTTTTTTAAAAAAAAACTCAGTGAACTTCTTTTACTCTGTTGCTCAACTGTAAAAGGTATATAAAAAGGCTTGTGATGTAAAAAGCCTTTCTGATGGTTAGTGGATGTTTAACTCTAGTTTCAGATATGGTATTTTTCAATCTCCTTGTCTTTACAGGTCTTCACCCCATTTCAGTGCTAGTTTTAACTTGTTTTTTTTCCATATACTTACCTCTTTGCAATTAAATACGACTGTGATGGATTCTGGAGGGAGTTCTCTCTTACATTAATTTTGCGTACACTGTGGTCACTTTCAAAGAACGATCTCTCACAGTAAAGTATGAGCTAGGTACTGCCTGCTACTCAGGACTGAATCAAGACTTGCTTCTGCGTGGGGAAGTTCTCCAATTATTCACTCAGAGAAATCAATCAGTTCACAGCCTTTGCACTGCATCACTCACTCAGCCCCTAGGGGTGTTGCCCTAGTCAGAGGGCTGACAGAAAGCTCCTCTTATTTATACTCTGGATTTCAATCATTTCAGATTCTTTGATATTCACCAATCAAGTAGATAAGTTAAATACCAAGCTGCACTCTGATTACCAAGGAGAGAACGGAAGTTCAGACAAACAGTTCTAGGAGCAATGTGTTTAGTTTTACAATGTGGAAAAGACACTGATGAGCTAAATATACAATCTGTCTCTCCTCCCTAATGCATGACTTATTTTCTTGGTTTATTTCAAGATTACTGATGCCTTCCGTCATTCAATTCCAACTCGGATCCCCAAACCAAAGCCTACAAACACCACCAAAGTACCCATCAAAATTCCTGCCGGACATCTCAACAAACCACACCAAGACAGCAATGCTGGAAAGCTACACATTATAAGGACTGTGTCTAAAACCTGCCTTCAAAGCGGAGGGAGAAGGTAAATATTTTTCTATGATCTATGACATTAAAATGGATTTAAGCAATCTGAATCTCAACAGTAGTTGGTTCCATTGGGGAAAAGTCTGAAACCATCCACATGGCCAGCACGTCCATGGTCACCAATCACAAGACATCAAGAGACACCCAAATTCTTAGGATCCAAAGGTAACTGCATGTCTGCAGGGACCAAGCTCTGCACCCACTTTTCTGGTGTAATTCCAGAATTTGGCCCTCACAGTAGAGAAGCACATGAGACACAAATAAGCTTCTACTATAAGTTCAGTTTTGACATGTTCCAATAACAATACTAATGTTGTCTCAGTAGATTTGTAAAGAGCATATGGTCAATCAAATGAAGATGGCTTGAAGGAGGTGCCTTTTTGTTTTCGAAGTTGGTCTAGTCAAGAAGTGTTTCAGTGTGGATATCTTATGTTCAGCAGTAAAGATAGAATGAAGAGAGCTATGGAGAAATCTGCTCTTCTATAATGCATAGAACTTAAAGAAATGCAGAGCTCCTTGTTGTTCCAAGCATCACTTTAAAAGCATGATTTGAAGACGAACAATCCTCTCCTCAATGAGTTAACTACTGTGATTATCTCCACTCGAATTGGTGCAGATGTTATCTTAGGAAAAACAGATGCAAGAATAGAGATGGATATTGTTTGTATTAGCTGTATAAACTTTCACCATTTTGTTTGGACTGTAGTATTTAGATTTCATTTCACTTAAACAATATTTTGGAACTGATCAAAATTTGTGCCAAGCTTAACAGCAAGTTGTGACTTACACAGAAGTGCAATTTTGTTCTTGCATTCCTCCACAATTTTGCCCTTCCTTTCAACTGCATGCATTCAAGTAAAATAGGTAACTGCATTCATCACTCTTAGTGAAGTGGGTTTTTTTAACCAAACACTTAGCAGAAGTAATTCTAGTTCATCCATGACAGAATTTGCCTTTTTGCTTTTCTTAAAGCATAACTTCTTTAAAAAGTTAACTCAAATTCACTCAAAGTTTCCTTTCAGCCAATGTACAAAAAAATCCAAAACATTACAAGAGACTCCAGGTTCATTGTTTTCAATTTTCTGAAAAATAGCAATTGTTGCTCTGACAAGAAAGTTTCTCCCTATTCCACTTGAGAAAGTTAAAACTATTAAGATACTACTACTGAAAGGAAGCCCCCACAGGAATCCTGTAATACCAACTAACATGAGTTACTGTTTTAGAATATAAAAATTAATTTATTTCCCTGGTATTAACGTCTCCCTCATTCTTCTTCCCCTAACAGAGTGCATTCCAACAGTCTAAATGGCTCAACCGGTAATTTGTGGGAAAACTCCTTTCACATAGGTCTTTCTTTAAAAACTGCCAAATTCTAATTCCTAAATAAAGCAAAAGCTGGTGATGATCACAGTACCATAGCCAGAATCACGATCCTTTTGCTGAAGCAAGGAGAGATATTGATGCATTCAGTTACCCGATTTTTTCCCTTTTATTTCACAGCTAAAAGTTTAACTTAACCACTGAGACAGTACAACACATTAGCACAGCTGCGTGACTATTTTTGCAAACCCACAACAGACACCTCAACAGCTCCACAAGAAATTCTCTAGGAGTACTTTAAAAAATGAAGTTTAAAAAGATCAGTCTACTGAAAAATTATTTCAGCTTATGTCCTACAAGACCCATTTGTGTCAAAATGCAAAAATTAAAGAATGACTCTTCCATATTAAAAAGAAATGGTGTCAAATTTTATTCACCAAATCTGCAGGTAACTATAAAGTTCCGAGACTCCATGTCATGTATGCTCAGATCCAAATAAAGCTCACAGAGGCACACCATTATATGTTCTGCAACTTGCAGAATGAGTGAAGAATGCGAAGAAATGCAAATTTCAAAAAGCAGCTGTCAACTTGGCATGCTTATCAGACAAATCTTCAGTACAAGAAGAAGTTTCATCAGAAGGGACAACAACTCATGAATGAGCCAAAAAACCCCAATGAACCAACAAACCTCTCCACATACAGGTCCGCCAACAGATCTCATCTCCAATCAAGCAAAAAAACTCCCACTAAATGTGCTACAATGAACAGTCTGCTTCTCAGTAGTTGCAAATCACATATTACAAATTTATGTTATTTGGCACCCTTTATTGCCAGTCTACAGAAAGAAAAGAAAACCTCTGGCAAAAGAAATTCATTCCGGCAATAGCATCCTTTGCTTTAGAGCCCACAAGAACTGTCAAATCATCCTCCATGTTACCACATTATTCTTTTCACCTACTTGTACTGCTGACAGAAGAGTCTCCCTGTCTTTTGCTCCTGTCTTGGGATGACAATTAATTTCTTCCTATAAGGGACATGGCCCACACAGGCTCTTACTTAGGGATCTAGTCAAATTGACAAATGGGGATAGTACACTCTTACGGGATTAAGGGAGACAAAGAAAGCTTGGAGAATGAAAGACAAGGAGTGGTAACATAAAAGAAGGAAACTGGAAGAATTTACAAAAAACAGAAGTCTGCCCCTCTCCCTCAAACTGCTTGGGAGATGTTGCATGCTGTCTACAGGCAAGCTACGGACGTTTACAGTGCTGTGAAAAGTGCCCTTTCTGTTCACGGAGGGAAGAGGAAAAAGTTGCTGTCTTTCAACAGTACTAAACAAACCCCTTAGTATTCCTTATCCTCTCCCTTATAGTTCTGAAAGCAATATAAAAATCCTATTCAAGACTGGACATAGTTGTGACATGAACTGGAAAAAGGGAGGGAAGGAAGCCCTGTGGTTAGGACTTAGGACATGTGTAACACTAAACAACACTGGTAAGTAGACAATAATCCCTAACCATTCTCTCCACAAATCTCTCAAAGTAAAGGTTTGCTGAAGAAGTTATTGGGCAAGATTCTTTAGTTTGTGTCATGTGACAAGGTAAATAGATGGCTAATCCCTTCAGGGTTTTTTTTTGTCGGGTTTTGGGTAGGGTTTTTTTACATCTATAAACCACCTACTGCAGGATAAACATTCATGTCTCAAAGTGAGAGCAATTACCTTTAATCTTTAATATGGATTCTAAAATAATGATTTCCAATGATGTGGTCAAAGGCAAATTAAGAATTACTTATATATCCGTATATTAGGATATATATTTTGTGGTTTCACACTCTAAGTGAGTCTGAACATCTTTCGTACAATTAATCTTAAAAGTAGCCTCTTCTAGCTACAAGTTGCTAAAATATAAGAGACTTTTGAGGGCTTAGTTATTAGGAAAAATATTCCATTGGTCAGGAATTATTCTAGGGCTAGTCTTAAAGGACTTGGCAAATGATCAGTATTTAAAAAGTACATTTCTAATTGTGCTTTGCACCGACAGTTGTGGCAGAGATGCTTTTTTAAAATAGGTTAGCAAGTTAAGTTGCACAGCAAACACTTTTGTTAATGAAACTTGATGTTTCACAGAAATAAACATCAAGTCTGTCAAAAGTGCTCACTAATGGGCAATTATTTTCTTGTATTGCTGCTTACATTGTAAACCCTGATTTCCTATTTCATGCCAACTGATTTTAAAGCATTCTACAGTATCCATAAGATGCGGTACAAATTAACTTTTGATTTTATATCTGTTGTATGTGAAAAATAGCTACACAAAATAAAAGTAACAGATGCTCTTCTTACTCTACTGATGGCTTGTATCAACTTAAGACAACAACAGGCTCCACATAAAGAACCTGCCAACAAGTTTACAAAGGTGGGACATCATGGACAGCAGCGTACATGGTTTGCACAACACTCACCTGTAATCATTACTGGTAATATATTCAAAGAATGTTCTTAGAGTAAAGCATATATAGTGTTTTTAGCACAGGGATGGATTAGACACCTCCAGAGGTTCCTTCCCACCTGAATTATCTTAGTAGCTCAACAATGCAATTGCGAATATACCAAGGAGTTTTGCACAACTGGAAGAGTTGTGGTGCACAGTCATATCTCACAGTCAGATGATTTATCCACCAGTCAAAATTTTATCATCCAAGTCCTGCTTGGATCCAGTTTCTGAAGGAAAGCTGTCAACATTACAAAAATGAGCTTACCACCCACCCCAAATTAAACTTCTGGTTGGAAGAACATGCAGGTAGGCTAAAATATTTAGGACTGCTGAATGAAAAATTCCTAATGAAGAGCATTTATCTTGGGAACTGGAACCGCTTACAGAACCTACATGAGACTAAAAATAAAAATGGAATGCTCAGGAGCCTTATTAGGGTTTGTGAGCCCCTTTTATTACATACATATAATTTTTATATTGCACTCTCTCAAACTATCCTCCAAGTACCTTTTCACAGGAAATAAGCAACCATTGTCAAGGCACTGGAAGATGTGGAGCCTTCACAGATGTGCAGATAACTCCCAGTAACTCCTGCCAGTATTATATTTTTTAAAAAAATCAATTAAAAAACAATCAGTAAAATAGGGCACTATAAAGTCTTAAAGTCATTCTAGTTGCCTAGATCTACCTAAATTTCCACATTAAATCTCAACATTACACATGCAATCACAGGCTGTAAAGTGCTTTAAGACACACTGAAAAAAGCCAAGTATAGGACTCAGATATAATCATCAGAAAAAGAGACAAATCAGCCACAGTACCATACTCCAAAGAGCAACGGCTGGAGAAAAGCTGTTTATGTCCTTCCCTTTTACAATTACACATAGCAAGGGTGATGTGAGACACTGCAGTGAGCACATGGGTGATGGTTTTCAAGTACCACAGGCACTTTTCCCTCCAAAGGCTCTACTATGGATTTCCTGTTTCCAAGGCCTTTCAGACCTGTAAGTAACTTGACGTCGGTAACGGCAGTCAACACACACTATGCAACATCCTTTCATCAAAGAAACTCGGTTTGGAAAAAAAAAACAGAGAAGCTAAATGAATGCAGGGGACAGCTGAGCTCTGAACTCAAAAGCAAGCGGTTTTCTTCCTCTCTCCCCCCGCATTTTAAAATTTGCTTAAATGTAATGTTGTTGAGTGGGTTCCTGTTGTTACTTCAGTACGGATATTTTCCTTTGCCGTTTCATCCTCCAACTGTCCCAGGTCTGAAGGGTCAGAGATTAGAACTCACCTGGCTGCGGAGATTTTGTTTACAAGCAGAACCGCCATCAGTAGCAAGCAGGCAAAAGCA